>JAGFMF010011739.1:7152460-7172658 GCA_019455555.1 Galemys pyrenaicus | reverse complement strand
ATCTGCCTGTTCTGCTCCCCGCTTTCTGTGGTGAATCCTCTCACCCCCCCCATATCTCTGGCCTGTACCCCAGTGCTTGTATGTGTAAATAAATAAATCTTTAAAAAAAATAAAATATGAAATCCTTCAAATATTACACAAGCATAAAAGTCAGGCAACAGTTTTCTGTATAAAGATCACTAGGTTTTATCATATTAATAGTTTTTTATGTTAGTGTCATTTACTTTTTAGAAATAAAACATTTTAGGGACCTCCCCTAGGGGCCTAGGGGTAAGTCTCAGCGTTATCACCACTGTAGCCACAGTTCTATCCAGGCCAGGGAGCTGACCCACATGAGGCACAACCGACCTCTCCTGTCTCACCCTCTGCTCCCCTCAGCAGTGTGTTTCAGTAAATCTGCCTGTTCTCCCCATTCTGTCTCTGGTGAATCTTCCCATCCCCTCCACCTCTGGCCTGCACCCTAGTTCTTCTACACACACACACAAAGTTACTGATTGGTACTCTTCTCAACCTAGCCCTTCCCTTCTTTCCCCAGAGGTGAACATCATTTCTTACTTTTGTTTTTTTATGATATATGATATGTACCTTACCTTTATCACAAATAAACTTTTATTCTGTATTTTCAAACTTGGCATTAACATAATATATACTCCTTTTGTAACTAGCACTTTTTCTCAACATTTAGCTGTAGGCATTGATACTAACGTATGAAAATATATATATCGGTATTAAGAGGTGATAATAAAATCCATTCCTTTTTCATTGCTGTATTATTATAGTTCTCAGTCGTGACTGCACATCAGAATCACTTGAGGAACTTTAAAAAACAACTGATCTCTCAGATTTTACCCAAGTTAATTGGGCCTAAGTGGTCAACTTTGGTAAATGTTATAGTTGCCCTTAAAACTAACATATATTTTATAATTGATGAAATAGGGCTTAAAAATATTCATCAGAACTACTATACTAATTGTATTAGTCAAAAATCCTATGTCTTTTATCTTCTTTATCAATGTTTAATTTATAAATGTGATGAAATTTCCCTAAAGTTCCCTTCTCCCTAAAGTTTTCAATTCAAGGTTTAGAAACTTTGAGATTGGGGGGCCTCCCTGGTGGCGCAGTGGGTTAAGCAACGCACTATGAAGCAAACCGCAGCCACTGCAGCACGAGTTCCATCCCTGCCGCCGGCCAGGGAGGGGACCCACATGGCGCGGCAGACCTCTCCTGCTGTGCCCGCTGCTCCCCTCAGCAGTGTACTTCTGTTGATCTGCCTGTTCTGCTCCCCGCTCTCTGTGGTGAACCCTCTCACCTCCCCACACCTCTGGCCTGTACCCCAGTGCTTGTATGCATAAATAAATAAATCTTTAAAAAAAAAAAGAAACTGAGATTGGGTAGTAATATCTTCCTTGAAAATTGTTCCTTTATTGCTATAGAATGAGCATCTTAATTTTTAACTTTATTTTTGTAATAACTGGGTTTTTTGTAAATTTTTTTGTTTCTTTTAATGTCTATTTGATATTAGGGGAGCTACCCTAGCTTTCTTTGTGTTGGTGTTTTAATGGTATCTCTTTAACAAACATTTTGACATTATTCTTTATCTAAGCTTTTTGAAATAGTCTTGAAACTATTTATGCTTTTCTAGATTATAAGGTTGTGTTTTTGTTTAATACTATCTAAGTCTCTGTATTAGAACTAGTGAGTTTCGCCCACATACCTTTATTGTGATTCCTGACATATTTGGCTGGATCTATTTCTATAATTTCATTTTGTGCTTTCTATTTTCCCATTTCACTGCTGCTTTTTTTCATAAATTTGATTGGATTTATCATGCTTTCTACTTCCTCTTTTGCCCTCTGACGTTGAAGTTTTATTTTTGCTTCTATATTGCTAGTATTACTGTTTAAATTCTTCCTACATGATTCATCAACAAAATCTAAACTTAACCAATATTTCTAATTTCTTCACACATAAGAGAACACAAGAATTTTGTAAATTCAGTAAGCTTTCTCTTATCCTGCATATCATCCTTGCCTTCTACTTTAATTCCTCCTTGGAATTGCCTCCTCTCGGGTCATCGTTGTATTGGTGCTATTACTGTTACTGTGTATATCATTGCTTATTAATTTATCACTGAAAGTCATATCATTTATTATGTATTTTGATTTCCTAGACCATGTAGACAATATAAATCTGGATATCAATATAAGTTTGGACAGTGCAAGGTATAGTTATATGATTTCACTTTTTCAGGACAGAATATTTTTTTTACCAAGAGCTACATAGAAACCAAGAAGCTACCTTTTGAATCTTCAATCACTGTGTAGATTTTTTTCTTTCTTTCTTTTTTTTTTAAGATGTATTTATTTATGCATACAAGCACTGGGGTACAGGCCAGAGGTGTGGGGGGGGTGGTGAGAGGATTCACCACAGAGAGCAGGGAGCAGAACAGGCAGATCAACAGAAGTACACTGCCGAGGGGAGCAGCGGGCACAGCAGGAGAGGTCTGCCGCGCCATGTGGGTCCCCTCCCTGGCTGGCAGCAGGGATGGAACTCGTGCTGCAGTGACTGTGGTTTGCTTCATAGTGCGCTGCTTAACCCACTGCGCCACCAGGGAGGCCCTAGATTTTTTTCTTTATTGTTATTTCACTGAGAATACAGTCACAGCCCCTGGATGTCTGAGTGAATCCATGTTCAGTTTCCATGTCATGCAAATTCTTGCTCCTTACTTTATCTATAGGTTCTGATTGTGGGAAACCAGAACCCCCATACTGAGAGGGAGCCAGTGGCAGTATCTGAGCAGTCTCATCTGGTTTTCAGTTCCCTCCTCATTTCTAGGATCGAGGGATTTCCCTGTTTTTTGTTTGTTTTGTTTTTTTTTTTTTTAAGCAGGCTCAGCTACAAATTTCAAAGAATTTTTGAACATTTTATTTAGCAGTTTTCAGAATTTATACTGGGAGGGTTTCAGGTTCTCTTAGGCTACTATTTTGCCAGATGTCACAGGTTTTCTATGTGTTGCTAGGTATTTGTTTCTATGTATGTATTTATATGTCTCCTATATATTTGTATCATATATATTTTTTATGCATTTTTTCTTTTTTAGTTCAAATATCATTGATTTATGCTGTATTAGTAATTAGTAATTTGGAACTGAATTCTATATATTTAGGTATAAATGTATGTGTGTACAACATATATACACAACTGCACATAAACTCCCACAATTGCATATGGTCAAATTTTTGTAAGAAATTTCTTTTTATGATATCATGATCTAGAATTTCTCATAGTGTTTTCTGCTTCTTTGAATGACCTATGATTAATACAAAATTTGGTATTTGGAGAGGTTTGGTCAGTTGCTTCTAAATATGCTGAATACCTTGAAGGGAAAAAATTAAGAACTCATGCCTTTAATTTCCCAACTCAAGATCTACATAAAGAATCTAAAATATATGATTTCCATAAGAACCATTACTTCCTATACCCCATAAAGCTGTTTTCCAAAACCACATGCAAACTCTATTCTTGTAGGTAACTGAGTTACAATGAAAATTACTCCTCTGTATTATAGTTTCCCATGTTAAGCTTAGACTATGAATCAGCAAAGAGTGGGACCTTTAATATTGGGATAGGGATTTATGAGTAAATTCCAATGAAGCCGGGCAACTTGAACCCCAGAACTCTAGTTAGCCTTCTTTGCCAATAGAAGTAACCCTTCCTATTTTAAGGAGGTAAGTCTCCCTTTGCCTAAAGAACCTGTAATCACCTTTCCTGCAATAATTTGCCTTATAAGGAATTAATGATCCACTTAGCACCTAATTCCACCATGTAAGTTGCTGTAACCAGTCTCCCTGCAGACTCAAAAAGGCAAGTGCAAAGTATGATTCAGGAGAAGGTCCAACAAACAACAAAGTAATTGAGTAATTTTGCCAGTTTACATCAAAAGAAATCTAAAAGAGCAACCGATTCCTAGGCTTAAGCTAGTTCAGAACCCCTTGAATAGAAAAAGGGGCCCCTTGAGTAAGCACCTTGCTACACATACAAAAAATATACCTTAAATCTTCCTAATTTTCTCCAGTGGCCATTCAGTAAGCTGACTGTGTTGGGGAAGGAAAAAATAATAAGACTTTTCAGGGATTACTGGAAATCCCTAAATTCCTGGAGGTCCAAGGCACCACTGTATCCACTCATCAAAGTAGGGCTCAGTGGAAGTCGAGTTAATGAATGGAGTTTTGGTCCAAGTCTGTCTCACAATGTCAAAATAGTTACCCTACCTCCCACAAAATCACTGTTATATGCCACTGAGATTGTGTAGTTTGTTTTATCACATTACTGTGGCAGTGGATAACTGGTGCCATTGATTTGAGAACACTAGCAGAGGTTAAATTCAAAGGGCCTGGTTTTTAAACATAATATTAATGGTCACCCATTTCTGTGTCTGTTGCTCTGCTTAGTATCTCACAAATGAGTTATAACTATCACAAACAAAGTTATTTTATATGAAAGCACTCCCAAAACTACAAGTCCCATTTTTCTCTAAGACAAAGTAGTGGAGTCTATGTTCAGCTGTTTGCAAAGATGCCAGTTACAAGGTGTAATTTTCAGGGGCACAAGAAAATCAACCTGCTCTGATTGAACTCCCCCCACATGAGGTACCTGCTTTCTAACTTAATCATCCACTAGGTTCTTATAGTAAAGGTAGAGTTCTTTGAGAAGGGTAACATACACAGGTATGAGAGATTTTCTGGTACCAGAGGAGGTTGGGAGGAAGGAAAACCAGGTGGAGGAGAAAGGTCAGGTTCAGTGAAGTCCATGGAAAGAAGCCGGAGTTGATGAGCAGCCCGTCTAGAGTCAGGGCAGCCACAGAGATACTCCTGGGGGAAATAAAGGGAGTTGGGAGCAAGTTTATCTGTTTCTTCACTTGAAGCAGGCAGGTGACTTCTTTCTGCTAGCCAGAGTGGAATGTGATCAGTATCAAGGAGCAGGGAATAAGTGGTAAAACAGTAAAATAATGCATCGATTTGGAACTTGTAGACCCGGTGCTGGCCTCCAATCAACCATAACATGGTGTGTGAACTTGGGCAGTCACTGCACCTCTTTGGCCTTATTTCTCATTCCCCAAGTGAGGCTCCTCCAGATGACCTTGACTGTTTTCTCACACTGTGAGATCTCCCCTGGCAGGGCCCCTGGATCTAGACAAGAACTGCAACAGAAAAAATATTTTTAAATCCCACATCCCAGTGTCTGACTGCGGTTTGTGCAGAAGTATTGCATTCAGCTCGCAGAACAACCACATCCAGCACGAGCAGACCCTGATCCCTATCACAGAGAGGATTGTGCACACAACTCGTGGGGGCTCTGCCATCACTTCCCCCATCGCTGGCTCTGGCAGCCCTCGTCAAGCTAACGGTGCTGTTTCCAGAGATTGCTGCAGAGCCATCTTTGCTCTGATGTTCAAGGTGGCAGGTGGCTGTGGTTTCACAATGTGTCTCTGTGCTCAACATCAGTTTGCTTACTCAAACTTCTCTTCAAGTCACTCAGTCTCCTACATGATAGAAGCCCCGAATCTTACCGGCAGTTATAAAACCCATCATTTCATAATACGCCAAAATCTACAGTCCCAGGCATCAGAGAGACCCATAGCTAACTCATACCCTCCTAGCTTGGAGGAAGTGGTTGTCATACTTTATCCTTCAGCAGCTGTCCATCCAATTTCAAAGGTCCTTATAAACTCTTTGCAAATAATTCTTCCAGTAGACCCACAGGGGAATTTCTTTATGAAACAGTTCTTCTGCATGTTAAAAATGAGACCCAGAACCCATGAATTACCCTTTGCTGCAAGACAAGTTGCCTGAGACTAGATCACAAGAGCCATCAGTGACATAAAACTCTCTCAAGTTTCTAAGTCACATTTCAAAATCCCTGATCCATTACAAATTTCCCAGGCTCCATCTTCACAACTATAAAAAGAGTCGTGAGGGATGTGAACTAAGTCAATTTCATCCTAAGTTCATATCATGTTAACAAGTATTTATTAGGCTTCGCTTAGCATACTCCCACCTGAGAGAAACACACACACATCTTTGTACCAACTTGGTGAAATGAAAATCAGTCAAAGGCATGTCCTGTTCACAGGCACTAACACAAGACTCCTCCCAACTAATATACTAACATTTAGAAAACACCTGATGATTCCAAATTCAAATATCCCAACTTGTGACTTTAGAGTGAGTTGTTTTCACAAACCTGTCCCACTTGGAATATTCATCTTAATTAATGTCTACTAATAGAAACTGAAAAGATGTCTCAGGAAGCCTTTGGCTCTGCTGCATCCAAGTATCTCATGGCAATCTCTGAACTTCCCTTAATTTTGGAGGAAATGACTGGGACAAGGAAGTTTTCAAGAACAGGAAAGGAAATTATCTACATGTATGCAAAGAGGATATTCTCTTGAAAGCATGATACGACCTTGAATGCTCACTTTAGTCTTAGATGAACTCGACAGGCTTTTGGGCAGTGGAGCTGCCCAACATCCAGTAGAGGAGCTTAAACTCCTTTCGTGAATCCAGGGAAGTCGATAATGAAAAAATGCCTGAAAATTATTCAAGTTAGTCCAACCCCTCTACCCAGGGAGCTTAGTGCATAAGTCTGTAGTGCAAGATGTTCTCTCCCCATACCCTCTTGCTAAACAGGACAAACTGTTTCAGGAACAGCCTCAAGGTTAATTTCTCCTCCCTTTTCACTATCACTGCCCATCCTAATTCAGACCTTGTCAAATTTCATATGAACTCTTGTAAAGTTGCTACCTGGACTTCGCCTGCCAGTCTTGTCTTCTTTAACCCATTCTCTAAAGAGTACGTTAACTCTTAAAATGAATAGTCAGGGTTGCCCTACAGGGTAACGTCTGAATTCTATAACTTGACACTCAAGGTCCTTCAAAATGTAAATGTAGTCACGACCTGGCTTTTCACACTCAGTGACCATTTCCAATCTTCATGTCTCCTTCTGTCCTGACATGTCTAAGGGAATAGCATCAATCATTTATTCCATTTATTGTCACATTAATGTTATAGCAATCACTCTAAACTCAGTGGCTTGAAACAACAATTTATCCTTAGCGCCCCTAAGTCTGCAAATAGGGGAAGTGTCTCTGTTACTATGTGCACCCCATCATGCTCAGGCTGAAAAGGCGTTAGCTGTCAGGGCAGTAGCTACCAGCCTTCCTCCTAAGGGTGACCATAGATGCTTCCCTTCCAGAAAAGTAAGTAGAAACACATAAAGCATCTGAGGCTCAAAGACTGGGAGCTCACATGCCATTTTTACTCACATTCGTCAACCAAAGCAAGTTATATAACCCAGCAGAATAACATGAGCAGATAAATGTATTCCTCCTCTAATAGGAGAAATGTAATCTCACATATCAAGAGAATTACTGCAGAAAAAGGAAAAGAATTGGAAACAAGTATCTATTGTTGACTAATAAATTAGCCTTAGAGCAGTTTTATCACCTCACAGCTTCTGTGGATCAGGAACTTAGCCACGTGGATCTGGCTCAGTGTCTCTCATCTTGAGGTTGCAGTTAAATTGCAGTTATCTGCAGCTCCATGGCTAAGGACGTGCTCCCAAACCTGCTCCCACGGATCTTGGCAGACCTGTTTTTCTCCAGCAGGGGCTCTCTCCCAAGACTGCCTAGCATCCGTGAGTTGGCAATAGGCTTCCTTCCTGCAGAGTAAGTGATCTGAGAAGGAGAGCCCAAGGTAAAGCCGCTGAATTTTGTATGTTCATCTCAGAAGTGGCATGTCATCACATCCTTCCACAGGCTCTTGGTCACACAGATCCCTGCCACATTATGGGAGAGGACCGCACAGGGTTTGAAAACTGGAAGGCAGGGTCATTAGGGATTATCTTGACAGTTGGGTATCATAGTTCTCATTTAAAAGACCTTATTCAGTTATCCCCATAAACTGCCAAACTGTTAGCATCCTTTACTATTATAGGATCTAGACCGTTACAGCCAACCCAAGACATTAGCAATTGCACAATTTTTTTTCTAATTATGCTAATGTTTATGCCAAAAAAGCCTAAATATCAATGGTTTCCACATTTGAGCTTATTATTTTTAACATCTCTGTCCTACTAATAAATCTTCTCACACCAGTAAATACCCATTACCTCTTATTCTCCATCTCCCTGTCAAACAAGTGATTTTTTTCAAATATCTCTCTTTGCATTAAACTTTCCTGGCTACTCCACACCTGAGGTGATGTGTCCTGTGCCCCCATAATACACTGCACATAGCTCAATCAAAACCAGTGTAGCCAGGCCTCCCTAGTACAAGGGGTTAAGCACCACACTATGAAGCATCCGCAGGCACTGCAGCATGAGTTCAATCCCGGCCAGCAAGGTGACCCACATGGTGCAGCAGACCGCTCCAAGCCACCATAGAATAATTGTATTCTTCCCTTTCATTAAACTCAGTCACTTTCATTAGACTCTGAGAGTTCCAAGACCAAATATTTGGCTTAATAGTAACTTAAAAACTGTTTGAAGAAAGCGTGAGGTGGAGGACAACATAAGTGGCGAAAACTCAGGACCAAATCCTGACAGGCTTCCCCTACTTGGTTTCCTCCATCCGCTAAGTAAGTTCCTCCAATGTACTAGGCAGCATTACACGCTCCCACCATCATTGTCTCACTTAGTTCTTGTAATAATCTAGTAAACAAGAATTATTTTGAGAGGGTATGGTTCATAAGTTCAGAAAAGTTTTTTTTAAAACTATTTCTATTTTCTTACATTGTTGTCCATTTTTGTGCAGTATTTGATTTTTCCCCTCAGGTGTCATTCCCATAGATCGCCCATGAACATCGCACCATGATCTATCACCACAGTCTCTTATTCTCTTCCCTTCCCTCTTTGGGCCCCTCGCTTCATCCCTTCCCCTCCCCTGCTGTATGCCTCAGATCTATGGTGTGCCTGTAAGCTTTGTCTTTTCAGAAAAGTTTTTTGAGGGAGCTGTAAGACCAGGACTTCACCCTTGGCTTTTGCATTCCCAAACTGGGCTTTGCACTCCGCTCCGCTCTGCCTCCAGGGAAGAGCTCTGTCCTTTCCCTGGTACTGAGCGTCCTCTGCTTACTGGAACTTGGTGATCTTACTGTGGCAGGCCCTGATAGTTTTCGGTAAGAGCTTTTTTCATTGATTCCTTGTTCTCTTTTCACTGGGTAGAGGCTTGAAGCGCCTCCTTTTATCTCAGTTGTGGCTGGAGAAGTAGGCACGTTATATTGAAGCCCGGAGAAACGTAGAGCCAAGCAGCAAAGGCCACTCTGAGTGGTAGAGTTCTAAATTACTCTTTTTAAAGCTGAGCCGTTGAGTTGTGATGTAATGGGCCCAGAATTTCTAAAATGTATTCCCCTCTTAATGGGTACTTGCTTGTCTCCACATAGTTCACAATATCGATACTGTTCCAAAAGGCTGCAGTTCGCTCTCCAGATAGAGCTCCGCATCCCGGCATTTCATTTCTGTGGGATGTGTGCCCAGGAAGGAGTTACTGGATGTGAATAAATGTCCGGGCTCTTGGAAACCATTTCCAGTCTCAAGGGGGCAAAGAGATTGCTGATCACCACGTAGGTCCATTTCCCCGAGTGCTAGCGAGGAATCTGTTACCATTTTGATTTTTCTCTACTGAATTGATTTTCCAGATCCTTGGCCTTATTTTTAACATATGGTTTGTCTTTTATTAGCCTGTGAGAGCTCTTCAGATATTATAGTCTAAATCTTAGTTTCTCTTCTACATTGAAGCTATAATATTTCCATATTTATCATTCATTTCTTGGATGTTACTTATAGTCTCCTTTGACATCATTATTTTCTTTGTAAAGAAATACGTGTATATTAATGTATTCTGTTATAGTCTGGCTTCTGTAGTTTAGAATGTGTTCTCTCTTCTAGATTATTCATGAAGTTTTATTATATGCTGCTATATTCTTTTACTTTTATATCTTTAATCCATCTGAAATTTATTTGGTTTTTGAATATGGTATAAGATCTTCTAATTTTATCTTTTTCCAGATGAGCAAATAGTTGCACTAGCATCATTTATATAAAAATCTTTCATCATTGAATCACTTGTTAAGTATTTTAAATCCTCACATATGCTTCAATTGTTTTCTAGGGTATTTTATTATGTTCTGCTGGTTTATTTCTCTATTCCTATGACATGGAGTCATAGGAAATCCTATGGATTTCTCTATGTTCATTTTATGTTTTTATGCTAATAATGGAGAAAAGCTAATGATTTGTATCTGTCTTATAGAGAGCCTGCCTATATAGTCATTTTAGTCTAGTGTTTTGTTTCGTTTTGGTTTCTGTTTGGTTTGGTTTGGTTTGGTTTGGTTTGGTTTGGTTTGGTTATCACTCTGATTTTCTAAGCATGCAACTGCAGATCCAGAAAAAGAGATCTTATTTTCTTCTTTTTCAACGTTTATACAAATTATTTCATTGCATTCACCACACTCTCTAACCAAATATTAAGTAATATTATGAGTACCATCTAGAATCCCTAGATTTTAACTGGCATGGTTTTAGCAATGTTGTTTCATTTTGGAAAAAAAGATCTGTCCCCCATGTTTTTCCCAAATATGCTTCACTTGATGAGAGATACCCTGTAATTTCCTGAGAAACATGATACTGGATTGTTACATGCTTCTTAATGTTACAGAAAGTATGTTATGCATTTTGATAGGTGATCAGAGGAGGTACTGGGAACAGAGGTGGGGGTGTTCCTTGAAGGAGGGAGTGTTCCTTGGAGGAGGCAGTGCTCCATGAAGGATGTGATGCTCCCTGAAGAAGAGGGTGCTCCCCAGAAGAAAGGGCGCTCCTTGGAGGAGAGGGTGCTCCCTGGATTATCACCTGTAAGTTTGCATGAGAGCAGCTAGCACCTGTGTAGTAGTACAAAAATCTCCCACTGCCATCAAGTTCTCTTCTTCCTCATTTACCATATCACCTACTTCCTTACAAATTCTGACTTGTATCATTCTACAAACCTGGACAGGAAAAGCCCAGCCTGGCTCCAGCTCATGCTGCCTTTCCTTCTCTCACCCTAAGAATTCCGAAGTCTCACCTCTTCCTCCAAGTGAGACTCACTGAACAGGGGTTTCCCAGATCTCCCTGATGACCACCCACTAGTGACAAGTCTCTTCAGTAACATACTTGACTACAAAAGCACGTGTGACATTAGATAGCCGTCAAGGCCAGGCACTGCGCAGGAGGTTCATCAGACATTAGTAAAGAGTTAAATCTCGGGGAAAGATCTCTCACCCTTGGCACTGTTGGCATTTGTTGCTGGATAGTGCTTTGTGGAGGCCATCCTATGCATTGTGGGATGTTTCCATGGCCTCTGTAAATGCCAGTAGCATCACTATTTCCAGTCATGACAACCAAAAATTATCTCTAAACAGTGCCAAGTGTTCCCTGGTGAGAGTGGGAGTGCAGGGATGAGGGGTAAACATTCACAGTTGAGAACACAGCCCCAAGATGTGTGCCCTGAAGCACACTACTTAGCACTGCCTGTGTATAAAATAACTCATTTGAAAACCGCTGCCTATAAACTGAAGCGTTTGCCTTTGTCACTTTCAATTTGGAACTTATTGAACACACTGCTCCTTTCCTCTGTGCAGAGATTCTTAATACATATGGCTTGCTTCTCTTGAGTGGCGGTCACCCAGGCCAGTCACCCAGGATGATAGCTCAGAGATCCAGAAAGGTAATGTGTGTGTCCCACTATGGATTCAGTCCACAGCAGTGTGACCTATTTTTAGTTGCCAGAGTAGGATCATTTTCATGTAGATTACTAGTATATCACTCAACCTGAAGCTACATGAACACTGTTTCCTATTGATGATGAAGATAAATATGTGAACTGCAATTTTCAAAAGAAAATTACCTTCCCCTGAGCAGTCTGACACTGCACTTTGGCTGCTGACATCCCAGTAAACACCATACAAACAAACCCTTGAGTAGAGCTATTTATAGAAAAGAAATTATTTTCAAGTGGCTAAGTCAAAGGGAAAAACAAGCTGAGGAAATCAGCGAGGAAACTCCCATTCAGTCAGTACCTTGAAGTGAGGAACTGTAGGCCCATTTGCCAAAATGGAAAGTGTGTGTCACTATTACTAATGGAGGAATGGTGTTTTGGTGAATTTTCAGCTTGTTGAAATGTCAACCCATTTTATATGACACCTCCACAGGCCCAGCTTAAAACCTAGAACCTGAAAACTTATGCTTAAGACTAAGGAAAACAAAATATTTCACCCTAGATCTTGGAAACATCAATCAGATAACAAGTATCCTAGCAACAGGGATGTGGTAAAAGGCCATCTGCTCAGAACGTGAGGTTCCCACTCCAAGGCTGTTTAAGACAGGTTTCCATGTGCATGTGAATGCAAAGGCTCGTGGCCTTCTGAAGAGGGTTAGGTCACTATTGCATGCTTGTTTTTGCTAAGGAAAGTCAGACAACTTTGATTTTGAAATGTCCTTGGAGGCTGTCCAATCCGAGACCAGAGACTGGGTTACAAGCAGCTCTGAAGTCAAGGGTCAGCATCCTGAAAGGAGGGTCTGCAGAGGCAAAAGATGCTTCATGAGGGAGTGAGGTCATTGCCCAGTTTCCTTCCGATACAGCCTTTCAGGGCCATGCCTCCTGGCTTCTGATTTGTAAGGCCCCTAACTTCACTGGAATTTAGGACAAAACTCAAGACAAAAAACCCCAGTGCAGTTGGTGCTTAAACAACATGGGAATTGGGGACTCTGATCCCTGTATAATCAAAAATCTATGTATAACTTTTGACTTCCCCAAAACTTAGCTACAGTCATCCCTTGTTATCGCGGGGCATTGATTTCCGGACAAATCCCCTTCATAAGAAAATCTGCAGATACTCAGATTTTCCCTTAGGGTCAACCTTTGATATCCATGGGTTCTACATGTAAGGATTCCACCAACCCATGTCAGATGACAAAAAAAAACTCTAGGGTCTCCCTGACGCAAGGGGTTAAGCAACACACTATGAAGCATCCGCAGCCACAGCAGCACGAGTTTGATCCCTGGCCAGGGAGGGGAACCACACAGTGCAGCAGACCTCTCCTGCCTCGCCCGCTGCTCCCCTCAGCAGTGTGTTTCAGTCAGTCTGCCTGTTCTGCTCCCTGCTCTGTCTCTGGTGAATCCTCTCACCACCCCCCTACCTCTGACCTATACCCCAGTTCTTGTATGCATAAATAAAAAATCCTTGTACAAGTGAACGTGAGCAGTTCAAACCCATGCCGTGTGAGGATCGACTGTAGCTGACTGATGGGAAACTGTGGCCCTTGGTTCTCAGAGGACAGGGACAGACCTTGCTCTCTCAAGATGGCACTGATCTGAGTTTCTAAGATGTCATATATCTAGTTAATGTTTATCATGATTGGGGATCAGCACACTTTCAGTAAAGATCCAAGTCATAAATATTTTTGACTTTTCAGGCCGTGAAGTCTCTGTCACAGTACTCAGCTCTGCCAGTGTAGCACCAAAGCTGCTGTAAACAATGTCAAAGGCTGGGTGTGGCTGTCTCCAAATTTCCTTAGAAAAATAGGTGGTGGACCAAATCTGGTTCAAGGGCATGGCTGACTGACTCCTCATCTGGATCAAAGACCTCAAACCATGCTAACTGTCCCCGTTTGCAAAGGCTGCTGCTTCAGATCTGCCTGGCCCCTGCCCTAGTTCAGGTCTTCCTCTTCTCTTCCAATGCCTCTTCCTGACCCATCTCTCCCTTTTCTAACAGCTATTTTTCACTGCTGACAATGACATCCTTTTAGAACAAGTAATTAACCCATCCCTCCCTGCCTCAAAAACCTTTCTTGGTTCCCAGTGCTTTTACAATAACAACAACAAAAATTCAGATTCCTCAGTAGAGCATCCAAATATGTGCCTGTTCCCTCAGGCATCACAGCTCATGCAATGATCACACCGCCACCACTCCCCAGACAGGCAGTACCTGCCTGAGAACTCTGTCTATACCTGCTCTCTGTCTTACGCTGCCTTCTCCACAGTGCCTACCTGCCAGTCCTTGTCATTCTTAAACTGTGGCTGCAAATTCACCTCCCCAGTGAAACCTTTCCACCCACTGCAAATTATTTGCTTCCTTCAGGGGCTTCCATAGAATTGATTTTCATCCCTCTCTTCAAACAATGTTTGAAATTATTTCCATTTGAAAGGGGTTTCAGTAAATCAAATGCTTTTGGTTCATCCTTGGTTTCTCTATTTCACAGCTCAATTTCAAACATTCATTCATTTACAAGTATGGTCTGTGACCGTTCCCACAGAGACAGCCGTGAACCAAGCGATTTGCCTGCTCTCGGGCTTACATGACAATGGGGAGCAACAGATAGCGATGCATAAACCAGCGCGTAAGATCATTTTGGGTAGAGATAAACAACACTAAAAAACCAACATGGGCTATTTGTTAGAGAGAGGAAGGGCATGGGTGGGCAAGCTGCTTTGGCTTCAGGGATGAGGGAAGGTGCCTCTGAGAAGATGGTATCTGATGCTCTGACCAAACACTGGTGAGTTGAATACTGAATGAGAAGCAACCACCTGTGCAAAGCTCTGCGCAGTGTCCCTTAAATAAATAATCATAATGAAAGAGTCCTATAAGTAAATAAATTACAGTTGTCAAAAAGAATATAAATGAGGGGCCTCCCTGGTGGCGCAGTGGGTTAAGCAACGCACTATGAAGCAAACCGCAGCCACTGCAGCACGAGTTCGATCCCTGCCGCAGGCCAGGGAGGGGACCCACGTGGCGCAGCAGACCTCTCCTGCCTCATCTTCTACTCCCCTCTGCAGTGTATTTTAGTCCATCTACCTGTTCTGCTCCCCACTCTGTCTCTAGTGACTCCTCTCACCTCCCGTGCCTCTGGCCTGTACCCCAGTTCTTATATGCATAAATAAATAAATATTTTTTTAAAAAGAATATAAATGAATAAATAATATCTAACTGGTATAGAATATACCATATATGAGCAAATTCCACAAATTTGTACCATTTTTTAAATTAAAAGCACTCATGTGTCTATACATATTAATCCATGTTGAAGAAATTTCTGGAAGGGTGCCCAAGTAAAAGTTAAGAACATAACTTCAGTGGTAATCATGAAAGCTTTACTTTCCGTTTTACACCTGTCTTTATAGTTTGAAAATTTTATAAGCATGTATCCCCTTCTTTGATTTTATACCAAAAAAAAAATTTCTCAAGGTCAAATTTCACTTTCTGAAGCCTTTATCAGATTGTTTTTTAGTCTATAATTTATGGGTTAATTTTCTATGGCATACTGGTAGAAAATGTCTTGCATTCTTCCTACCATTTTTTAAACTTTTGTTCCTCTCTCCTTACTCCAAAAAGCAAGTATTCTCTCTCTCTCTCTCTCTCTCTCTCTCTCTCTCTCTCTCTCTCTCTCTCTCTCTCAGTCTCTCTCTCTCTCTCTCCCTCCCCCGCCCCCCCCCCCTCGTCTCGGCTGCTCACTGCTCATTCTCAATTCACTGAGGACATCTTGAAGCACTGACAGGCTACGATTGCCAGATAAAATACAGGACACCCAGTTAAGTAAGCTAGAGTTTCAGATAAATGCAAATAATTTTTAATGTATGTTTGTTCCAAACATTGCAGAATAGAAAATTATACAAAAAATATATTTTGTTCATCTGACATTCAAATTGAACTAAGTGCCTTAGATTTGTTATTTGCTAGATCTGGCAACCTTAAAATAGGCACACATTCTCAAAGAAAGATGCTAATACCTTGGACAGAGGACATTAGGTCTTCTGCATAAACACCCCTCCACTGAGTCTGGAGAATACTATGCATTTTTTCCAAACCCTGACTCAATCTGAACAGTCCTTGTGGCTCTCCTCAAGAAAAAAGAAAAAAAATGCACATGATAGGGCATGGTTGTCTTTAGATTGACTCTGCTGTCCTTCCGTGAACTTTGTCAACACCCATGGTGCCTTAGAGAGCCCAGCAGAGAGAGCTCTTGCCCTCCCCCAGCTCCTGAATTCATGGTGACGGACACAGGGCTCCAGAGTAAGGAACCTGGTTTGCCGTGGGTACTGGCCCTGAGCACCTATAACAATCACCCCATGTCCGGGGTGATTTTCAAAAATGTCTATGTCCAGACACACCCCAGATAAATTAATGCAGACTCTCAGACAGTGGGACCAAGACTTTAATAAGCCCTGCTGTTCCCCAAGCAATACTAAGGTGCAACCAGCTTTGTGAACAGCTTCCTGGACACCTAGGCCCTCCATACTTCTCCCTCAAGCTTTAATTCCTGTAACCTAGTGACTCTGAAACCTATGCATGTGGGGAAGTTAGGATGGTGTTAAAATGCATATTCTGATTCCGTAGTCTGGGGTGGGGCCTAGGTGTCTGCGTTTATTACAAGCTCCCTGGTAATGCTTATGGGACACACTTTGAGGAACAAGACCTTTTAAAAAAAAAACAACAAGAATGCCTTCAAACCAAATTCATGGCCACTTTTTACTCTACAGTTCCTACACTAGGTGAAATAAATATTGTGATGAGCTTGGCATGAAAGTTTCCTTGGATCCCCAGTAGCCCTAAGACGAGCACCATATGCGCGCTCCTCTTCCAAATCGCAACGTCTCTGGATTCATTTCCTTTCCGTGGGAAGCTTAACAGAAAATAATGTCGGTTGGAGTTTCAGCACACTGATTTTTTTCAGAGGCAAATAGAAACTCAGGCTACACTTCCTGTATAAGGGTCACGAAACCCCAACAGATTTGTGGGGCTTGACTGTGGAATGACTTTGCTTGCAAGTATTTACAGCTAGGAGAGACCACCTCTTAGCAACCCAGCCGTGAGATAGGCTCTCCAGGGGCAGGTACATGGGTCCTGTGGCCCTAGGGGCCCATAACTCCACGCCATCCTCAAGAACAACCCGAGCTGTCTTTCTTCATCTTCCTCTTCTTTTTTCCTTCATATATTTAGTTTGAGCTTT
This sequence comes from Galemys pyrenaicus, assembly GCA_019455555.1. Classification (NCBI taxonomy): domain Eukaryota; kingdom Metazoa; phylum Chordata; class Mammalia; order Eulipotyphla; family Talpidae; genus Galemys; species Galemys pyrenaicus. Next base: position 7,155,624 of record JAGFMF010011739.1, on the reverse strand, counting down.
TTTTTTAAGATTTATTTTTATTTATACATACAAGAGCTGGGGTACAGGCCAGAGTTGCAGGAGGTGAAAGGATTCACCAGAGACAGAGTGGGGAGAAGAACAGGCAGATGGACTGAAATACACTGCTGAGGGGAGCAGCGGGCGAGGCAGGAGAGGTCTGCTGCGCCATGCGGGTCTCCTCCCTGGCTGGGGAGCAAACTCATGCTGCACTGGCTGTGGCTGCTATATAATGCTGCTGCTTAACCCCTTGCGACACCAGAGAGGTCCCAAGCTGGCTTTCTATGCAAAGTCTTCCTGAATTTTGCAAGGATTGAGGCTCTGGACTCCCCGGGGCAGGTTTGATTATCTGCTATCTCACTGACAACATAGTGACCCAGGTCAAGTCATGCTACCTCCAGTAAACCTGTAGATCCCTCAGTTTGTTGTGTTGTTTTTTGTTTTGTTTTGTTTTGTTTTGTTTTTGTAAAAAGAAATGCAGGTGAATTTTTAGATGAGATTATAGCTAAAGTGCTTGCTTCACACAGTGTCTGGCAACTTAGTAATGTTAAATCTTAGCTATTATGACAAGTCCTCCTCCTAACTTACAGAGAAGATGAATGACTGTATTCATGTACAACACGTCCCTTCCCCTACAAAAAAATGTCTGGCTGCCCTGTGCACTGGCTTTGGTTCTAGCCTATTTGAAGGGCAGCAAGTGGGGGGCACAGAGACATGGGTAGCAACTCCCTCATATCTGCACATGTTAAGGAACACCATCAGACTTAAAGGCACACAACATCCAGCAGGTTTTTCTACCACTTCATGGAAAAGGAAGCTGTCTTGTGACTAGAGCTACTTCCTTTTAAGGCCAAGGAGGAGAGAAATAAGGACGCTGGCATTATTCTGTGCACACTTTATAGGAGGGGAGACTTGCAGTGGAGCTATTAGTGGGGTCAGCAAATGGCAGGGGAGAGGAGCCAATGAAAACAAAAGTGCCATAGTTTTTTAATATGAGTGAGAAGCTGCCTGCTGTCTCCTAAAGCAAATGAGAAACAAGAGTTAGCAAGGGATTCAACCCTGTTTGCAGGTCATCTCTGGAGTTAGGGCATAGACAATACAGGGGTGTCCAGAACCATGTTTCAGTACAAAACCTACCAGTATTGAGTCTGGCTCCTGGGAGACAATCTCTGATTTGCTTCTGCAAAGACATGGTAAAATGTAAAAGTATCAGCTAACCCTTGAAATGCCAGTGTCAGCCCCAAAGAACAGCTCCCAGAGATGAGGAGTGGGTGGACTTCCAGAGACACAGATTCAGATGCTAACTTTAGCCTGAACCTTCTGAAGCTGCTCAGCGGTACCAGGGAAAAGATTTGGTGTGAAGCCAGCTAAGAATAGCAGCTCAAATCACACTGAGGCATTAGGCCAGTCTCAATCAGTGATGTCTCCCCAATCTCTACCCTTTCTCCCCCCATCCCCTGCCTCAGTGAGACTTGAGCATCTATCATGCTGGAGAGTTGGAGCTGAAGGATGGAGATTAGACCCAAAGCAGTGACAAGAGTTAGCATTTATTGAGTTATTAGGACTTGGAGCCTTAAACTGAGTGCTTCACAGGGACAGATCATTTCATAGTCACCGCAATGCTGGGAGTGCCTCCATTTTACAAGTGAGAGTATCGATACTCAGCGATCCCAGGTACCAAGAAACTACTCCAGGGTCACTCAGCTGCCGAGGTGTCAGAGCCGGAGAAAGCCTAGTGCAGTGCAGGGAAATGGGGGTTGGGCGGACAGAACCTGAAAGAACTGGAGGGAATTTTTTCAACTGTAGAAAGGGCTAAATAATGAGGGAGATATAATTGCTCTCCCTCTTTGGGAGAAATGAATAGAGATTTATCAACTGCAGCAAGGAGTCAAAGACTTGTGTTAGATAGAAGGAAAACAAAACCTTCTGGATCACAAAACTGTGTAATGTGAGTGTTCATTATTAAAGGACAGTGAGAAAGCTGCTAAGTGAATTGAAAAAAAAGTGGTTTTGTGCTTCTCCAGGTGTGTGCTACAGAACATCCACTCTTTATAACCCAAATAGGTAGCATTAAATACTTGCAGGAAATATTATGTTAGCGTTTAAACAGGTTTCTTTGCTGAAAGAGCTCAAAGAGCTGTTAATTAGGTAATATTTGGTATGAATCTCCAGAAGATGAATATAATAGGTGGTGTTTTCCCAACTTATTTGACCAGATCATTTTTCAGACTAGTCTTTCCTTAAATATACATGAAGAAGGTTTGGGGTTTTCTTTTTTTTTTTTTAAAGATTTATGTATTTATGTATAAATACATAATTTATGTATGTAGGCCAGAAGTGTGGGGATGGTGAGAGGATTCACCAGAGACAGAGCGGGGAGCAGAACAGGCAGACTGACTGAAATACACTGCTGAGGGGAGCAGCGAGCGAGGCAGGAGAGGTCTGCTGCATCCCCTGACTGGGGATCGAACTAGTGCTGTAGTGGCTGCCGATAGCTTCATAGTGCTGAGACTTAACCCCTTGTGCCACCAGGGAGGCCAGGTTTGGGGTTTTCTAAGATGATTTAAGCTTAACTTCTTGGAAACAGGAAAATGCTCTTGCTATATTGCCTGTGCACCTTGTGAAGATAGGCACCGCTTAGGAGATGGTGAGAAATGCAGAATCTCAACTCTACCAAGACTTGCTGAACCTGAACCTTTCTTTGAGCAGTATGCTCTGATGATTGACATACAGGTTCAGACTAGAGAAGTGCAAAATGCCTTCATGCCTCATGCCTTCATGTTTGATTATATAAAATTCCATAACAACAGCTGCCTCATATTAGCTGTCTGCTGTCCACAGACCACCTCCGAATTTCTGTGTCTTGGGACTAAAGTAATGATTTGCTTCTTATAGCCCCATAGGTTGGCTCAGTTGGTAGATTCTCTGCTTCACCTGGTAGGGGCCAAGATCAGTCACTGTGGTGCATTCACAGACTCTGAACTGCAAGGTCCAGGGTTTCAATCATGTATCATGTACCTCGGTGCTCCTCTCTGGGCTTTTTCTACATGACACTTTTTTTTTTCAATTTTTTTATTTTTTTATTAATATAAAATATTTTAAAATTTACATATACTTGCCATCAATTGTAATCCCCATGTATTCCCCATCACCATCTCACCAGTGCA
>JAGFMF010011739.1:7133084-7151741 GCA_019455555.1 Galemys pyrenaicus | reverse complement strand
TTGCATTTCTCTGATGACAAGAGAAGTTGAGCATTTTTTCATATGCCTGTTGGTCATTTGTATGTCCTCTTTGGAGAATTGCCTTTTTAGCTCTTTTGCTCTACATGACACTTTCTAAAATTATTTCTCTACGTGTCTCTACATGACATCTGGGTTCCAAGATGGAGGAAACAGACTTTGCCATTAAGACCTGGCTTTAACGGTCCCACCACATCACTTTGTTTGCATTCTATGTATTAGGCAAAATGAATCACTAGACTAACTGAAGAAGAACAGAGGAGGAATGGTTTCCACCTCCTGATGGGTGAGGTAGCACGTGCCCACAAATTGAAAAGGAATTATAACGGCCCTCTTTGGAGGCTACTATTATGCTACCCCATTGGGTAATGATTAGGTATCATCCATGAGCCCTCCTTAAGCTCTACATGCTTGAAAAGTGCTCTAATGAGTGTCCTGGAGTGACTCTCTAAGGTGAACAGGCGCTTCAATCCGCTTTACACAGGAAAGCTGTGTCAGATGGAGTGTGCCAGTGCCCGGAGGAGGGAGGGCTACGTTAGTGTTGTCCATCATCAACACCAGCGCCCGCTATTCTGGACCTCCTACCTGTGTTTCAGGAACTTATCTTTGGCTAGCTATGTGTGTGCAATACGCTTACAAACCTTTTCTCTGAAGTTTACGTTCTTGTGGTAGAAAATAGTCGATAAACTAGTAAACCATTACACACAATAATTTTAGAAAATGATAAGAACTGTGAAGGAAATAAAATAGGGCAATGTAATTGTGAGTGACTTCCTGAGTTCATTTAGATTAGGAGGTCAAATAAGATCTTGCGGAGGGTGTGTCATTGAACCAAGGCCCAGAAGATGAGAAGGCCCTAATTCAGAAAGTTGAGGTCAGAATGGCTAAGGATAGAAGTATGAAGACCCTGAGGCCGGGGCTAGCTCTACAGCTCAAGGGACAGAAGGAAGGCCATGGGGACTGGGGCATTTTCTAAGAGGGGAAGGTGCCTGAGGTGAGGCTGGAGAGATGGGCTCTGTAGACCAGAGTAGGAATAAAATGTGACAACGTTATGTCCTACTTACTATGGAAAATCACTGGAAAGTTTTATGCAGGAGGTGACATGACTTGATTCTTATTTTGTTTTAAAGATTTTATTTATGCATACAAGAGACATAACTTGATTCTTATATTTTTTAAGATTTATTTATTTATGCATACAAGGGCTGGGGTACAGGCCAGAGTTGCGGGAGGTGAGAGGACTCACCAGAGACAGAGCGGAGAATGGAACAGGTAGATCAACTGAAATACACTGCTGAGGGGAGCAGCAGGCGAGGCAGGCAGGAGAGATCTGCCGCACCATGTGGGTTCCCTCCCTGGCCAGGGATTGAACTCGTGCTGCTGTGGCTGTGGAAGCCCCAAAGTGTGGCGCTCAACCCCTTGTGCCACCAGGGAGGCCTTTGATTCTTATTTTAATAAGATTTTATAGTGGGAGAAAACTAGAATCAGGGAGACCAGTCAGGAGACTAATGCAACAGTTCAGGCGAGATAAAATGGCAGGACCGTGTGGAGTATCCCCACACTTTCTACCCTCCATTGTTAGTGCACAACTGAGGGGCACCCCAGGACCCCCAAAGCTTGCACACTTAAAGGGACCTTGTCACCCATGCATACAAAGCCAAAGCAGATGCTTAGTGTGAATGAGATTTAATAGAATTAATGTGTATAGAGAAGAGAAGAAAGGATATTCTTAATTATTTTACTTTTAAAGTCCCCAGTTACCCATCCCCTCGGGTCAATGCCTAGCAAAACAAAGAGGTCTGAAGCACTCTAAGGCAACTCTTCTGGCGGGGAGCCGGGGAGCCGTAAGAAAGGGGATTTGTTCTGAAGCAGGTCCCACAACACTTGGACAAAGAAGATAGCAAATCAGAATAAGAGCTGCTATTGTCATTGTCCTGCTACTGTCATTGTCGTTGTCATTGAAGGTGTCTCTGCAAGCATCTCTGTATGTCTCTCCTCCTCATGTCATTTTTCATGCCTCCTTTAAGCAGCACCAGGGTACAAGCCAGGTCTCTCGAACAAGAGCTCTTTTTTTCTCTTCTTTCCTTTCTTCTTTCCAGAGCCCACCTGCCTTCTGTGTACAAAGCTTCCCCTGGACACTCAGCTGTGCCCTTGGTTAAGTAGGCATAGGGGAAATGGTACCTCCCCATTTTCTAAAGACGCCTCTGTAATACTACCATCAAGAAACATCAGTCAGACATCCTCACAGCCCCCGCGGCTCCACCCAAAGAATCCATATTATAACAGGTCTTCATAGAGTATAATATTGCCCTAGTGTCTGTCTTTTTCATTTTATTGGATTTATGTGATTAGGGTCTGAAAATTTTTTTGCTACATGTTTTTTGTTTCTAGAAATATGTGATAGTAAGACATTTTTTTCCCTCCTTAATCTCCCTGGGTCATGACCCTGAACCCAAATTGGTCAGAATTAGCAGGAGGTAAATTTAACACCACAAATGAACTCTGGTAGCAGTTGATGACACCAGCTGATTAAAATTATCTTTGTTCGTATTTCGAATACTTTGGCAAGGTCATCCATCCCCTATAGGCTTCTGAGAGTAAACAAAATCTACTATGTGATTCCTGTCTTCCAGCCTGAACCCAGAACACTCACAGAAGCCTTAACTAATCCCCACCCACCACAATCCTCCTGTAGCCCCGAGTTGTGATTGCACTAACTGATGGGTCATGCTTAAATTTTATAATACTTTAAAGTGTTTTACACATCATAGCCTCTGATTTTGCAAGCCCAAGATCATGACCGTACATCTTTCTAAGATCAGCCAACTTAGTCTTTTCAATAAAGATGGTTCATTTAATGTACAACTACACAATTTCACAGGTGTACTGCTGTACTTTCATCTAAATTCCACAGCAGAAGTACTTCTCAAACCCTGTCTCCAAATCCTGTTCTAAAATTCTAGAATCATGATTAGTTACCTCTGTTTCTGAGTACGTTATCAGCAGTGTAACTTTGTCCATTATCGACTCCTTCAAATAAAACACTCTCTGCAATCCCGCTCCGTACCAGGGCCCTCCAGTCCACAATGTAATATAGTTTCCAGCCTGATGTTCTAATCAAGTAAGATTTGATAAATGGCCTTGGGTGATCTAAGCTATTTCTTTCAACTCTGCCAGGTAAAAGTTGTAACAAATAGTCCACATAAACTACCTGGTGAGGAAACAGGCCAAGAGGACAGAGGTTCTTATAGCACATCATTTATTTCTACCTTCATTTTCTTCCCCAAACCTCTTCTAAAGTTTACAGCTAAGGGAACAGAGGCAGGTGCCTCTGTCTTATGCACACTATTCACAGGTTGGCAAGGAACAGGGACTCTCTTTCCCAGAGGCTCATCAATAAAGGAGGAGAAAAGGGTGATTTTTCACTCCCTTATTCCTCTGGAAACTTGGAATAACAGTCGTGTTTTTGTGTACTGTGTTCCAGAAGTGAAAGCAGCAGAGTTGATGGTAAGCTGAGCAACGGGGAGGAGGAGAGAGGGAAGAGGAAAGGGGAGCAAGGAGGGAAAGAGGGAGGGAGGAGAAGGAGAGAAGAAGGGGAAGGGACAACGAAGGGAGGGAGAGGAGGGAAAGGAAAAGAGAAGATGATTTAGTCAACAAGAAAAAAAGCAAGGAGACAATATGAGAAAGGAAGTTAGGAGATCAGGAGGATCACAGAATCCCAAACCAGAAGTGCAACTCATTCTCCCAACTCTCTCTAAATGGAAAGGCAAAGTGACAGAGGTGGGACCAGAACCTGGCTTTTCCAATTCTCAGAACATTTCTGTCCTCCACGTTTACTTCATTACATTGTGCTTTTGTGGATTTTTAGAAACGATCACTATGAATAAATGTGCCATGGCATTTTGCATTATTTGCATCTCCACTAACCTAGGTGGAGAAGATAAACACAATCACATCAGTATCAACACAGAGACTTCCGCAAGTCCCTGAGTAGATTTCAATAAGGAAAAAATTATGGACAACAGCCAGGGCATAGGGTTTTGTAAAGATCTGTTTATTTTAGTCCGGAAGTCCTTTTGATTTCAGAGTTCTTTAGGGGTTTCTTCCCTAGTAAAGAGAGGGAGGGAGATTTCTAAAAGCAAAGGAAGAGAGGATTTTCAGGGTGATGCCGTGCATAGAGTCTAACCATGACAGCTCTAAGCTGAAGAGCTGGAATCCAGAAGAGGAAGGGCTCTGGAAAATGCCCATCACAGAGCATTTTCTACAAACTTGATGACTGAAAATTCTGCCTCCTGCTCCATGTCTCAAAGTACGGTCTTGGGCACAGAGGAAAGGCTTGAACACATAAAAGGAGAAGCCAACAAACAAAAAAGGAATGAAAATAAGAGTGTATCAGTTCCTCTATTGCCTGTCTGTCCAGTTCAAAGCTCTGTTTAAACATTAGGAGTGCCTCTCCTGAACTGTCACTTAAACATCTACGAACTGATACTTACTGCTCCACGGGTCACTGCCAGTGGGGTCGGTGTGTTCTGTTGGGGAGCCTGTGAAGAAATAAACAGGAGACAAGTCCAACAAAATAGATGAGCCCCTGTACATTTCCTGAGGCACAGGCACTATGAAGAGCTACAGCTCCTGGAGTTACAGACTCAGTGAGAAGAGAGGAAGAAACTCCAGGCACAGAAGGGAGCAAAGGAAGCTCCGCCAGCCCCACCTCTGCACTGCAGTCCAGACACTAACCCAAGCTCTGCCAGCCCCACCTCTGCACTGCAGTCCAGACACTAACCCAAGCTCCTCTAAGCGTTGCCACAGCCTCTGGCATCTTGACTCATGTTTAGGAAGGACAGTGACCACCTAAAGGAGGAGCGCCAGTCACAGTTTGTTTTCAAACTGTGAGACAAATATCCAGGCATCCAAGCCGACAGTAAGGAAGGAAACCCAAGTTTTTGTACAGAGATATTAAAAAAACTCACTTCCCTAAAACTTAACTTCCTTTAAAACAAGTAGGTTTGGGGGCCTCCCTGGTGGTGCAGTGGGCTAAGCACCACACTATGAATCTATCCACAGCCACTGCAGCACGAGTTCAATCCCAGGCCAGGGAGGGGACCCACATGGAGCAGCAGAACTCTCCTGTCTCACCTGCTACACCCCTCAACAGTGTATTTCAGTCAATCCACCTGTTCTGCTCCCCACTCTCTCTGGTGACTCCTTTCAACCTTCTCACCTCTGGCTTGTACCCCAGTTCTTATATGCATAAATAAATAAATCTTTAAAAATAAACTCTTTTTATCCCATGGGGAACACTACAAAGGCAGGGATTTGGCTGACCTTCCTTAGCACTTGCATCTTTAAGACCACATAAGTCATCACGGTAATTGATCTCTTCTGTGAGAGAATAAGTTCCCTGAGGGCAGGGCCCATGCCAATTTCCTCTCTGTTTTTCGCAGTGTGGAGCAAAGAGGTTCACCCACAGAGGCACTCTGTTGAATGATTTATCGTAAAGGAAGGGCATTTTTATAGTCTTTCTAAGAGGTCTCTCATCTTTTTCCACTCCACCCATACTTCATTCCAAAGTCAGATTAACTTCATAATGGATGGGTCTGTGGATGTCATATCTGAACGCAAAACTGTTGAAGGTTCCCTAGTGTGTGCAGTTTCATCAAGTTGGCCGTCACTGGGTGATATGCATGCCCATCTGTGACATCAGCCATTCTGCTTTCGAACACCCTCTGCTTGCCACCTTCTACCTACAGCTTTTGCTAATTCCCAAGGTCTCTATGCTTCCCCAAGTCATACCTTCCTGCTGGCTGGAATAACAGGAAGATCAGACGAGGAGCCTGAAAACTTGACTTTAAATCATGCTTCTATTAGTTCATTAGCTGTGTGACCTCTGGCTTTTTTTTTTTAACCACTGAGTCTCATTTCCCCATCTTTAAAATTAGAGATCATATTTAACCTCACACTGCTGCTGTAGTGAGAGATAAAATTAGGTAACATTTTTGAAAGCACCAAGCATAGCAGTTGCCCAATAATGTTTGTCCCTCCTCATTCCCCTTCAAGTGTGTGCACAGTTTACCTTGTTATAGCAGGTAGGAGAGTCTCTCTCTCCCAAAACTACTCAGTAATTGTGGGGATGTCCACAGAACAATGAGGGAAGATCCATCTCCAGTTAAGTCATGCCCACCTTGGGCTGGCAGATGACAGAATCACATGTCTCCAAACCTAGAAATCTGAAGTCACAGGATTAGAAGATCTTTAAAGATTATGTAACTAGATGCCCTGTTTTAAAAATAAGGAAATTGAAGCACAGTGAGGAACCAAGATGGACCCTTGCCTCTTGTTCTTACTCATCATGCTGTGAATAAGGCAAGTATTTTTTTTTTTTTAAGATTTACTTTTTTATTCATGCAAGAACTGGAGTACAGGCCAGAAGTGCAGGGGGTGAGAGGATTCCCCAGAGACAGAGTGAGGAGCAGAGCAGGCAGATTTGACTGAAATACACTGCTGAGAGGGGACCAGCGGGTGAGGCAGAAGAGGTCTGCTGCGCCATTTGGGTCACCTCCCTGCCTGTGGCAGGGATCGAACTCTGCAGGGATCGAACTTGTGCTGCAGTGGTTGTGGTGTGCTGTAATGGTTGTGGTTTGCTTCATAGTGCGTTGCTTAATCCATTGCGCCACCAGGGCGGGCCCAATAAGGCAAGTATTTACTAGACCAACCAGAAGCACAAGAATGCCCTGTGCTGGACTGGAACTGCAATCATGGACCAAAGAGCCTCCCCAGAATCATCTAGTCCTTGCATTGTTCCAGAAAAGCATGCACCTTTCACTCACCTTATTGGGCTCCTATGAAGTATTAGTCCATACCTGTGAGGAGGATATTAAAATGTCTGTCTGGCGCAGATGTGATGCCACCCTTAAGATTCACACCCTAGCTAGGGAGGAGGTTGTGTTCAAATATCGCCATGCCGGTGGTTACCACAGCCACCCTGCCCTCAGAGCACCAAAGGACCCAGCAGTGTTCCTTGAGAGGGCAGAATCCTTTTCACAAAGATGGAGAAGGATGAGTTGGACTTTGAAGAAAAAAAGCAGATCACTAAGTGTATAGGTGCTGGGAAGGGCATTCCCACTTGATCACATCTCTTTGCCCTTGTGCACTTACTTGTGCAAGCAAATAAACAGCTTTTGCACACCTGTGTCTGCTGGTAATTGTCTTCTCATCACAACAGAAGAGCCATGAAAGTCAACCAAGAACTGCCCCAAGGGATATTTTTGAGCCAAATTCCAGTTACACATTTTTTTCCCCTGATTTATTTGTTTTATGTGGGTCCTTCATTACCAACATTATTGCTGGGACTGAGCTGGGCCTACATAATAGAAGTCAGATGTGGGAGGCTTCATCTAGAAAAAAAGTGGACAACGGTAAATGGGAAAGCTTAAGTAAGAAATAAGTGGGTAACCTCATTAGAGAAGAGGTTTTTATACAGTGAGCAGGTTGGGTATTCTGGGAAGTTAATGCCAAGACAGAATTGGGAGTCAAACAGATTTAGTAGAGGTAGCATGTGTGAAAGAGAAAGAGGACAGAGCGAGGAGTAGGTGGAGGAAGCCCTCCTACAATGAAGGAGATCTGACCCCTGTGAAAAGAAAGGGATAGGAAGGAGGATTGGGTATGATGTTGTGTACAAAGATTGCTCCCAGAGAAGAAATGACTGGCCTTTGTACTTCTCTAGCTCATTCATTGGCTCGAGATGCCTCAGTAGTCCTAGGGAGGTTCTAAAACTGAGGCAGTTTCTCTCTAAAAGGGAAATCTAAGCAACACTTCTCCATGGCCGCTAAACACATCCATCATCCTGGAGTAAAAGACTAGAAGAGAATGTAATGTTCTGGTAGATGGTTGAAACTTATTCGAGGTATAAATCCTGATCTTAAAATATTGATTACATTGTAGGTTCTGTTAGCTAATTTTTGGTACACCTGGCATGAAAAACTCAGTCACTGAAGTTTATGACTGGCTTGGGTTGAGGTTGCTTCTGGAACTCTTAGTTCTCTAAGAACCAAATTCTTTGATTCAAAAAGCAGGTCAACTGTCTGATCAATTATTGAAGAGAAAGAGTCTGGTTCTCAGGCAGATGGAGAGAAAGAATGGGGAAGGGAGACAGGAATGATCTCTAGAATGTAAGCATCATACGTCCAGGATCCCACTCATCTCCTTCTGTTCTCCCAGTGAATGGCACATGGAAGCACTGTATAAATGAGATGAATGAATAAATGAATTGGTGAATGTCACCTATCACCTCCAGATAAAACAGCTCTCTCTAGCACTTATCCCTCTCTGTGTTTAACTTCTCAGATAAATTAATTTTGATTTTGTTACATGTCATGCTATTCCCATTAGGGTCTCATGGTAGAGGAAAAAAGAACCCTTTTTAACTAGTGCAGGTAGGAAGGGATTTATTTCAGGGCATTCAATGGCTTATAGAATTATTGGGAGAACCAAAGAAAGAGATTCTAGGCTGAGATGTCAAGAAGATTTTCAAAGCACACTGCAGAACCGGCTGATCAAGAGAGCTGCTGCCTCCTCTACAACCAGGAAGCTACAAAATCTGGAATCCTCTACTGTTGCCAACTCCAGAACATACCACACCTGCTGCAGTATGGGTGATTGCCCCACACTCTGCCTCTCACACCCATGAAAGGAACAAACAGACTCTGGAAACTTTGCTAGTGGCACTGTAGAAAGAGCAAATCCCCCACTTGCTGATGACCCTCAGAAGCAGCAGAAGCACAGCCCCTTTCCCGTGTCTTTCTTTCCAGCTTGGATCATCTCAGGAAGTTTAACTTCCAGGTAGTTGAGAACATAGGGCTTCTGGACTTCTCATTTCTGTAGATGAAAGAATGTGCTCTAGAAGGAAGGCCAAATGAACTGAGAGAGCCATCATCCTACCATGTCCACTTTGAGGAAACCTCAGAGGTGGTCTCATCCTCTTTCTGAAATGCAACCTAGCATCTTCAGTCCAACCCTAAGGTAGGCTTGTATCGTCTTCCCTTATGAAGAGATTTAAGACAACCTTTGCATTTTCTATGCAGACATTCTTTGGTGATCATCTTTCACAAAGGGGCATCTGTGGGCCTCTACTTCATGGATGCTCTGAGCAAGCAGAATGCCATGGAGTCACTGATGTCACCTAGTATCAAGACTTCTGAGGTCAAATAGTTAATGGCACTTAAATAGTTTATAGCAACCCCACACTGTAACTTCTAGGTTTGGTATTTGGTTTCTTGTGACTTCTGTGTCTTCACATAGAGAGTCTTGGCATAATCATCATAACCTTGCTGGCATTACTCAGTAAAAAGACATTTATTGAGCAGTCACTTCATGCCAAGCACTCTTTATATATGTAATAGGTATGTGGTATAAGTATTACTCGTGATGTATTCACAGCTGCCTTGTTCTCCCACTGTCTCTTAATGACTTTTGTACTGAGTTAATCCTTGTTTGTCCCTGGGTAAAACCCCTGGCCAGTACTGAGACTTTTCTGCTTACCTGGGTAGTAATACTATATCGGAGACATTTTAAGCCGCAAAGACATTCTCACTTTTGTCATAACAATGTCCAATTAATTCCATGTAAGAAGAAACTGAACTCTATTTAGTCTTGTATCCTCTCTCCTTGGGTCTTTCGCCATGGAGAAGGAGTTTTAAACCCTCAGTCCCCATCCCACACAGCCAGACTAGCGAGCAGGAAGGGCAGATGTGAGGGGCAGCACAACACTTACCTGACTGAAGGCGCTGCACTCCTAGGCCAGGCTCTTGGCCTCTGCTCATGGCCCTGGGCAGGAGGATGCTTTCTCTCAAGTGCTTTTGTAGTTCTTCGTGAGCTTCCTCCTAGGCTCATCTCTCCTGCAGCACCCTCTTTGGCCTGATGAATACATCTCTATTCTTGATGGCCTCTTGCAACAGGAAGTGAGGTTGATGGCATCCTTGTCCTGAAAAATCTTTGAGCTGGTGATTTAGGGGCTGAACATGTCCTTGGAGTGATCTTCTGGAAACCGCAGTGAGCATAGAGGTAATGGGCTTTGTCTCATACCTCCTTTGTAGCTAGTAGACATCACATTGGGGCCTCCACCAAAGCAAGCAGGGATGGTTCTGCTGTGTTCCCACAACACTTGTTTTCTAATCCCCCCTCACAGGAAGGTAATTCATTCAGCCAATGTAGGTTTATTGAACAGCTACTACAGGCCTTAAGGACATCACAGTAAATGAGACAGACAATTTACTCAGCCCTCCCTTTATTTAGTAAGTTCCTCAGCAATACAAATTCCTCAGCTTGCATTGTTCTTCTCTCCCATCACTAACCTCACTTTCACATCCTCAAGATCTAGTTCATCTCCCCCTCCATTGGTGAAGCATGAAGTCTTTCTGAGTATTTCTGATTGGTTAATGGTTTTCTACTTTTCACATGCCCCTGTCAAGCTGGCCTCCTTCATGGAACCCTGATGCTTTCGCCCTCCAACACAATTCTCCCTGGCGCTCACTTAAGACCTTTGCATATGTCTATTATTACCTTGTGTGGGGTTTATTTCCCAATTATTCCCCTTTATTCACCAAAGGCAGTACTCATGTCTTAATCAAATCACACCTCTACTCAACTCTTACCATATCGTACTGAGTCAACTCATGCTTCTCATAGGACACTCAGTCCAAGGAAGGTAATTCATTCAGCCAATGTAGGTTTATTGGACAGTTACTACAGGCCTTAAGGACATCACAGTAAATGAGACAGACAAGGCTTTTGTCTCCGTGGTAACTGAAGAAACTCAAGGGCATTTATGGCGCCTCATGGAGCCTTCACAATGAGGTCCTTATCTAAGCCAGTCCCCTCAAAGATGCAGACACAGTGAGATGCTTCACCATGTAACCTGGAGGTCCAGCACACTTCTGAATAGTTGACACAAATACTTTGGAAGAACTCTGACTTTTTCTACTAACATGGACTCACCCATTCATGGCAGAGTTTTTTCAAAAGAAGGCCTGCTGAATGTACTGAAAGTTTAACATTGAAGACTATTTTACACTTCATGAAAAAAAAACAATACTCCCTAGGGGGTGTGTCCTTCTGCTTGAGTCACTTGAACACACGCCCAGTCCGGGCTCCCCAGCAATGACATCAGGCCTGTGCACGCAGAAAGGGAGGGGGAAAATACACTCACACCACAAATGTTTTTGCCTTCTCTTCAAATTCAAATGTATGGCTCATTTTTGTTTTAGTTTATGGGAATACTGTTTTCTTTCACACCTTATGTGAGGGGAGAGAAGGACAATAACAATAAGACAGATTATACCTGAATTTTGGAGCTGAGCAATATCTGCGTTTGAATCTCTCTGTACTAACAAATAATGTGCATCACATATGTTGGCAGCAATCATTTCCTCAGAGACCCTTCTACTCAGGGAACATTTCTCATTGTTACTCTTACCCAACTCTACCTTATCTCCCTCCTTCTATACCACAAAATGAGAGAAGTCCTAAAACTCTAGATAAGGTAAAATGTTTCCAGAAGTTTCATGTGGGCATGGGAAACTCCAGTGGTGGTTGTTGAAGTGTAAGTCCCTGGCATGAATCAGAGAGCAGTCAGAGCCCAGAGCTACAGGATCTGCTATAGCCTTTGCTATATTTGCTGTAGGATTTACGCTGCATGTATTCAGCGTCAAATGCCTGTGCCTGATCTCAAAGGATACAGGTGAGGGACAAGCTACGAAAGAAATGTTAATAGACCATGTCCAGACTTGGGGTAGACAAAGTGAAGAACGGGTCCTGGGGAAGCAAATCTGTGGAAGCCTGGACCATGGACAAAGAAATATGTCATGAAGAACAAATTCTACATCACCTCAGTGCAGAGACTGCTGCAAGGGAGCAGCACTCTAGCTAAGATTCCTCTGTCCTCCTAAACCTTTCCTGTTCAGAGGGTAGCAGTACCACAAAACCAGATTGTGAGTCAGCTAAGCTGTCAACTTCCTGGAGACCATAACCAAGCCCAAGGTTAGGCTAAGGTTGAACCAAACTGGCTTTACCGGGTATCTTGACTCAACCAGCTGATCTAGAACTTCCGTGAAAAGATGAGGTATTACTTCATAAAACACCACTGTTCTTTCCATTGGCTCTCGTTTTGGTTTATGGCACTGGCAGTGGAGACTAGGAAGATAAATGAGACATTCTCAGAGTTAAATAGAGGTCACCTAACTTTATCACCAGGACCACCCAGGCACTGCTGCAAAAATAGGCCAAGATGATGCTGAACCAGCAACATAAATGCAAATTTTAAGCATGACACTCTTCCCTGGTGTTTCTCCCTTGTGGCCTGCTGCTCATATCTCATAGGTTTTATCATTTCACACACTCACCATTCCCTACTCCCCAGTAGATGCCATGGAGAGTCCAAATTTCCTGCATTTCTTCCTCGTCTTCCCCCAGTCTGGAGGATTTCCTTCTTTGCCACGATCTTGGACCTTCTGATATCCACATTTAATTTTCAACTCCTATCAAAGCACTCTTGACTACTCTGAACTCCAAAAACCCTAACTATACTTTTAATCTATAAATCTTCTAAAACCAAAGTCAAAATTAAACTCTCTGAGGAAGCTTTTAAATATTTGCCAGTGTCCTCACTAGACTAATTCTGAAACATAGGGAGATAATCTGGAATATCTGCCTTTTGTTTTTTATTTCAACTTGGGATTTTTTTTTTTAATGTTCCCACAGACCTTCATTTAAGAATCATTGGTCTAAGGAGAATCATGTTGTACTTGATTATACACTATCATGGTGTTTTTCAGTTATTTCTAGTTTGCTGCTTTTATTTTTCCTAGCAATCCATCAGCTCCTCTGGTCAGGACAGAGCTCCCTACTCACACACCCACACCCCTAACACACACACACACACAGGGCCAGTATAGTACTAACTACTTGGTTAGATAAGATATAGTCAATCGTTGATGCTAGATTGCCATACAAGATGCAGGGAAAGGCGAAGTGAATAGTGGAAGAGTGAATTATTTATATTGTCTTCCTTTAGTTGTGATTCCATGGAGAATAAATCCTGTGCTTGAACCAAACTAATCTCTAAAGAACTAGTCTTATAAGGGGCAGGTTGTATTAATAATGTAGAGCAGGGGCCTCCCTGGTGGCGCAGGGGTTAAGCACTGCACTATGAAGCATCACAGCGACTGTAGCATGAATTCAATCCCCGACCAGGGAGGTGACCCACATGGCACAGCAGACCTCTCCTGTCTCACCCACTGCTCCATTCAGCAGTGTATCTCAGTCAATCTGCCTATTCTGTTCCCCACTCTGTCTCTGATGAGTCCTCTCACCCCTCACACCTCTGGTCTGTACCCCAGTTCTTGTAAGTATAAATAAAAAAAATCTTAAAAAAAAAAATAATGCAGAGCACTTACAACTCCACAAGTTGGTAAGGTTGTGAATTAACAGGAACTTTCATTCATGGCTGGTGGGAATACAAAGTGGTATTACTACTCAATCAAATAGTTTGGCAATTTCTTATAAAACTAAGCATACTCTTACCATAGGATCCAGTATTATCCTTATTATTTACTCAGACGAATTGAAAACGTTGTCCAAACAAAACCTGAACACAGATATTGATAGCAGCTTTATTCATAATTAATAAAACCTGGAAACAAGCGAGAAGTCCTTCAGCTGGTGACAAGATAAACTGTAGCACATCCTGACAGAGGAGGAGTATTGGTTGCCAAAAGGAAATGAGTTATTAATCCTTGAAAAGCTATACAGGAGATATAAATACATGTTACTAAGGGAAAGAAGCCAACCTCTGGAAAGGTTATATAGCTGTATGATTCCCACTAGATGACATTTTGAAAATGGCCAGCCATGGAGATGGTAAAAAGACTAAAGGTTTCCAAGTGTTGGAAGGAGAGAGTGGTGACTAGATGGAGCACAGAGGACTTTTAGGGCAGAGAAACTACACTATAACTACTGTAATGGTGGATAGATAGCATGACTAATTTGTCCAGATATCGAGGGTGTACCCTAACGTGAACTTGGGTGATGGGATATGTCAAGGTATATTCATCAGTTGAAACAAATATACCACTTTGGAGAGTGTCGGTAATAGAGGAGGCTGTGCATCTGACGGGTAGGGGAGAAGTGGAGAACCTATGCCTTCTACTCAGTTCTGCTGGGAATCTAAAACTGTTCTGAAGAATAAAGTACATTCTTTAGAAAGTGAGGGCAAGGGTAACTTACACCGCACCATGCGATTACCGATCCGGTCTCACCTGAGTAAAGGGAGGGTTTTGATGAGGATACAGAAATGATGGACTCTTAGGAAAGGAAAATAAGTAAAATCAGAGTTCGGAAAACTGAAAAATCACCAGAAATCTTAATAATAGCTATTGTTTTGTGAGTGCTTTCTATGTGCCTGGCACTGGGCTAAGCCATTTACCTGGTAGTGATATCTTTCCACTTTAAAGATGAGAGAATTGAGTGTTAGAGAAGTTCAGTAATTTGTCCATGTTCACAAATGGCAAAGGCCCTATTCAGAGTATTTAACCATTTTCCACTTCTCAGCAGCACGGGCTCTTTCCTTTCTCTGCCTCTCCTTTACTTTGTCATCTACTTGCATGTGCTCCAGAATGACTGTCTCGTTCCTAGAAGTTTTATCAAGACCCTTACTCCTTGACTCCTGATGCAGACTCTTGAGAGAACATCACTATGCAACAAATTGGCAAGCTTTAAACAGGTATCAATCCAGGAGAGATTAGCCATACCCGTAACCTACAGGGGCACCCCGAAAAAATGGGGAGTAAAGACAACTTGCCTGATGTATCTATCCATCATATTAGGAAATGAATTACTATTCTTAAGCCAGAACACTGGAGGAGTTGCAAACTTTCTCCTTTCCTCCCATGTAGAATCAGCCTAATAATACTATACTCCCTGTGGTGCTACTGTGAGGTTTTCAGGAGTTAATCTGTGTGAAGTGCATAGAACAGTGTCTGGCACACAGTCAGTGATGGGCCTGCTGTTATAGTCAGGCTGCTTTCGCTGCTTTTCCCATGTGCCATGCCAGTTTAGTGTGATTACCTGCCCACCCCTTTCAAGAAAACTTCCTCAACAATTGCCAACTTAAACAGCTCTAGAAATACCTCCTTCTTCAGTGGAGATTTGCTAATACTCTCAAATAACAAAGATGGATGATTAGCAGTCTGGAAATGGTCAGAGCTAGTCTAAAATGATCCCAACCAATGCTAACCTTTTCTTTGGGAATGTATTTACAAAATTACATCTCAAAAGAAGAAATGTGAACTCACTTGAAGTAATAGACAGACCGCCCTACGACAAATTCTACCTCATTAATGACCGTGAATACAGGCAAAAAGGACTAGAAGACTAAGCTTGCCCAGAAAGCCAAAGTGAATTAGGCATTCACATGACACCCCTAAATAGTGACCCCACACACAATCTGGAGAATTTAAATATTTCTAGAGGATTGCTATGAGTCTTACCATCGTTCTTCTAGAATCAACTTAAGCAATACCTTACACAAAATAAGCATTCAGATTTTTGTTCACTTGACAGAGTAAATAAAGATGCAGCAAGGCAACTCAGCCATGAAACATTACCCAAACCTACAAAGTAATGGATCCCTTAGTCCATATATCATAGCAATCACCTGCTTTCATTTGTTAAATTGAAATTTCTCATTTGATATTCCCAACTCTGGCCCTGCAAGCTATGTATGTCCATTTTTAAAGATGATAAAATTATCTATTTTTATTATCCATTTTTAAAGATGATAAAATTAAGGCCCAACAGCTTGCTACCTCTCTACACTGCTGGTAAGAAGCATGTGGGACTAGAAGCCAGGTTCCCTGACTCATATTTTTTCATTGTCCAATGAGGTCTCTCTGTGATGTGTTCCTGGTAAAAACTATGGAAGGGCCTGTCCCAAATAGCGAAATCAGCTAGTTGAGAGATAATTGCAATCTCTTAAAGTGTCCTCCCAAAATCATGTATATGCAAAAATAAGCTTGGAAATGACTGCTCAGCAGATAGCGCCTCACAGTTTACACATTAGTTCATTGAAGTCTCTGCACGATTCTATCATAAAGAAACCTATACAGTTTATGTTTACCCTGTATTCCTCAAACTTTCCTGACCATAAACCTCAAAACTCTTCTTGTGGGCATTATTTATTAATATTGCATAGAGGAACATTCTTTGGAAAATATGTATGATTATGTTGAAAACAATTAATTGGTGACCTAAGTAAGTTAACTGAAAAATTATGTCTCAGCTCGTTTTGTCTGATTCCTAGTTTCTGAGGCCCATACTCATTTCTAGAAGTAATCCTAATTCTAAGGAAGATTTCTGGATGAGCAGTGAGCTAGTAGGAAGCATATAAGGGGAGATAAAACTTTAGAGAATTAAAGTAGACTTTAAGAGGACAGATTAATATGGAAACAGATTCTATACCCAACCTCCTGCTGGCTTATGGAACACCAGGTGACCTCCTCTCTTCATTTCTTCTCTTTACCTACATGCCTTTTCATTTTTCTAATGCTTTGTCAGTGGTGTAAGAAGTAAGTTGTTTCTCCTTTCCTTCCTCATTTTGTCGCTTTTCCCACAAAGAACTTTCTCTCATCCTCTGGGAGAGAACCTTAACTTCCTGGTGATCAACATATTATATGTGGGGTAGAAAGATCCTCCTATGATTTCCAGAACAATGATTAGCAGCATTAAGGAAAAGGCAAGGTAATTTGTGTGCCCTTCAAAGACTTTTATCAAGTGTCAACCAACTATCTGAAGTCCACTGTGCCTTTCTTTAGCAAACTGCTTTCTCATACCTTCTTATCAGCACCCCAGATAACTACTAAAGCAACTTCCCTTTTAATTTCAACTCTTCTCGACACCACCCCTTCATATCCAGATAAAATTTATTGAGACAAATTGCCAGTTTCCTGCACCTATCTCCCACTTAGGGAAACATAGGCACCCCTTGGGAATGCCCCAACGAAGCAGTGGTGTTTGCGTTGCTTGGGTTTGCTGGCCTCACCCCAGGCCTAGGGAGTGTTTAGGGCACCAGCTGCTTTTCTGCAGTGTTGTGTTTGCCTTCCCCTCTGAACCTAGTTGACCTGGGCCTCCCAGAGACTTTTCTCCTGCCCAGGTTTGATTGATTAATATTTCTTTTTTACTCTCAGAGCAGTACTTCTAAGAAACATCTCAAGGTGTAAGACAAAGTGCCACAGAGGTTGTGTTAGCCACTGCAGGCATTAGATTTCACTTCCTTAGAGGCCCAGGTTTCTCTCACAGAGGGTGAGTGTGTTTATTCTCAGAGGTGAAGATGGATTAGCTCCTTCCAGCCCACCCACTGGGAGATGGACACAAGAACCATGGACTCCCCTTCTGTTACCCAGAGGGCACAAGGCCCACAAAGCGATCTTGTATCATCAGGAACAAACCTTAAAACTATGTAGAGCTCCTTAGTTAAGGGTGAGGTATATATTTCTAACCCAGACTGTTCCTTGAAGGAACAGACACAGAGAGAGCCCTTGGCGATCTAAAATTACTTTAGCTTCATTAAAATCATTTGTACATAAATTCCCTCCCCAAGGGGATACTTCACCACCATTTCTGACAATACAGTCCTTGCGCATGCGCTAGTCAGGAGGCTCCACTGCACCCTGTCCAGGTCTGCCCAAATATCAACAGTCCTATACAAGTCGTTTAGGAAGGGAGAGAGTGCTTGGAGCGGTCCCCTGTCTCTACCTGATTCAAGGGATAAAACTCTCTTTGCCACACTTCTGCAGTTCAGTCTGCTCAACTGGCTGACATGAGCCCTTGTGTTCGGTAACCTTTCCACCTGGGTCATCTCCAGCAGCCCTGAAGCAGATGTTTCCTAGGGAGATTGCATTCCTCACAGTTCTCTGGACTCTGCTGCCTGAGACCTTTGTGGGTCAGGAGAAGAGACCAGTCCTCACCCATTTTTTGGTAGGAACCATGTGGCCAACACTCTCCACCTTTGAATCTTTCCTGGGAAGTCCATCACCACTGCAGCCTCTGCCCTGCCCCCTACCCCGCTCTCCCCCAAAGTAAAAATTATTCTCTTATTAAAATAATAAGGAAGACTTTATTTAAGATCCTAGCTATACAGCTATTACAATAGGAGAGAGAGAGAGAGAGAGATCCAGCTTAACTCCAAATTCAACGAGGACAAACGGTGACCTAGAGCCAGGAACAGAATGAAAGTCCTGGATGGAAAATTAGTACGAGGGTAGGCACATTCTTACTAAACTGGCCTGACTAGATTCTTGCTGAACCAGGCCAAGGACTTGAACATGAAACTAGGGGGTGAGAAATCTCTAATCCGATATCAAAGGTATTGTTGATTCTTCCTAAATTGACTTAGCCAGATTCTTCACACACACACACACACACACACACACACACACACACGGTTTGCTCTCATGCAGTCCCCCTACCGTTATTCCTTTTCTAAGAAATTGGGACAAGTTAGTGATCAGAAAACTTTTTTTTTTTTTTTGATGATTTTGGTTTCTTTTTTTTTTTTTTTTTGTTATATTTGACATCATTTGTAGTCCCCAG
>JAGFMF010011739.1:7094995-7132534 GCA_019455555.1 Galemys pyrenaicus | reverse complement strand
TGGATCAAGAAGATGTGGTACATATACACGATGGAATATTATTCAGCAATCAGAAATGAGAAATTAGGGGCATTTATAGAAACATGGATGGAACTAGAAAACTTAAGTTCTAAACATCGCCTCCTCCTTGCTCTCTGTCTTTGTTCTCGAGCCCTGGGAGAAGAAAGGACAAGATGAGCAGCTATTCTGCTTTCACCGCCTCCCTGAGAAAGTGCTGGGCAGTGAGAATGGCCAGAGGAATCCATCCAGGCTCCAGTCATTGTCACAAGGCCTCAGGGGGCCCAGTCAAGTGGAGGAGAGGAAGGAGGCAGGGAAGTTAAAGTGCGCTTGCTTCCCTACGCAGGTTTCAAGATTTCTGAACTATGTAACAATATTGCGAGAAGAGAAAATAGCGTTACCAAGTTTTTTCTGCCATAATTTCCAAGGATTTAGTACTCCTACAGATCTAAACCCAAGGCAGGATTAAGAAAACTGGTGAAAGCTCTTTGAAAGGGGCGGAAGATTATGGTTTATACTTTCAGTGACGTGCTAGATGTTGTCTGGAGGACTTTTCCAGAGTTTTCTGATTCATCTGAGGTCTGTGCCTTTCTTGATCATCAACTATTTTGCAACTCTGTAGAGAGAGACTTTTTGGAGACCGGATAGTGAAGTAAATGATGCTTGTCCATTAAAAAGCAAATGATTTTTATCCTGTGAAATTACAATTGATTTCCATCCAGCAGAAAGGCTATTTTTGTATCTGCTAGCAAATTAAAAGCAGCATTTCTGATTGCCTGTAGAAATGACTTGTCTTTAGCTTTTCCTTTGGACAAGTTGTAACATCATATTAGTTCTGGTAATATTAACAAGTTAAATAAGTTATTTGACATCTGTTCATTCTGCACTTATATGGGAGTCACAGTCTTACTTTTTAAAAAATGTGTTCTCTAGCAAAGGAGATTTCCCAGTTTGGTGGCTAACAATAAAATCTTTTCTTACTCCTCTGAGATCCTAAGATTAGACCAGATACCAGACCATGCTAGCTCTCGAAAAGGCAGATTTAAAGGTAAGTAAAATGGAAAGGTTCCCTAAAAGGGGCACTAGGAGTCATAACTGTCGCTAAGTCATTGGGAGGGACTCCCAGCAGCATTGCAGCTGCACCTAGGTCAACAGGAAAATACTAGCTTGTAGCATCCGTACAGACAAAGGATGTAAGGGTTTGTCTGCACAAATACCCTAAACTCAGGGTGCATAGACAAAACCTGCTTAAGGAGTGAGCAAGAGAGAATTCTTACATCACTTAAATCACTTCAGAGTTAAGACCTTTTTAGTTGGAAATAACCCTACTGTGTACTTTTGCTTTTGTGACTTATGTTTTGGTGTCATAGCCAAAAAAAAAAAAAAGAAATATTGCCAAGGCTAACAGAACATCAGAACATTAGTTATTATTTTTTTTAAAAGAAGGAAATCCTGCCATATGTGACAACACAGATGAACCTGGAGGACTTTCTGCTGAAATAAGCCAGTCACAGAAGGACAAACAAGGCATGATGCCACTTCTCGGGAGCCTAAAATAGTCAAACTTCTAGAAGCAGAGTGTAAAATGGTGGCTGCCAGGCATGGGGCTGGGAGGAGGAGGCAGCAAACTGCTGTTCAATGGGTATAAAGTTTCAGTTCTACAGGACAAAGCAGCTCTGGAGAACTGTGTACAACGTCACGCCAGTAGTTCGTAATTCCATGCCAGTAGTTCACAAGTCTCACTCCACTGTAGACTTAAAAGTTTTGTTAAGGGGTTAGATTTCATGTTACGTGTTCTTAGCAGGTTGGTTTGTAACCTCAGAAGTTTCTCAGATTTAATTTGAAATTAGCTGCTATAGGTGGAAGGCAAGGTGAGACCAAAGGAAGAGGCAGACCACCCCAGATGGGAGAACTAAAAGATGAGGCTTGTTTGGGCCACACCGATGGATAGGCTTCTGTGACCGCCCACCAGAGTCTTTGAAGTTTAGATGGAGGCCTTTACAGGGTTCGTTCAAATAAACAATCCAGATCATTCCACCGACGCAGTACATTGTCAAGGTTGCCTCCTCAAAGTGGCTCCTAGAGTGGGAAGTAGGCAGAATTGACATTTCAAGGACAACAGAGGGATAAGTTACCTCCGCTTGCCCAGATCCAGCTGTGGGTCAACCTGCAGTCACATGCTCTTGGTTGATGACCTTAGACACAGACACACATGGAAAAGGGAGAGAGGGAGAAAGGGGTTGCGGGTGGGGAGAGAGGCAGGGGAGAAAAGGAAGAAGGGAGGGCTGAAATGAAAGAAAGTTAACAAAGTAAACTTTAAAAAAAATTGCAGCTCTTTAATTTCCAACTTTCTCTGCAATATTTTTTAAAGATTTATTTATTTACGCATACACAAGCTGGGGTGCAGGCCAGAAGTGCGGGTGGGCAGGGGTGAGAGGATCCACCAGAGACAGAGTGGGGAGCAGAACAGGCAGATCCACTGAAATACACTGCTGAGGGGAGCAGCGGGTGAGGCAGGAGAGGTCTGCTGCGCCTTTCTGGCTGGGGATCAAACTCTCACTGCTGTGCAGAGGATGCTTCAGTGCGGTGCTCAACTTGCTGTGCCACCAAGGAGGCCCTCTCTGCAATGTATTTAACTAAAACAGGAAGATCAGATCCTGATTATAGTGACCTGGGCGTGGACACGGATATTACCTGAGTAGCTGTTCCGTTCCCTGCCCCTAATTTTTAATCTCCTTTAATCTTACTTTATCTGAGGGAGGAAAAAAAAAAGGTGGAGCCAGTGACAGTGAGTGACCCAGTGTCACACAACTCTTCGCTGCCTTGTTTCTCCCACGACCCTACTCCTCTCTACCCACAAAAGCAGACATGATTCACCAGCACAACGGCACGTCACCTGTTGTCGTTAAATAAGAAGCAAAAGGAGCCCCAAGGCCCATTTGGCTTCCAAGGTGGTCCAAAGCCCAGGAGTGTCTGAAGGGAAGAGCCTGTTAGGAATGCAGGTTCCTGTCCTCCGCTCTGTAGTGTTCCAGTCAGCTGGTGATTCATACGTACTTCAAAGTTTGTAAGTCATCAAATTTTTAGTCCACATTTTGAAAAGAGCAGAGCATGTCGCTTATCCTCCCTGAACCTTCAACACCAGCCAGGGCAGAGTCCATTGTAGACTCGGGCCCCCCCAGCAGGCTCTCCCCACCAGGCCCCACCACCTCGCAGGCTGCTTTGAGCTGGAGAAATGAAACTGCTTGCTAAAAGTGTTTTGCTCTTCACCATCTGTTTGCCATTTTCAAACCATCTGTTCCTTCTCATGAACTATTTTGGCTATTAAGGCACTGGATTCTGGACCGAGAATACCAGGATTTCTATTTTGACTTTGCCACTTACTAGCTTGGAGACCCTTGGGTAAAGTGCGCTGTTCCTCAGTTTTCTCATCTATAATAATAGATATCGTGTGAGCATTATACCAATTAATCCAAGTGTGAGAGTTGTGAGAATTCAAATAACAACATATGTAAGGAGTTTAAAACAGAGCCTGATATATAATAAGTACTCACTAAGCATCAGCTGTCACCCATATTATTATCGTTGGCCTCTCGCTTATGAGTCTTCCTTCAGATGGGAGGAGAGTTTGACAATTACCCTGACTATCATGGATGTAACACTGAGCGGCGATTGCCCAGCTACAATCTTAAACCACTGGTCCATAGTTCCCTTATTTAGCCGTATCAGTCAAGGTCACTGGCCTTGAACTTCTGCCCAGGTGCAGGTTCATCAGGGACTCAGTTTGACTAATGCAGACCGTAGGAGGCAGGGACATAAAGAGGAACCCACGCATGCATCTGTGGCCTTATGTCACTGTTAGTTACTCTTCCCCTTGGTTAGCTTTCCTTATAATTAAAGGTGCACTTTAAAAGCCCATCCCTTGACAAAAACTAGAGAGGCACCTACTAAGTCAGAGCATAGCATCCTGGTGAACTGAGATATCCTCTCACCCATCCCTGTGGGTCTTGTACTTATACCATACCCAAGCCTTCCTCCCACATCGTCAGTGAGGGCTTCTCTTAGGAGATACATGCTGATATCCATGTAGTGCAATGTGCTACAGACAAAGAGGATTCAATTCCTTAAACATTGATAGCCTAAATCTCTCCTTCTGAAATGAAAATGATATAAAGAAGTGGTAACTACTAAACTGAAATCTGTCATTTAAATAAAGAGCAAGCGTTACTTATCACAATGCTGGGGGTTGTGAAGTATGCCCTGAAAATGAGAATCACTTTAGATAATTGGTCTTCTTGCTTTTAAGAGAACTCGTGAGACTCACCGTGCACACTGGGTTGGAAACTCATCAGAACTGCTGAAGCATGTCGTGCTACCAATCCTAGCAGCAGACTCCTAGACTGCCGGAGGCAGTGGGTCGGGAAGCATCCAGGGCTGCTCGGATGCTGCCTGCTTATTTAACAAGTATTTGTCCTGTGAAGCCCTGGGCAACAGCGGGCACAGGGGATTTGTGGCACTGCTCTGCATGGCTGCATGCTGTGCCTTGGACCAAATAATGCAAATCCCTTTGAAGTTCAGTTTCATCGTCTAGGACAGAGGGAGCAAAAATACAAAACTTTATTAGGACACTTTCTTTGGATGTAAGTGACAGGAAAAAGCCTGACTCCAGAGCTTTACCATGTGCAGTCCCATCTCACGTAAGAGCAACACTGCCTCTGCTTGTCTTGGCTGTGGCCTCCTCCCTCTCCTGTCTTCCTTTACAGTTGGAGTCAATCCAGGCAAACATGGAGACAGCACAGGGTCTTACGAAAGAGGGATATCTTTTCCTACATGCCTGTTTTCTATCAGTGAAGAAACCTTTCCTAGCCTGTCACACCCCCACCCTCAACCCCACCCCCACCACTACCCTCAGGCCTCATTGACTAGAATGGGTCAGAACCAATCTCTGGTGATGGGTGCCAGACACAGTTTAGATTATTGAGCACTTACCCCTGGGCTGAAGACAGAATCACCCTCCTCGTGGAGAGGGCTGTAGGGAGGAGAACAAACACCTCAACAATAGCAGGACTTGGAGGACATGAAGGAAGCAGTAATTGGTTAAAATGTTGGCAACCAACCATGTCTACTATACCCCCCCCTTACTAAATTCTTGTCATGTATAGATGAGATTGTGAAAGAAAATGGCCTACTCAGTACCTGGTGCATGATAATAATAAAAATAGAGCTGACATTATTGAGGACTTATAATGTTTCAGGCACTTTTTATGAGTTTACTGAGGTAACGACTGCATTGTGAGGTAGGTGTCATTATTATGCCCATTTTACAGATGAGGAAATGGGAGCACAGGTGAGTTAAGTAACTTAGTCAAGGCAGGTATCTGACATCAAAGTCAGTCTCTCTTGCATCCCTTCTCTAAAGTTTACTCTACCAAAATAGTACTCTAATCTATCAGTGCATCTCTTCCCTAATCTCAAGAAGTGTGTAAATTTTGAGTTCAATAGAGACACATACACAGAAAATTAGAGAAGCCTGCTATTAGCAGCTAGTGGCAATCTCGGCCATATAAGAAAGGAAATAAGTAATCTGTGTGTTGCAAGTGACAGGGGTGACCCTGTTAGGGGTGACAGGGCTGGGCCCTGTGAGATGGGAGTGTGAGGAGGTAATGGAGAGTGTGCCCGCTTTCTCTCCAGTAAGCGGCTGCAGAGCTCACTGGTAGTCATTCTTCAGCTTCTAATTTTCTGGAATAAAAAATTGCTCTTCCCTGACTTAGGGAGTGAGCAGTGGTATAGAAATCCACCCTCTGGGGCCTCCCTGGTGGCGCAGTGGGTTAAGCAATGCACTATGAAGCAAACCGCAGCCACTGTAGCATGAGTTCGATCCCTGCTGCCGGCCAGGGAGGGGACCCACATGGCGCGGCAGACCTCTCCTGCTGTGCCTGCTGCTCCCCTAAGCAGTGTGCTTGCGTTGATCTGCCTGTTCTGCTCCCTGCTCTCTGTGGTGAATCCTCTCACCACCCCCCACACCTCTGGTCTGTACCCCAGTGCTTGTATGCATAAATAAATAAATCTTTAAAAAAAAAAAAAAAGAAATCCACCCTCTGGAGGAACAGAGAATCAGAACAGGGCTCCAGGCTCATTTGATTTTAGGGAAGGCTTTGAAGGCCCTTCACTCACAACACCATGGACTCATGAGCTGCATTACAACAGATCTCATGAGACAGAAAACTTTCCTGCCAAGGAAATTAAGTCCCATTGTTAAACTCTAGAATTTTCCTAATGCTCTTTTGAAACTGTGGCCTATTCATCTCAGTCTCTCACATTGTAAAACTTTAAGAGAAGTTTAATACCGGTGGGCAAAATTTTCTGTAGATCTGGGCTGGAGGAAAGATGATGTAGAATTCAAACTGGAGCTACCTCTGCATCCCCTCATTTCCCACAACCCCGCATGGCCTCAAGGATAATGTCCCTGTGACTGCAGGTTGGGTGCTGAGACTTCAGGATGCCTGGAGATTTGGATCTAGAGCTCCCATTCTTATGAAAAGTACCCTGGATTTCCCAGTCAGAGAGGTGTTAGAATGTTAAACACTAGAGGGTATGTCGTAGAGGAAGCTGACTTGAAGAAAAGGATTTCTCTTTTGTTTATTATTTTATGTATATTTTACATTATTTTTCATTTTTGTATAATGTATATTTCTCGTCCCCATGAAATTCCTATCACCAATTCACCCGTGCACCATCACCATAATCCCTTGTGCTCTTCCCACCTATTTTGTTCTTCCCCCTCCTCCTCCCCTCAGGAATGTCTCAGATGTATAGTTGTCTGTTGATTTTTAATTTGTTATAATTAATTTTTTCCTTTTCTTTCTGGCTTATTTCACTGAGCATAACCCCTTCTAGCTCCATCCATGTTGCAACAAATTGCATGAGTTTATCTTTTTTGAATGCTGCATAATATTCCATTGTGTATATATACAAAAAAGGATTTCTCTTTATATCTTATACCACATCCTTAGCACCAACTTTCATGGTGAGAACGCACCTCCAATGATAGGCTCTGGGCAAGGTTTCTGGTCATTATCATCTTTCTAGATTGATGCTTTTGAGTTAAATTGATGTATCCAGGGGCCTCCCTGGTGGCACAAGGGTTAAGTCTCAGCACTATGAAACTATCTGCAGTCACTGCAGCACTAGTTTGATCCCTGGCCAGGTAGCTAACCCACATGGCGTAGCAGACCTCTCCTGTCTCACCTGCTGCTCCCCTCAGCAGTGTGTTTCAATCCACCTGTTATGCTGTCCACTCTGCCTCAGGTGAATCCTCTCACCCCTTGCACCTCTAGCTTGTACCCCAGTTCTTGTATGCATAAAGAAATATTTAAAAATAAATAAATTAACCTATGCATAACCTATTCAGAGCCTTGTCTGTTAACAGGTTCTTGTTCATCATCTTTTATTCTATTTAGTCTTGATATTAATCCCCAGATTCCTCTGCAATCTGTTATTTAGACATCAGTTGCCTTTACAGGTTAATGAAATAGGAGAAGAGTAGTCTTTGGAGTCAGGGATTGAGTTCAGATAGAGCACTGTCACTCACCTCTAGGTGTCTCTGGCCCCAGGGCTGAGCTTCTGAGGCATAAACCCAAAGTACAAGGCAATTCAGTGTCCGTCATGATGGAGAGCACAGTATAAGGAATGGTGATTTTTCTGACACATAATTGGTGTTTTCAGGCTTAGTTTCTTTCTCCCCTCTCTCCTTTCCTCTCCATAGGGGTTGTGGGGGGAAGGTGTAAATGCAATAAAAACAAGAGCATCTTCATATAGTCTTCAGGCTGCCCAGTTATGCAACTAAATTGCAGTATTACTGGGGTGAGTCTTTTACCTTCTGTTTCCGTATTGTCTTCTCTGCTTCCATTTTCTTATTTACAACAAAAGGAAGTTGGATTTCATGTTCCTGAAGTCATCTGTGTTTTTTTATTATATTTGATCTTTTTAAAGATTTATTTATTTGTACATACAAGAATTGGGGTATAGACCAGAAGTGTGGGAGTTGAGGGGATTCTCCAGAGACAGAGTGGGGAGCAGAGCAGGGGGTTTGACTGAAATACAGTGCTGAGGGGAGCAGTGAGCGAGACAGGAGAGGTCTGCTGTGTCATGTGGACCATCTCCCTGGCTGGGTATCAAACTTGTGCTGCAGTGGCTGCAAATAGCTTCAGTGCTGCCACTTAACCCCTTGTGCCACCAGCAAGGCCCGTTTTTTTGTTTGTTTGTTTGTTTGTTTGTTTGTTTTTATTGTATGCAGTCATCATTCTCCAAGTTCCAAGTCAGAGGAGTTTCGCCAATTCCTTTGTCCCAGCCAGGCTCCCAACTCAAGTGGGTGTGGTCCAGTTTCTTACCTTTTAATCTGGCCTGTGAAATCCCTTCTGCTTCTGACCTTTGTGTCATCTCTGCTCCCTGGAACTAACAAGTACCTTCTGACCACTGAGCAACAGTAATCTCAGAGCCAGCTAGACAACCAGCAGCCGAATGCAAGAGACTAATAGCAAACCCGTCAGTGGAAAGGAACTCGAGGTCACCTTCTCCTGCAGTCTGCAAACTATGTGACTTGGAGACCTCTAGCTGCCTTCCTTATAGCCCCTGGCAGGCGAGGGCCACGGGGGGCTGACACACTCCCCCCCAAACACACTCTGTTTAAGTGATTTCACCTCTGACTCATTTACTTCCCAGGTTTCAGCAGAATTTCTGATGGAAAAGTCTACTGATAAAAAAGAAGGGGAAAAAAGCTTAAAAGTCCCCAAGATTATCTTCACCTTTTATTTTACAGACAAGGAAACTGTACTTCATATTTGAAAATCCTCAGAGTGATTCTTATACCCTTTGGTTTCAGCAATTCCACTTTCAGGTAAGTTATCCTAAGAAATTATGGTTTGCGAAACTTTCAAGATTGATTGTTGTACTGTGGTTTAAAATTGAGGGGAAAAATGGAAGCACCACCAAAGAGGAGTTGAAAAAATATTGGTACATTTATTGTCAGATGTGGAATACCAGGAAGGTCCACATATCGTAGAAGGAAATTGTTTATATGGAAAAAGTATTCATAATGTATTGTCAAGTGGAACACACACATATGCATCTCTTCTGCCTTTAACATCTCCATTCGTGTCCCAAGAGGACTTTCTAGGACTTTCTGTTGTGCCCATGATCATTTACCATTAATCTGCCTTCATTCATCCTTCCACTCCCCTTAGCTCTCACGCATCACCATTGTCACAGCCACTGGAAGAATGAGCATGTCATAGCACACTGCCACATCCAGATGCCCTAACGCTTCCACTCCTGTGTGTCAGAACTCTACAGGGGTCTTGGCAAAAACAGGTAACTCTGAGTCACATTTCTCCCTGGTCCTCAAGCAGTCCTGCATTGCCCAGAGGTCTGCAGTCTTTTAAGTGATTCTATCCATTTTCGGCCATTACTCCCTAGCCAGGAGGTCTCAAATTCAGTTCTTCAGTCAGAACTGGAATAGACATCACAGAACCTTCCATTTTCCCATTCTGCTTTCATCTGCTCCCATAAAAACACTCTTCACTATTCTTGACCCTGTAACAATAATCATCGTATGTATATAAAGGAAGGCAAATAGGTAGTGGACTGTGCTTTGGGTTTGGAAAGGTGTAACAGACAGATTAAAATGTCTGTCTCCTGTTGCCTGAAAGCTATGAATCCGCTATTTTATACAGAAAAGAGGATGCTGAAGATAGAGATGAGGCTCTTTAGATGGAGAGATTAGCCTGTAGGCTGGTGTCATCACAAGCCACTTTAAAAAGAAGATGTGAGGATGGAAGTAGAGGCTGGAGCTGTGTGCTTTGAAGACAGAGGAAGGGCTCACAAGCCAAGGAATCCCAGAAGCTTCTAGAAGTGGGACAGTCAAGGAATCTGATTCCCCCTGGAGACTCCAAAAGGAATGTGAACATCTTGATTTCAGCCCCATAGGATTCATTACAGACTCCTGATCTGCATAACGTTAAGGTAATAAATTTATTCTATTTTTGCATTACTAAACTGGGATACTTGCTACAGCAGCAACAGAAAATTAATACAGGAGGGGACATACTGATGTTTATGTTTGGAACAGTCAGACTCTCCTGTCATAACACAGATAGGGTAGGAGCAAGAATTTTTCTGCTTGTCTTTATTTCTGATTTTGGCTGGAATTAATTCACATAACTTTTGTAATAGAAGAGAATTTTTTTTTTTTGAAATGAGAATTCTGGTGAAACATTAAGGGAAAATCCTTAAGGAAGCTAGCCTGGAGTCAGACTTCTTCAGCTTAGGAAGGGTGACAGTCCATGGGAAGGTTCTAGCCCAGAGTCTGGAATGTCTTAAATACCCACTGATTTACTCTGGGCAACAATATCCAGGAACTCCTGAGAGATGACTCAAACAGCACTCCAGAGTATGGGGTTTCCCCCAACATGAACTGAGAGAATGAATTGAAAAGTGAGCAGACACAGGAAGAAGAAACGAAAGAATCTGAGAAAATAAACATATTAGCAAATAAAGAGTAGTCAAAATATTACATGCAAGTCGATTCTCAGATACTACAGACCTATATAAAGGAAGTGGACAAAGCAAAGGTCAGTGAGCTGCCCCCCCAAGTGGATGCCTGGAGCAGGGGGTTATTTAGCACCTTCCTGCCATCCAGAATGCCTAAGAAGCAACCCTTTCTGCAGGATTTTACTAGACCTTTTTTTTTCCCCACCAAGATCTACCTATCTTATTCTAAAGTCAGAGACGTTTCATTAAGACAATGTAGTGGGGAAGAAAGGCAGGGTGTGTGTTTTAGGGGCAGCTCTGCTCAACAGAAAGACAACACAAGCCACATAAGTCATCTGTAGTCTTCCAGTAGTCACATTAAAAAAAATAAATAGATGAAACAAATTTATACAATGCTAATATTTATAATTTAACAATATAGCCAAAAATCAACATGAAATCAATATTAAAATTCTACTAGTGAGATCTTTTATATCCTTTATTTCATGCCTATTCTTCCGAATCCAATGTCCATTTTGTATATAAAGCACATTTCCTTTTGGGCTAACCAAGTTGCTAGTGTGGACAAGTAGCAACCACTAGAAAGTGAGGTTCTAGATGAAAAGAAACTGAAGAAACCTAGTGACCAAAGGCAGTGAGTGAGTCTAACTTGGGTCCTGGTTCTAAAGAAAAGAGCTATATAAAACATTCTTAGGGCATTGAGAACATTTTAATAGGTAACTGGGCAACTGGAAAAAATTGACTACGGACTGACTAGTAGCTATTATTACGGGATTATCATGACTTATGAGTAAGGTATTAGAGATATGTGGAAGAGCATCCTTATACTTATGAGATAAATAACAGACTGAAGTGTGCAGAGGTAAAGTGTCAAGATGTCTGCAAATTATTCTTGAAAAGAATGTTCTTAAAAGCAAGAAAGCAAATGTAGTCAACTGTTAATAGTGATTGAATCTAATTGGAGAGTAGATGGATATTCTGTGTGTTACTCTTTCAACTTCTCTCTGTCTGAAGTGCACAATAGGAAGTGGGAGAAAGAATACACACAGTTTAGTCCACACAGGTATGTGCATATATGCTCATAGCCGCCTTAAAATCCATTCCAAATAGGGGCAACAGTCATTGGAGGGCTCTCCCTGGTGGTGATAGACACAGAGCTATCAAGCTCTCACCAGCCACTGTGACATGAGTTCGATCCCCAGCCAGGGGGTTGACCCACATGGCACAGCAGACCTCTCCTGTCTTCTCCGCTATTCCCCTCAACCGTGTATTTTAATCGATCTGCCTATTCTGCTCCCTACTCTGTCTGGTAAATGCTCCTCTCACCCCCACACTCTGGCCTGCACTCTGCTCACACTCTTCTTATAAGCATCAATAAATAAATCATTTTTAAAAAAGCCATTTGAGGCTGTTAGTCTGAACTAACTATGCTGAAATATTTGTTAGGTGGCATATTTTATAGAGGAAACAATATAGTAGTAAGAACACTAAATTTGTAGACAAAAGTACTAGATTCATCATTTATTAGTTATATAAATTGAGTATTGGAAGACTTTAATTTTTTTAAAAAAATATATTTATTTGTGCATACAAGAACTGGTGTACAGGCCAGAGGTGCTAGGGCCGGGGGGTGGGGGGGCGCTGGTGAGAGGATCCACCAGAGGCAGAGTGGGGAGCAGAACAGGCAGACTGACTGAAATACACTGCTGAGGGGAGCAGTGGGCAAGGCTGTGCCATATGGGTCACCTCCCTGGCAAGCGGTAGGGATTGAACTCATGGTACAGTGGCTGCGTTTAGCTTCATAGTGCGTTGCTTAACCTGTTGCCCCACCAGGGAAGCCCCAAGACTTTCCATTTTATACGTGTATGTTATACGTGTATGTTATATATAATTTCCTGCGACAAAATCTCTTAAAGGTAGACTTGAGTCTGTTTTGGTCAAGGTGCCAAGTTAGAGTTTTGAAGACACTCAATTTATAAATGCCGTGCCCTGTGGTCCCCCCAGAGTCACTTATCTCTGTGCTTTGGGAATGATTCTAACTCTAGTGAGTAATGAACATTGAATAGGAACTAAGAGGAGCCTCCTGAAATTTCAGGAAAAATTTGGAATGGTTTGGGATTTCCTACCTTGCCCCATTCTACAAGGTCCCCAATTATGAAGGTTCAGTCTAGCATGTTTTCAGAGACCCTCACAACCCTAAATTCACCCTCCCCAACCCTGCGCGGCCCCAGAAACCAATCCATCTTTAAATGCCCAGCAGGTCCCTTGAGGTCAAGGA
The DNA here is from genome assembly GCA_019455555.1 of Galemys pyrenaicus. Lineage (NCBI taxonomy): Eukaryota > Metazoa > Chordata > Mammalia > Eulipotyphla > Talpidae > Galemys > Galemys pyrenaicus. The sequence continues at coordinate 7,119,714 of JAGFMF010011739.1, read as the reverse complement.
GTGCTGACTCTTTCCAGCCATGTCCAGGATGGGCTTCGCCTCCTAATAGCAACATAGGAGTTAAGAGGCTCCTGTATCCTCCAGATCAGTGCAGGCTGAGATCTGAGCTCAATCTCCTGAACAAACAACTAGACTTCAACAGCTTTCAAAGTAAGTATATTGTTTTGTTTTTAAAAAGGACATCAGGGAGAAGGAAGCTGGTAAAGTGGCAATTTGCCTGAGTTCTGTTCTCCGTTGCAAGGATCCTGTTTCTGCTTGATCGATGCCCGCAACTACAGCCATGTCCCTCGTGAATCACAAGGTGAGAGTGAGAGCAGCTACGACAGGAAAGGGTTACTTATCTTTCCCATCCGTGGTGAACTTTATGCTGAGCCTGAGCACCAGCCCCTAAGTGATGAGGGCAACCTTCGATCACTGTGGGCTTGGATTCCAGACAGCAGCTGCGTGTGGTTTCTCCCTGTAAAAGAAGCAAACGTAGTTCAGTGAGGGATGAAACTCTGAATACCAGGGACTGAAAGAACTTTTGTTTTAGATAATCTTTTGAAACCTTCATTTTCTTTATCTCTGGTCCTCCTCATGTTGCTCAACAATGACTTACTGTTCAGAAAGAGCTGCATCAGCTCCAAAAACAGTGGAGTTGAATTGAAAATCTATCCTGGGTCAGAGATAGCCATAGACTTAGTAAAGTTATACTGTAAAAAATATGGACTGTTGTCCATGTGGGGTAGCTGTGCCTCTCACACAAGCAAAAATAGATCTGAGCAGAAAAAGAAATCTGCCCAGAGGATGAAGTAAGCTAGGACATAGTTTCTCAGGAACCTGTACCCATCATACTTCTTTGTCATAGAAGCTACAAAGCAGTCAGCAACTCCACTTGCTGAATCTCCTTGTATTTTCTTATCTGCAGGCTCCTGTCTGCTCCATGGGTACTCCTGCTATTTAACCTTTGGCTCTCCTTTCATGTACCCCTCATTTGTAAGGATGGCATGTGGTGTGCACAGGGCTGAAAGAGGGGCCAGGCCTCATGTTAAAAGAAAGATAACATAAAAAGTAGTCCTCAAGTGTCCTGGAAGAGCAAGGCACTAATGGAAGTAGCAAGTAGAAGCCTGTGTGTCACTTTGGAGTCTTGGGCTGTATCAAAGAAGAACAGTGCTGCTGAGTCAGAAGGTCCTTGAATGTGATTTGCCCAATATCAAGAGCAAGGCAAGTGAAGGATCTTTCTCTCCAGTGCTCAGATCTGTATCAGAAGCTATGAGCAGACTGGGTTGGGCAGCAAGGTAGGAAGATACTGAGCAAACTGGGTTTCTGAAATGTTCCAGAAAAAGATGGTTCATTCTGGGAAGTTGAACAAGTAGATAGGAGTTACAAAAGCAAGAGTCAAAAATCAGTCTAACTCCTTCTTGACCACGTTAGCCTAAAAGTCTAAATTTATACTGGCACCTCAGTAAAACATTCATACCTATCAAGTGCAGACTTTAAGATTGGAGTACAATTCCATTATTAGCTCATTCATTCATGAGAATATTTTTTAAAGCGAATAATGAGCTGAACTCTTTCTAAATAAAGAAGCAAACACAAAACAAACTTCTTGGGTTGTAGTAATAAAAGCCCTGAAGAATAATGCTTGAATCATTTGATCTAAATATTCTATAATGAAGAGAAGGACCAAAGTCCCTAATAAAGGGATCATAGAGAAGAGACTGTAACAGGCGCCATGTTTTTGGTTTTTTTTTTTTTTTAAGATTTATTTATATATGTATACAAGAACTGGGGTATAGGCCAGAGGTGTGAGGGGTGAGAAGATTCACCAGAGACAGAGTGGGGAGCAGAACAGGCAGATGGACTGAAGTACACTGCTGAGGGGAGCAGCGGGTGAGGCAGGAGAGGTCTGCTGTACCATGTAGGTCCCCTCCCTGCCTGGGATTCGAACTTGTGTTGCAGTGGCTGCATATGCTTCATAAGTAGTGCTTAACCCCTTGCGCCACTAGGGAGGCCCCGGAAGCCATCTTTTTAACTCAGTCTGCTGAGAAAACACGTGTCCACAAGCACACATGATATGGTGTGTGTCATGTGGAACTGTCAGATGAAGGCAGATGGCCCAACTAACATATTAGTAGCACATTTTTTATACTTATACTTTCACTTTTCAAATAACTGAAAGTGAAAACTTAGGATAGAGCCTGAAGAAGTCTTAAGTCAGTGGCTCTCCTCCCTTCAACCAATGGCCAAGGCTTTTCAGAGATCACTCTAACTGGTGCAGGTCTAAGCAGCAGCTGTAACGAGACCAAAATTCTGATCAGAAAATGCTCAGCTTTACATCCTGTGGTTAATGAGCTAGCACTTCAACGAGACCATCAACAAAATTATTAGTGCTGATTATTTACTCTTTACTTCACCCAGAATTTCATAGTTGGTAATAGCCTAGATGCTCCACTGTTTGGGCACAAAACTAATATATTAGGAGTGGACAATGTAGCAAAGTGGAGGTAAACTTGAGCTCCAGAATCAGAACGACTTGAAATCTAGTTTCACTTTTCACTAGGTATGTGTCCCTGGGAGAGTTACTTCACCTTTATGCGCCTTAAGTCCTCCATTTGTAAAGTGGAGACAATAGTAATAAATCATCGTAAAGGTTTTCTGTAAGGACAAGTACTTGGCACAGAGCTTGATATGCAGGGGATAAGAAATGTAGGGTAAAAAGAAAATTCTGGGGGGAAAAAAAGAAAATGTAGTTTGTTTGATGATAGAATCTAGCTCAGTGAAGCATAACATGTAAGTCAACCCTTTTGGGGTTTGCTTATCTGTTTGTTTTGCCTCCTCTTGATGTGCCGACTTGTCAAGCCTACTTTCTGCAATAATCCAGGAGCTGTCAGATCCTCTGTGGCTGCGTCTTTAGGTACAACAGCCCCAAGTTCAAGTCTGACACAGAAATAATAGGTACTTAATCCATGGTACAGGACCAGCATTCTCTGGTCACTACCCTAACAGATAGTTGGTTGATAAGTCCTACCTTCTTGCCTTAAAATGGAACCAACCCTCTGGTCTTAAGGACCTTTCAGAACTCCTACTTTCAAAGGGGACCTTATTTTTATCATTTCTCCCCAGGTAAGCTTTCACTGTTTTTTACCTCTGGTCATCTTTCATACTCCTCCCTAGCACAGAGAGAGGGAGCGCCTCCTAGAAAATCACCTTTCCCCTTAATTTACACCCACATTTCTCAGTAGAAGCCACTAAATTCTCTGGAATTGAGAGAACACTTTGTCTTTTACAAAAGCACCAGCCTAAGTCCCAGCCCTAATCCAGGAGGTTCTGGGTCTGTGTTCTCAGAAAATGTCTTAATTTCTTTTTAAGTCAGAAGAAAAATGAATATGATAATAATGAAGAATGAAAATGAATTCAGTCTGGATCACAGTCATCTTTGCACAATCATAAAATATATTTTAAGATGTGCTTTTAGGGAGGAAGGGAACCATGAATTCTTGAGACATGGCCCTGGGCTCCTGCAGGGTTAGCGTGATCTTCAGTAGGGAGGACTTGAGGCAAATGCTACCACACACCCCACCTCTCTTCTTCAGGCTGGTGTAGGACAAAAGTCACAGCAACTTTAATAGGAGTTTTAAGACAACTGTCAACGTTGATTATATATAACTTGCCGTTTTCCATCATGTGTCTAACCCAGATTTCTTCACCCTCCCCAAACACTAACAACAGCTGGATCCCACCTGCTGTGGCCAAATTAAGATCCAATATGAGGTAACTCTTCTTGGGGAGCAAAGCCTCACTTTTGGAACACTTGGAAATCACACCTAAATGGGGACTGACTGCATTTATCACAGCATATGGCAGTGCTTTTCACTGATTAATTTAAAATTAATTAAGCTGAGCACCTGGCCGACTATGCTGGTTGATGATTCGGTCTGGTCCCCACTCAGGGAGCCCCAGGCAGACTCTTTCAGCTGCACGTCCTGTTCAAAGATTATTCGGTTTGATGTAAGGTGAAGGGGAAAAAAAAAAAAACCCAAACAAAAGAAACAGTTTCCTTTTGCAGCACATTTCAGCTTTGGTTTGGATGGAAGCTGAAAAATTATTTCAACCAGAAAGTTTGAATCAGTTGCCAGGCAGACACGGAGGCAAGCCAGCCTTGATCGATAATCGCAGCAAATGTGAGCTTTCAGCTTTGTTTCTTCATCAATACATTTCTACTTTTCACAGTGCCCTCTTGGGTGTGACTTTATTGTTTGTGACACCCAAACTGCACTTAGGCAGCGCAATTACCCAGAAGGTTAAGATACACCCTCTTTTCCTGGACTTGAGAGCCTTGCTGCTCTGTGTTTGCAGAGTCAGAGAAACAGAGGAGAGAGATCATTCTATCCCAATTCTATCCCAGTTAACACTTTCCTAGGTCATTCCCTCTCCATTCGATGTTCACATCCTAGGCCCAAGACAAGGAATGAAGCTGAATCAAAAAATAATGTGTTCCTTGGCAGGTGACGAAGACTAGGCTTTGGCACACAGGAGAGTGAGGTGGGACACTAGCACAGTGTTGTCAAAATAAAGAAATACAAATGCTTGCAAATTGCACATGAAATGGCCTACTTTAGTATGTATTAAATTTGAGTAGAGTATGCCCCCTTTTAAAGGGAAAAAAATTTCTTCTAAACCCTTGACGACGTAGCTACAGATGATCCCAGTTTGAGAAGTACCCACCCACATTTACTTATAATGATTTTCCTCATGGTTCACATGTGAGTGTATCTATTAACACTAGGTAGTTTTCATGTCAATACTCTGCTTATTACAGTACTTTTTAAAGTGCATATTAAATTAAACAGTTTTTGTACCCGGAAAACCACATCCTTTGGTTGGTCCAGGCCATTTTGAATCTTTCTATGAACTGTTCTTTTTTAGTTGTTACCCATGCGTTTTTATAGGTGTTAAATAATTAAGTAGTATTAATGCTAATGTGATGCTGCATGCACAATAGGAGTTTTAAAAATAGTGTTTGCATTACTCAACTAGTTTTAGCATTCAGATGATTGCTGCTCTGATTGCAGTGGCAGCCATTTGAAAAGAACCCTGGTGTTGAATTTTAATTAACTCAGTCCTGTCTTCAGCAGCACTCATCTGAAGCACCCAAGGGCAGACTTTGAGGAGAGGTGTTAATTGAATCACGTCTAAAGTGGCTCAAGCAATTTAAGGAGTCCGTGGGGACTCTTCAAGGTGTGAAGGCAATAAGATGAAGTCAGAGAACCTTACTTATATCTTTGGGTGGGGGGAGATGGAGTGAGTTCCTGAGTGTTGTGGTTCTGCCCTTCCTCCCCTGCCTCTTCCATTTCTCTGAAACACGTGCCTGTCCCCTTGCTGGTTTGACTCACTGGCCATCTCACCCTTTGCATCCTAGCCCCCACTTCACTTCCTCTGAGAAGGCAGTTCCCCATCAAGCAAGAACTAGGGCAGGTGACCTTTGGATGTGATCACATAGCACTGACTTGGTTACTGAAACACTGGTTTAGGGCCTCAGCTAGGAATTTGCCTTATTCTCACTAATGGCAGATGAGAAGACAGGTCACGAAGCCCATGTGGGGAGCAGGAACAAGTATTTACTATGAGGCAGCAAGAGATTCACGGGTAGCAACACTGGCAGCCCTTACCCCACCCTAACACCCACCCCCAGCTCCAGCCACAGTAGTGAGAAGCAAGAAGAGGCCTGCAAGTCCCCCCCACACCCCCAGCAGAGCCTCTATTAGTTTTTATATGATGTATAGACAAAGCTGTCAAAGGGCAAGTTTAGGCCTAGTGTACAGAACTATACGTCAGGATTACATATTATTTACTGCCTTCTTTTTTTTAAGTTTTTTTTTTAAAGATTTATTTATTTATGCATACAAGAGCTGGGGTACAGGTCAGAGGTGAGAGGATCCACCGGAGACAGAGTGGGGAGCAGAACAGGCAGATCTACTGGAATATACTGCTGAGTGGAGCAGCGGGCAAGGCAGAAGTCTGCTGCACCATGTGGGTCCCCTCCCTGGCTGAGGATCGAACTTGCGCTGCTGTGAAATGGATGTGTCACAGTGCGGTGCTCAACCCGCCGCGCCACCAGGGAAGCCCTCTATTTACTGCCTCCCACATGCAGGCTACATCTCAAGGCTGCATGTTATCTACTAGGCCACCTGTGCTGGAAGAGTATGTCAAAAAACAGTCTGAGAAACTGAGAAAACTCTGTTTTCTACAACTTGCTTTGCGTGCCACAGCCTGGCCCTGAGAAATCACTTAAAACATTAGAATATCTTCAGTGGTTACTCTGCTTCAGTAACCACATAACCATTAGCAAAGTTTCATGAAGTAGATCTTGTTTATATGCATTTTTACAGACATTGAAATCAAGGCTTAGGAAAGCTAATTTGCTCAGGGTCATATCATTAGGAAATATTAGGGCTGAAATTCAAAATCAACCTAACTCCAGAGCTCACACTTTCTATTACTGTGTCATTCTACCTTTGAACTACTCACCAAAAAAATTTTTCTTAGTATTTTTTGATAAACTTTAACAAGCCAACTCACTGATAATTTGTGTTCATTGGCTAGTCTTTGGTTTTTTAAACCCATTCAGGCTAGAATCAGAAAGCAAGAAGTTCTGTGCCAGAATGATTCAAAATAGGATTTATTTATTGAATAGATGCCTGCACATAACACAAAAATAGAAGTTACAAAAGAGGAAGCAATGAATAGTAAGATCCCCCCCCCCCAACTCAGATAACTAATTCCCTTTTCCAAAGTCAACTGTAGACATCTGTTGTTCCATGAGAGGTAGAACTATAGAGCTGTGTTTTGTAAACTATAATCCCAAATCCTTAGTGGATCCATTTAGTGGCTGCAAATGTGTTTTTTTAATGTCATTTTGAAAAAGAGACCTTGAAGAAAGAGGGATGCACAGTGATGGTGATCATTGTTTCATACAGCCTGGGTTTCAGTTTTATACGTAGTATAAACGTGCATCTGAGTCACAGCATGTAAACTGTGCAGTTAAATTCAGAACAATTTGAAAGTCACCGACCTGGTAAACCCAGAAGTTAGAAATTAGGAAGGTCATTTCCATCAAAACCCTCCATCCCGTGCATCCTATGAGGAGCTTTGGGAGTCTGAGATACCCGATAAAGCAGAGTCAGGCCTTGTACCTCCACTGTCCGAAGCCCTCCAGGACTCCCCTCTCAGTAGGAGTAAAAGTGATGGGACATGTATTTTTGTTTGCTGTGTTAATATCCTTTAAAAAATCCAAAATCAAAAGTACGGGCTCTGTGCTATAAATAAATGAGTTGACTGGGGGGAGGGAATCTGGAAGAACTTTCTGGAGACCCTTCAAAGCAGATGAAAACAAGAATGGATACTCACATTTAGAGTCTCTCTCTGGGATGATTGGTCTTAATTATAATTTATATGCCTTTGGAAAATACTGGGATATATCAGGGAGACAAAACACCCTCCAGATAGGCAGTCCACAGACAGAGAGCCTTCCAGAGAGGCTAATGAACATATAAGAAGATGCTGAGGCAGTGACAAACGCCCATTGTAAAGGCACAGAACAGAAGGAGCTGGACCAAGTGGGAGGCTCAAGTGGGGTCTAAGTGGGAGGCTCAATGGGGTACCCATTGATGACAGGGGTAGCTTCACTCTGAAGCCGCAGCTCTTGGAAATCACAGTGTATTTGTTCATTTGTTGACTTGGTTACTGTCTGTTATGTGTGAGCTTGTGTGAATGAGAATCTTGTCTATCTTGTTCTCTGCCAGATTCTCAATGCCAAGGGTGGCAGCTGACACTGTATAGTCACCTACTGGTGGTATCAAATGGAGGAATAAGTGTTAGACACAATTGGAGGCTTTGGTAGCCATAGGTTCTCCAAAAATAGTCGTTCATCAGGCAGATTCTGAAAGGATGATTTGTGTCCTGTGGCCCCTGGGAAGCAGCCCTGTGTGTGCCTTCTATGGTGACTCGCCAGTTAACGTGCATTTAGTGTAATTATGCCGTTGTGGGTTTTCCAGGTAAAGACACAGGAATAGAAGGAAGTATGAGGAGCAAAAACTCTGGTGCCAGAAAGAGCAAAGGGCAGATTTATTGCCAGGAGTCGCCAAGGTCAGGAGGCTGGGAAGACATGATTGAGGCCTGGTGGACAGGTAAAATTCAGCTGTAAAGGTGCACAGAAGTTTGTATTCTATTCTGTAGGCATTTAGGGATTCCGCCACAGCGTGGACACAGAGAAATGACACAATCACGTAGTTGAAAACAAATTGAAAGAAGGACCGGGAAAAAGAGGTTCTGTAATCAGTGAAGCCAGCTGTGAGACTATCACACAGGTCCAGGTAAAGTGATGACAGGGGCTGAGACCAACATGCTGGCCGTGGAGATGCAGACTGTCCCCAGAGGGACAGTCACAAGAGATGACCCGTTGGAAACGTGGCTCTGGATATTACACAGCGTAGCTGGATACACAGACACGACAGTCACAGAGGTCCTGCTAAAAGCACAGAATAAAAACACCTCTTTAGGTAATGGGTCATTTCGAAAGATCCAATGAAAGCAGGTGTTTTCATTTCAGAGGTTTCACTGATAGCTCCTTGAAAGCTAAGTGAGGACCTCCCTAGTGGCGTAGGGGTAAATCTCAGTGCTATCACTGTCATGGCTTGGGTTCAGTCCCTGGCCAGGGAGTTAACCCACGTATGGCACAGCAGACCCACTGCTTCCCGAAGCAGCATATTTCAGTGCAGCTGCCTGTTCTGTTCCCTGCTCCGTTTCTGGTGAATCCTCTCTCACAAACACCCTACACTTTTGGCCTATGTCTACACCCCAGTTCTTATATTCATAAATGAAAAAACGCAGTGTAGTGCCAAGAGGGCACAGGGCAGGTTCTCCATGATTCTGGCAGATGGGTAAAGGAGGAGTCCTGGAGCCCTCAGTAGCTTTTCAAGCTCTTATTATTTACATCATGAGTGACCAGGTACAAGGCAGGCAGGGGTGCCGGAGGGCCAGGAGGCTGGCAGGCGTCCTGGTCCCCAGCAAATTTTCACTTTCTCTGCTTCTACATCTCTTTACTTCTCTTGCTCTCTCTGCACTTCCTCTCTGCTCTCTTTCTCTCCTGGTGTTCTCGTGACACCAGCCTTCTACAACCCATGTCTCAGCCCAGGTGCGCCCACTTGCACATGCCCAAACCCTACTTAAGGTGCCCGCCATCAGGCACGCGTGCAGGACCGCAGGTGTTCATAGTCGACACCAATGGCAGGAGGGCAGAAAAGCCTGATCACTTTCATTTACCCTACAGGCAGGACATAGTTAAAAAAAAAAGAGAGAGAGAGAGAGAGAGAGAGAAAGAAAGAAAGAAAGCTAAGTGAAAGATGCTAGTTAAGAAAGTTAAGAACCACATATGAAAGGGAAAGATTGACAGTGGAAGAGTCCCAAGGTCTCGCCCAGAAAAGCTGGGCAGAGAAAAACAGTGGTCTTCGGCCTTTCTCAGCTGCTATAGAGACATTTATGCATATGTAGATGTGCCAAATGGAAAAACATACCTTTATGTAAATGCACATGAGATACCTCTCAAAGAGGTGACAGGAGCAGAAAGGGTAAGAAGGGAGAATGAGAGGAAAGAATGACTTGGTTTGTGAAGTCCAAGGCACCTCAGACAACACCAGGACTTTAGGCACATGAAGGAAGATTAAAAAAAAAAAAGACATGAAGCCAACATCTCAATTTTCAGATTTTTGGAAGACAAATTGCTCTATAGGAAAAGTCAGGAAGTCTCAGGAGCTAAGATGGGCCCAGAAACAGAACAGGTGCAAGTGGAGTTAAGGGTTTTTGGGAAACCAGAGAGAAAGAAACTTCCCAGGCAAAATAGGCCTCTTTCTTAAAAAAAAAACATAAACAAAAAAAGCACCATAGGTCTCTCTGGTGGTGTAATAGGTTAGGCACTGCGCGATGAAGCAAACCGCAGCCACTGCAGCACAAGTTCAACCCCTGCCTCTGGCCAGGGAGGTGACCCACATGGCACAGCAGACCTCTCCTGTCTCGCCCGCTCTTCCCCTCAGCAGTGCGTTTCAGTCAGTCTGCCTGTTCTGTTCCCGCTCTTGTCTCTGGTGGATCCTCTCACCACCACCACCCCAAATATCTGGCCTGTACGTCAGTTCTTATATGCATAAATAAATCTTTAAAAATAAAGAAATGAAAAAAAGTCAGCAAGACTCTTAAGTGAACTAGTAACTAATCATCTCTATACTTATAAGCATACTGAGCCACTGGTATATTTGTGTGCAATGCCTGTGTGTGTCTAGAGTTGTGTGCATATGCCAAAGAGTGTGTCAGCAAGCATTTACATATAATTTTTGTGCATTTTCATAAAGGTGTGTTTTCCCATTTGGCGCTTACACACATGCATAAACAGGATAAGTCTGGAAGAGTGCATTTGATATTTATTAAACATCCACATGTCCCTTCTTTACATATGGCTGTTACAGGAACTTAGTTATTTCTATCATCCAATGTTTGTGAGCATTTTCTGCAGAAGTTTATTTCTAAACTTGTGGAAATCCATAAGACAAAACTGTGGTCCTACTTGTAGCAAGGGTATTGGATTCAATGGAGTGTGTGTGTATATATGTATATATATGGCTGGTTGTGTAACTTCATAAGCTAGTCTGAATTTAAGAATACGGTGGCATATAAATATAAGGAAGTATAGAAATGAAATCACTGAAGGAGGCTTTAAGGTTCTGAACATTCTGGCTGGGAAGAGAGCCCTGTCCTTGTAGGGTAGTTATGGTGTGATAACAAAAATAATGGGTGTTTTCCTAGGGCAGTCCAGCAGTGACTAGGAGTCAAAAAGATACCAGCCCCGTCATGACTCGGCGGCTTACCGGTTGTGTGATGAGAGACATATTATTTTCTAACCTTCATTTCGCTAAATTAGTGCTCTCTTCGCGCTTGAAGGAGATGAATAAATGAGGCAATGTATGCAATATCTTCACTATCAGTTGGACCAGGGGAGGCCACCATTCTGGCGAGGTATGCTACAAGACAATTCTCCCCACCCGTCCCACCCCTGTCCCCCTCTCCACTTGTCTCCCACACCCACAGACGCCAGGCAGCTGTCTCTCCGACCTGAGAGCCAGATAGGGATCAAGACTCCGAAGCGCCCCTCCATGTCCGCCAGCTCCTGCAGGGCTCGAGACTCGTATCTCCAGCCCAGCCTAGCAAACTGCTGCTTAGAAGTCGGACACCCAAAGGTTAGGCGCAGGTTAGGGTGACATCCACAACTGTGGGTTCGCTTCTTATCCCGTCCACCCGCGGCTCTGCGCTCTGGTATACACGAGAGAACTGCAAGGGGGCCGGGTCCTGGCGCACCAGGCTGAAAAGCACAAGCCGCGGGCAGACAGTGCAGACAGGCGCGGAGGAGGCCCCCCAGCCCGGGAACCGCGGGGCCAAGCGGGTCCCCCCGGGCTCACACCTCCTCTCCCGGCTCGGTGGCGGGCAGCAGCGCCGCCAGGGTCTCCTCAGCCCTCGGGTTCCCCTCCGGACATCACTCCCGGGCGGGGAGAAGTAGACGGCGGGGGGACAAGGCGAGACCGCGAGGGGTGCCTGCCGCTGGGCTCTACCGAGTAATGGGGGCAGGTCTCGGAGAAGAACCCGAGCCCTACTCGCCGAGCCGAAAGCATCAGCGCGTGTCAGGTGGTGCGTGGGGCGGGCGCGCGCGCGCCAGGGGCGAGGCGCGCGCTCGCTCAAAGTTTGCGCCGGGTCGGGCTCGGCGGCTGCGGGCGCCTCGGAGGGCGGCGTGGTCCGGGCGGCGTGGCCGGGTGGACGGTTCCGCAGGCGGCGGCGCTGGCGGTGGCGGCGGCGACGATGCGCCGCGCCCCGCCGAGTCCGTCCCGCCGCGCTAGGTGAGCCGGCTCCGGAGCGCGGCCGCGGCCATGGGCACCCTGGGCAAGGCGAGAGAGGCTCCGAGGTGAGTCGGCGCCCGGGCCCCCCGCGCGCGCCAAGTTCTTCTCTTGGGGCTGGAGCCACGACGTGGCGGCCGCCCGAGACCCCTGGGCCGTGGGAAGTGGGGGGCCAGAGTGCCGCCTCCCGCGGAGATTGCTGCTGCGGGGCGGCGGGCGTCGTGCGCCCGGGCTGGAGCCGGGGCAGACGGGCTCAAGGGGCCGACGCGCCCGGGAAGTGGGGTCGGCGGCGGGGCTGTGAGGACGGCGCGGGTCGGATGCCAGAGCTGCCGGGCGAGCTCCGGAACGGCACCCCTTGACCCTCTGCCCCGCGCCTCCACACCGGCCACCTGGGCCTCCGACTCGGACGCGCTCCGCACCCGCCGCACCTGCGGCGGGCGCGGGGCTCCGGCGGCGCCACCTGGCGGCTCCCCCTGCGCGTCCCTTCTGAGCCCAGAAGGGCCAAGAGTGAGTAGTGAGAGGCCGAGGTTCCTAGTGCAAGCCTGAGCTGCCCTCCCCTGTGATGTTCTGGAAGGTCTTGGGGGCGACAGGGCGTGAGGGAACAGTGACAGTAGGTGACAAGACTTGGAAGGAGAAAGAGACCTGGAGGGGCCAGGTAACTGCGTTTGTGCCCCAAAGAGCCCGTACCTGACAAAGGCCTGGAATCGGCACAGAGCTGGGCAAGTTGTGCACCTCCCCAGCTCATTCCCGTGGATTCTGACGTGAGTGCTCGGCACACAGGCATAACCAGTAAGAAGCAGGAAGCTTAGCTGTGTTGGACTTTCTGGAGCTAATTTTCTTGGCCCTTCCTGCACCCCTCCACCCCTCCGCTAATCCCCTGTATTTTACTCCAGATTGAGGGGAGAGGCTTCAGTAATTTAATTGAGTCTATATTAAGGATTGGGGAGAGGACAGGACTAGAAGGAATCCTCAGGGCTACCCTCTGCTGAAAAGAAAGTTGAAGAAGTTTCCATTATCTTTGTCCTTCTTAACCCCTACCCTTCTCAGATAGAGTTCATAAAACGTTCAACCTAAAATTTTCACCTCCATGAGGGACCTATGTCTGGAGAGGGTTTCACCTGAACCAATTCGAGTTTTGACAGTCATGGGACTTTGGCCACTTTTAGCCTGAGAAAACATCTCGAAGTTAGTTTGTTTCTCTTTTTAATTTTTTCTTTATCCTGTTTGTTTTTTTTTTTTTTAATTCACAAGGAAATTGACCAGGAAACATTTGACTATTTGGCCTTTAAAAATATGCCTTTGAAGACTGACAGGCTATTCATTCTGTGGATTAAGACACCCTTAGATCTAATAATACATTTTGTAAATCCTTATCTGCAGCTATTTTACCAGAAGAAACAGAGCAATTTTAAGGTTTGTCACAAAGCAACCAGTTAGGCTGCACCACAAAAGAACCGAGTTCCCTGGTTTATGTGTAGATGACCCCATCTTCCTAGACCTCTCAGGTTGTAGTTTGGCTTTTAGTTTCTCTTCTCCTTTTATTCTCACCTCCAGGCCTTTTGAGTCTCTCTGGTCTCCATAATTTCTGGACCACATCTTTCACTCTTCCTTCTCTTCCTCATACCCTGAATATTCCCTTCAAGTTCCTTCTTTCTACCTCAGTCTCTGCTAATTCTGGTAAAAGCACCTATCTCTGAGAATTGCCTTGTGAATCGAAGTGGTTTCCCCTACTGCTGGAACTGGGAAACTGCTAGCATTAGAGCCGGAACCATGTTCAGAGTCAATGATCCACGCTAGGAAGTGAGAGAAAAATGGACTTATCCTTGAATCTATCACTTGAGAGGTAGGGAGAGGTAGTTATCTCCCAGCCCTAGCAGGGAGAGCTCAAAGTGGAGACATAGCCTTTAGTTGCTGCTGCCTCTTCTCCAGGGACCAGAGAGAAGTAATGTAAAGGTCTAAGAGAAAAACGATAATTTGACTGAGGACTTCATTTTCATCTTCTCCAAGTCTGCCTTGGGTGGAGGTCTCAAAGGTGAAAAGGCAGCAGTTCAGGCAGAAATCTGAGTAATGCCAACAACGGACAACTCGTCCCAGGTTTAGAGTTCTCAGTGCTTCCAGGAAGGGAGCTGGGGGACTTGGCATGGGCACGGGAAGCCTGATTTACACCTGTTTCTGTACCAGTGGTACTCATGTTGCCCCTCTAAGCCTAAACTTCCACATCTCTAGATGAGGGGTTTATAATGACATAAAGAGTCCATCCAGCTTGGGGATTGTTTCAGGGACCTGCAGAACGAGGAAGAGTTAAAACTCAGCCTTTATGATAGCAGCTCAGCTTTCAGAGGATTTTAATTTTGTCTTAAGTTGACCTGACCTTTTCAGCCTTTTGGTCTACTTGCTAGTTCCAGTATAGTAAAAGAGAAACCATTTCAGGCACGGTAAATAGCTACTAAAGTCAGAAAGGCACCTAGTGCAAATCTCACATCTGGCATGTCTGAGCTGTACAACCCTGCTTGTGTCACCTGCCTCCTTTTCAACATCGTAAAATGGAGATACCTTTCTGGACAGTAAGCTTTAAAACCATGTAAATCTCCAGTACAGGCCCTACTGAGTTGCTCAGTTCACCATGGCCATTATAATTTTCTCTACTCTTCAGATACTGATCTGATTCTGGAACTATCACAGGACCAGGGTAAAAATGGTGAGAAACTTGATCAAATCTTGTTACACCAACTTGATGTTTCAAATCACTGCTTTTGCTTAACAAATCTCCAATTTTATTTCACTGGGCTCGTTGTAAGTCAAAACTAACCCCATTGGCCACTGCCAGGCCAGTACCCTGGAATTCATTTGAAATAGAACATGCAGGGCCAGGGTGTTCCATTCACTGCTGAACCCATACAGAGTGCCCCACAGTTGAGTACACTGTCTTTTCAGCAGGCTGATTTCCCAAAACTCATGTGTGCCTGGTATATAATTTGATCCGCGTTCCTTCTGTTTGAGATTCTATCTTCTCAGAGAAACTTTCCCCATCACTGCACTGGGAACTGGCTCTCCCTCCTCTGACAGTATCACACAGCTTATCTTTGACACTAACAGGACACTGATTTAAGATTTATCTTTTCGTGGTGTGGGGCTGATTCTTTAACTCGATTTTCACGAGAAACTTCTAGATCTCTTTAAACAACAACTGATATAGAATTAGTGTTGGACAATTTACAATGTATCCTTTTTTATTCTTTTTCTCATTTCCTCTTTGATAGAAACTATGAAATAATGGAGTCCATAGTAGAGAGAAGAGAGGAGCACTAACTATGTGCTCAGTGAAGTTGCCAGCAGCAGTGACACATAATGAAAGGCTCTTCAGAGATGGTATTTCTTTGTGGATGTGTTTGTTTTTTGATGGAAGGGAAAATAAAATGTTTGATTAACTTTCATCATTTCTCAAACAGCTTATTCTGATGAGGGCATGACCAAAGATGAAGCTTAGTGAGAGTAGATGAAGGTAGCTATTGAACTCCTTAGGAACTTTCATATCCAGACTTGTTCTTTTGTGTTTAGACATGGAATAAAGCTCTTACAAGCTTTACTTTCTCTTAATCTTTAAGGACCCTAATAAGGACTTCATAGAATGACTTTTAATGATACAAATGATGCATAATAGTTACCTGCATTGACAATAATGAAAAACAGAACCTAAAAAACAACCAAGATTTGTGAGAAAGGCAGGATTATCTTAAAATTTTAATATCATGACTGTATTCTCTCACCCCTCAGTCTTTGACTTCTTCCCCACTGTCCTTAAGGATGTTTCTGATGCTGCCTGACTTTCTATAGCATCTCTGGTATTTATTCAAGATGAATGAGTTTGAGTATGTAACAAACTTAAAAAAAGTCTTTAAGGTTTAACACTGCAGCCAACCAGCTAAAATAAATAAATAAGTATATATATACTTATATATATATATACATATATATATTAATGAGAATGAAGGACTACCAACACAGATTGAATGTGCCCCTCCATTGCAGGAACTGGATGTGGCAGGCCAAACCTAACCCCAGGATGAAGAGTCCTATTTGCAAGCCTGAAATCTCACCTTGTTATTTACTTGGGAGATGTCTCTTTAACAGCCAACCAGTCCGTTTGGTGCATTTGCCAAGTGGGAGGGGTATGTCTTCTATCAGTCCAGCTCCTGGGATTAATTGTTTTATCTCTACTCCTTTCTTTTCCACTCTGCCTTCAGAGCACGGAGCTGCCAGTTTCTTCTTTGCCTGGCTGATTTGCTTGCGCTCACTGCCTTCTCTCTTTCCCCAGGAAACCTCATGGCTGCAGAGCTGCCCCTAAAGCAAAACTAGAGGCAAAGCCAGTCAGCAGCTCTTTCCCATCCCATCCCAGCCTGGCCCAGATCACCCAGTTCCGAATGATGGTGTCTTTGGGACATTTAGCCAAAGGAGCCAGTCTCGACGATCTCATCGACAGCTGCATTCAGTCTTTCGGTGAGTTGGCTAGCTGCCCACATACATAAAAATTGCTCTATTACTTTGTTCTTCTTTAAAAAGTGCTTTGTAGATTAGCAACTTAAATTGTATTTTGACTTTAAAAATAGCTTTTGAGCCTTTGAAATGTTGGAGACAGTGTGCAGTGCCTATGGCACATGACTGCGTGGGTGTACTAGGTCGTGAGAAGAGGTGCGATTTAAAGTGAGGAAAGTTACTGAGGAGAGTTTGCATTTCAGTTTTCTGAGGACAGATGAAAGGTAGCATGATATGCCCTTGTGCATCTGATGCTTTGACATTTTTCTGTCCTTGTGTTCTTGAGACACACGAAGACAATGTTACATGAGCAGATGTTGTTATCAAACAGAAATTTGAAAGCCTTTGAATTATTTGGGCAAAGAGTCTTAATAATCTTGCCCATCTGGAAAGTGGTTGAGGTGGGATAGGAAGGCTTCCAGGAAAGCCAGAATGTCTGTGACTGGGAGATCCTGGTTATTAAGCGTGGAGATTGAGGGTCAGGGATCTGGGCGATAAGCGCAGACCCAAGTTGACAGTGAATTATCTAGAGCTGTGTGCCCTCATCTCTAGTACCTGCCATGAAGGATGCACATCTTAGTGCAGCTGACAAGTGGTGATCTGCAAAGATGGTCTGGTGGTTTTTGTTTTTTACAAGCAACTGTCTCTTGTGATTGTTATTTGTGAAATAGTCACGGTAATGTACTGAATAGTTGCTCTCTTCCAAAAAAGGAATGATGAAAATTGATGGGAAATTTGTGGATTTCCAGTGCCATTGTTCCCCCTCTGCACCCCTGCTTGAACCCCTTTCTCCCTGCCCCTGAGCATCTTGGGAGTGTGGGGTGGTCTGATGAGATCGCAGGTAGCACGGCATGCAGATGTATCAGAACTCAGAACTAGGGATTATCAGCTGGTACATTTAGGACTTGGTCAGACCTTATTTGTGGAACTGGCAGACTTGACAATTCAGGAATTCTTGTTTTAGTACAATTTAGTATGACATTGAAAAGCATAATTTCAGTGACTTCAACACTGGTTTAAAGCACTGGTTCTCAAATGTTAGTGCAGAATCACCTGGCTTTTTCTTCTTTTTTTAGTAACACAGATCCCTGGGCCCCACCCCCCAAGGGCCTGCTTTATTAGGTCTGGTTGAGGCCCAGGAATGTATAGTTCCAACAACGAGTTCCCAGGTGATGCTGATGCAGTTGATCTGAAAACCCCTTTGAGAATCACTGCTTTATCGTGTGTTGTAGACTTTTTAACTTGGAAACAGAAGTCTTTTTATTAATCATTTAGGATTAAATTTTAACTAATTTTCTATTTATCCATTATCTTTCAGTTCACGATGTATTTGGCAGCAGGATGAATGGTTCTTTATTTCAAAGTGATTCACTTAGAAGACTTACATGTGAGGGTACCAGAGCAGACGGGGCGGGGGGGGGGGTAGGGGAGAGGGGGCATCGGTGAGCGGGAGCTAGGCTGCCCGGAGTCCTTGTTTGTCACAGACTTTGCTTTCGCCTAGTTCCCACCTTGAAAGTTCCTGTCGTCCCAGTAGTCATATTTCCTGGTCTTTAGCGGGGGATTGTGACTGTTTAATGAATAAGAGTGTATACTCTCTTTGCATTTGAAAGTTCCTGTCGTCCCAGTAGTCATATTTCCTGGTCTTTAGCGGGGGACTGTGACTGTTTAATGAATAAGAGTGTATACTCTCTTTGCATCTGACTGTTGAGAGAACAGAGACTGGCAGTGTATTTGTCACAGTACCATGTCACTCCCATGCCACTGGCTATGCTGCTGCCGGCAGAGCTCAGGGCTGTCCTCCTGTCCTTCAAGTCACCGTGACATCAACCTGAAAAGTACATGACTGATTCTGAAGTTCCTGTCCCAGAAAAACCTAATCTGCTAAGCAGTTTCGTCCCTTCCATACATCCTACAGGGACTAAATGTTTTCTGCAATAATGTTGAACCAGAAAATAAAAACCAAACAAACAGTATCTTAAACCTCAAAACCTGTGAAACTCCCATTGAGTCTGATAGTCCTTCATCCGTTGTCAAGAAGCACTGGCCTGTATTTGCATCTGACCCCGTGCTGGGCAGTGCACAAGGAGAATTGCAGGGATTGAACCCCTTTTCTGTGACTAGAGTTTAGACTACCTGAGAACTATACTGTTGGGGGGGGAGGGAATATACACAAAGAAAGAGCAGTAATAAACTAAGGTGTGCAGGAAGAAGAACTTATTTATAGCAAGTAGCATTTAAATTCATTTCAGGGGTGAGGACTATCAGGGAGAAGAGCCACTGATAAGTCAAACCCTTCTTGAGCCAGGGGAGTGCAGGAAGGTGAGATCTCAGGGTTTTTTGTCTCCTGCACTACAGTTTCCTAACACAGGTTGACATGAAAAAGGCAAAGAAAGGGACAAAAAAAAAAGTCTGGAGGGAATGGAAGACAGTATCTGCTTCTGTGATTTTTGACTGTGCTCCTGCTCCTTGCTTATCAGCCCACACAGCTAGTGGGGGAGGGTGGAGGCTGAGCTACAGAAGTGAGTGGAGCTGGGTTGCTGAGCTCAGACATGGCAAAACCCAAGATCACACGTGTGCCTGTGTTTCCGTAGGTCTTCAGAGGTGACCTGAGAATAGAACAGTGAGGCTAATACTGCTCTTGAATTCTGCCTTTCTAGTTTTTGTCTCGGTTTTGCACAGAGAAGTTTTGCTTTACAATAAAAGAGTCTAGCTTAGCTTTTGTCAGTGAGTTTGGTGACTTCTCATTTTACTAACCAGAAGAAATAGAACAGGAGTGTGGGGAAATGCTATTTTGTTTTTTTTAAGAGGGTAATTTATCAATTCAGTACCATGTCACTGGTACTGAGTGGTTTTAGCCACTATGGGATTAAAAAAGAAGGGAAAACATTTCTTTTGTGCATAAAGACTAAGTTAATTTCTACTACCTTCTCAGCCTCACTTTCACACACCTGTTTTGAAGACGCTTGAGTTCGAACTGTGCTGTCCAGTGTGATACCTGCCAGCCACATGTGGCTATTTACATATATATTTCAATTAGTTAAAATTAAATGTGAAGTTTAGTTCCTAAGGCCCTCTAGCCATATTTCAGGTGTTCAGTAGCCACAAGGGGTAGCCGGCTGCTAGGCAGAGTAAATAGAGAATATTTCCATCGTTGAAGAAAGTGTTAGCTAGCACAGGACAGGATCATAGAGAAAAGTAACAAGCAGGTCTGCTGGAGTTTGCATTTTTCTGGCAGTCCTAGTAATTGTCTGAATACTCTCTAAGGCAGCATAGGCACTTCTTGGCAGACTTTACCGAGGGCTCTCTCTCTTTAAGATTATTAACCTTTAATTACCACCCACACTGTTCTCGGAGCAAGGACTTATTACAATACTTTTAAAGATAGGTGACCGGCACGTACAAATTAAGGTTACTCTCAGAGGCCTGTAGCAACCCTCCCAATGTCACAACCAAGGTTACAGATCTGCGATTAGCAACTCAGATCCTTGAGTCATAGTTCATATCTTTACCTACGAAACAGCCCACTCCCACCTTCTGTTTTAATCAGGGGTCATGCTTTACATTCTCAGCATATTACTGCTGGTTAATCCACTCTTCAGCTGAGCATAATGAAGCAAATCATCACAACCTGGTACATTAATGTCAAATGTATGTGAATCACACCATCTGTTTCAGAGGCACAAAAGACCTATTAGATCATCTGGGCTTTTTAAAATGTTTTCACTTTGTGAGAGGGCTGCCAGTATTTGGGGCCAAATGGAAGGTTTCAGGTGTCCAAATTCACAAAGCTCCTTAGTTGTCCTCTTCTGGGTGCAAGGAAGCACCTGGCATCATCAGAAAGAAAATTGCAAACATGTTCCAAAAAGGGACCCTCAGTAAATAGCTCTCCTGCTGCCTACTTGGGTGTAGGAAGAAATTCAGTGCTGTTATGTCAGTGTGAAAAGAAACACATCTTACCTGGCATCTTTTGTTTATAGACTTTACTTTTTCTAGGTGTTACATATGCATTAATTTTCTTTTAAATTCAAAACAACTCTGAAGTGAGCAGGTCAGCTATTGTTATCTCTGTTGGATAAATGAAAAAATAAATAAATCCAGTCTCTGAGAACTGAGATTCTCAATTCCCCCAGCAGAAGAGAAACATGAAGAGTGTTGTGTGCTGCATTTTAGAACCATGTGCCCCTTCCTCTGCCTTCAGCAGCCGTCTGCAACCTGTGCTGCCACATATCTGGGGTTTTCACCTGGGCAGAGCTTGCCTTTGGTCAGGTGAGACTGCAAGGCCTCACCATTCTGCAGGCCTGACCTCCCCTAGCATAGAGATTAAATGCACTGCAAGACACATTTATTGGGCCCCACTTATGTGCCAGGTATCTACTTGAAATCCTCTGTGAACAAAGTGTTAATTTAAAATTGCCCTGTGAGTTATACTGATGCTATCCAAGGACCACCGAAACCAGAAATAGCATATCATGGAGCAGTTTGCTATTAAAAGCACCTCAGCTAATTAAGAATAAAACAGTGTACCTATTTTAAAAATTAAAACCAAAAGGAAGCAAATATACACTTGTTAGGATTGCAGTACTGTCTGTGTAAAAGGGAAGGCTAGATGTTCCTCACCCCTCTGCAACTTAATGTCACAGCACAGTGCCGGAGACACGGGAGCCAAGGGCCGTGATATCGGGGTGCTCAGGCCTGAGACCAGACAACTCCAAGGAACAAAGCCCAGTGCAGGGTCAGGAAGGAGCCCAAGCCTGGACCACCGTTAGTCACATGTGCTTCACGAAGGAGACCATGGCTGCCCCAGCAGCCTCCTTGGTGGAACCCCAGCCACTGGGAGTGGGGCCACAAACTTTCACATGTAAAGCATAGTCCTGGGGCACCCATGTCCTAAGACTTCTAGACATCAGAGCAGCTCCCAGGCCTGGCTATCGCTAGCCCTCAGAAGTGAATACCATCCTAGCTGTGATCAGAATGCCATTATTCTAGTGAGTGTCTCTGTTGCATCATTGACAGCCTGATATCACACAGTGCCCCAGTCAGACACATCCGCCCTCTCATGGAGAGAGTTATGGTGACTGCCAGGCCTGAGAAAGGAGGAGATGGGAAACCCCCTTCGTGCTCATCTGTGATCTCCTGTGTGGTGGTGTTTATAGCAGACCCTCCTGGCATAGACAACAGAGGTAGTCTTGAAAGTGTTTGTGCATAAGGTTGACAGTGTCTCAGCAAGGCTAAGCATTTTAGTTCAGGAAGCCCAATCTAGTGAGAAATTTACTGCTGAGAGACGGGGCTGGGGAGTGGGGTGGGGAGTGATTAGGCACTTACTCCCTGTGGAGATTAAGTTGTCCAGTACAACCAAAGTGGTTGCATTAACCTTCCTAACAGCCCTATCAGTGGTTATTATTTCGTTTCTTTAATCAGGAATTGAAGTGTAGGGACAATAACCTGTGGAAACCTAGTTCATTATTGCGAGAACACTGAGATCTGAACTCTGGTCTATTTGTCTCCGAGGCATACATTTTCTTCAGCTTTACATCAACTTTACTCAGAGGGGTGGGTGCCGGGATGTTCAGATTGAGAGATATTCATTCAGCCAAAGTCACTATGATTTTAATGGAGGTGGCCCCATAAGCTGTTTTTGAGAAATACTGTCCACTTGCATCTTGAACATCTCAGAGCATTTTCTCAGGCTTTCTAGTAAAACATGGAAAACCTGAAATGTACACGTCTACTGTGGAGCAATAGCCAAATGTGTCTTTTACACTGGCTAAATTAGAAAAACACATGGGCAGCCTCCCGGGTTTCTCTGAAGCAATCCAGTCACAAGTCGCTAGCAAGAGGCCTGCATGTGAACAGGTTTGCAGTCACTGGACCACTTAGTTCAGTTCCTACTTTTTCACCCCTTCTCAGCTGTAATAACTCTCTCAGAACTTCTGGCCGGTCAATCTTTTGACCATGGAAACAAGTAAAATGAGAGTATGTGCTATGGCTACCATTTAATTCTTTGCACTCCCGGGCAGCATTGGCATCCTATGTGCTACACTCAGAAATGCTGTAGGTTACTCTGCTGCTGTAGGTCCTGGGTGCCCTATGGGTGAGAGACCTCGAAGTACTAGTTCAACTGAGGAGGTGAGGACTAGAAAGATGCTTCCTCTGAGTATTTCCCCAAAGTGTCTTTTCTAACAGATTTTTGGGCAACATTTGACATGAAAGTTCTTAAATCTGTAGTGGAGACGCATTAGGAAGTAGTGTAAAGGCAAAAACAGTATGTTCAATCGAAACAGGAGTGGTTGGATAGTGAGGCCACGAGAGAAGGCCCGCTGGAGTGCAGTGCCCTTCCCCCCAACCACCTCCTGAATGTGGGCCCTGTTCCTCCTGCTTGAAGCAGGTACCACTGCAGGACTTTATGCCTTGGTTTGCAGAAAGCTTGGGCTGCCACCTAGTTGGGATCCTAGTTAGCTGGTAGGAAAACAACAGGGAAAGAGCAAAAGCATAAACTGTGCTAGCTTCCTGGGCACAGGACACCACACTCAATTTAACGTCATCACAATTTTGGAAATCTTAATCTGCAAGAGCAGATTGCTGCATTTTCAGGAATTTTGCAAGTCATTTGTTGAACACAGCCATCATTAAAAATTGAATCATTTAAACTTGCAATTAAATTATATTAAAAATAACTACAGGAAATCATCAAAATGCAGCATTTCCTAATATGTGACCACATTTTACTATAAACCAGGCTCTGAGGTTTCAGCGCTATACAATGGCATGCTGTGCTCTGGGCCGCTCTTCTCAGCTCAGTTCCATGAAGTCAGCAGTGACTTGTGTTGGAAGCATTTCCAACATAAAAACAGACTAAGTCTCCTAATCAGGACTTCCTCTTCAGTCTCACTCCTGACAAACCTATTAGGACCCATTTACCTGCACACTGCTTTCTTCCAACTGCAGAAGGTGCTTATATAGCAAAGGACTGAAGTGAGAAAGAAAGCTAAAAATTGGGTGTAGACTGGAGGTGTGGGGACTGAGAGGATTTACCAGAGACAGTGGGGAACAGTACAGGTAGATTGACTGAAACACTGCTGAGGGGAGCAGTGAGTAAGACAGGAGAGGTCTGCTGCACCTTGTTAGCTCCTTGGCTTGGGACCAGACTCGGGACTTAGCAGTGATGGGGCGAGACTTACCCCCTGGGCCACCAGCGGAGGCCCCCCCCAAGTTGAGAGCTCATTCAAGAGTCAGAGTTATTGCTGTTTTCATTATTTGAATTTACCTCCTCCAAAATTGAGTTTGCTATAGTTTCTGACCAGCCAAACTTCAGTTTTGAATTTCTGTTCTTCATGCTTCCTATAGTGTGTCTATTTGATTCTCATCTCATTAGTTTAATCATCTGCCTTCATTTTTGCTACATAAGTTTTGAGATCTAAAACCAGGCTTTTGTTGAGTGTTCTCATGACTTCAGTCACTGTTTCCAAATTTTTTATCATATTTTATCTATCACTTGCTTAATGTTTTATAGGAAAAGAGCTATTAACTCTTTGAATGTCATTTGCTGTAGGCCTTTTCTCCTATTTTTATGTTGATTTAGGGATTTTAATATGGAAATAGCTGATGTTTTTATGTAGTTAAATGTGTCTGTGTTCCTTTTATCTTCTTCCTTTACTATAAACTTGAAAAAAAAAATCTCCATTCTAATGATTCAGTGAATGTCCCATTCAGTTTAATCAGTTTTAGTAAATCCATTATGTATAATTCCATATTTCCCTGTTATGGCTGATCAGATAAAAACTTAAGTTTTGCTGGAGAAAAAGAAGTTTGAGTGTGGTTTCTGATTTTGTCTAGCTTAAACCCAAAGGGCTTGGACCCTCCCTCTGTAACCTAGAACCTCCGTGCCCCTCACTGTGATACTGTTGAGATAATTTCTGAGACTGAAAATGTCTAGGAGAAAATAGGTGATGTGAATAATGTAAAATGTGGGTTTGACAAAAGTTCCTTAGGAATTTGCATATTAAAGAAAATGTTCTGATCTTTATAAGGAGCCGGTATCCTTAGTGGGAAGATGTAGAAAGCCAACCAAATTTAATTCCATCCTTTACAATTTAATAATACAGACTGAGTCCATATTCTTTTTAGATAGACTTTTTTATTGTGGTAAATGTACCTAACACTAAATCTACCGTGTATATAGACTTTTTTTTATTAAAATATTTTAAAATTTACATATACTTGCCATTAATTGTAATCCCCATGTATTCCCCATCACCATCTCACCAGTGCACCATC
>JAGFMF010011739.1:7030725-7085066 GCA_019455555.1 Galemys pyrenaicus | reverse complement strand
ACAAGGGACTGAGGTGATGGTGCACGGGTGAAATGGTGGTGGGTACCCCCTGGGGACTACAAATGATGTCAAATATAACTAATAAAAAAAAAATAAAAATGTGTAAAAACATGAAAAAAAAAAATGTTCCTGTCCAAACAAAGCAGAACAAGTTTTCCCTGGTATTGTGCTTTTGGGGTCCCATCATCAATGCCTGGAAAGTTATAGACTTCCTTGGAATCCATGGGCATGGGTGAGAGAGGACTGCCCAGATACCATAGGCAAAGCACCTGCATCAGGAGAGCCTGTGATGGCCACAGGCGAACTGAATTTTTATTATTAAGAGTATGGCTTGGAAGATAAAATACCACCTTAGAATATGGTTGTGCAGGCCCTAGGAAGAGGGGAGTTTTCTAATATACAATAGGAAACTTCTACAGCCCAGATCAGTAACTTAATCATGGGTCTTCTGGCTCATCCCAGACTGACTTCTGATGTGTTTCTGATTGAGCTTTATAATTAGGACTAACCAAGCCTCACCAAGGAATCTGTAGTGCTGGCAACAAGTCATCTATTTGTTTGGTATTTTTCTCATGTCTAGCCTTGAAAACTATTGAAAAAAAAATCACTAAGTTCTGAAATTGAAAGTGGTCATTTAGTGGCATGTAATAAACTGGAAGGTTTAAACCCACCAAATCAAACTTCATTGATCATCAGATCCTTGGAAGAGATTAAAAATGCAAATTCTATGCTCTATCCCTGGAAATCTCGTAATCAGTAAGTCTGAGCTAAGATCTTGGAACCCATCGGGGGAAGGGAGATTTTTGGTTTTTTTCCTGTAACAGTGTCTTTGTCTTCTGGTGGGTTTATAATGATAGAGATGTGTGATCTTAGCTTGCATTTCCTTGGTTTCTGTCAAGGCTGTACAGTTTCATGACTTTATTGGCTATTTAGTCATTGTTTTTGGTGAATGCCTCTTCAAGTCTCAACAGTTTTGTCTTGTTCTGTTTGTTTGTTTGTTTTTGAGATTTAAAATAACAGTGATGCTCATTGATGATATATATCCATCTGCAACAAGTTTATTGATTTCTGGGGGTTTTTTGTTCTGAAACTACAAGTTCTTGAAAAATCAGTCAGGTTTAATATATCCATTATATTGCTTCTGGATAAGCCAGAACATATTCATCTAAAATGGAAAACCATTGATTTATTTTCCTCCCGAAACTCTCTAAAAGGTGAGTAATGCAGAACATTACCATAAATCTTCACTAGAAAAAGAGAAAGATCTACCTACCAAAGCTCAAAATCATAGCTGTTGCAAGTCTTGTCTTTTCTTTTTGTTACATTATCTCTGCTCTGAATGACTGTTTTGTGAGTATGACTTGAAGAATAGTAAAGGCTCCAGCACCTTCACATAATCTTGCCAGTGGTTTCCACAAGTAGCATGATGTGTGAAAGGGTGGGAGGTAAGAGGAAAGCCTTGGAGTCTTACTACTTCACAGTCTGCTCTGGACTGTCCTTCTGGCCACAGTCTCACCACTTCACATAGATCATAGATACAGATCAGAGGTAGACATGGCAGCTGGTGCATCTGAGGGATCAAAGACGAAAGAACAGTGTTTATCCCACTGTGATCAAACTGTTAGCCAATCAGATGAAGCCATCATAGGGAAAATTTTCGGGGATCTCCCCCTTACCTCCTTTGGTTCATTTGGTCTGATCCAGTAATAAATTGAGAAAGATTAGCAAGAGAAAAGACTAATCTTGTATACACAGAGGCTCATAAAATATGGAACCTATGGTCCGGTCAACAAGGTAATATTGGGTAGTTTTAGAAAGGAGGTTGTAAATCTTGGAGGAAAAAAAAATAACAGGACAAAAACATGTTTATATTTATATAAAATTTAGAAAGGACTTTTGCAGTTTATTTACATAGGAAGAGACCTTGGAAGCCTGGTGTGGGGTGGCAAGGGGCTCTCCTGCCTCTAGGTATGGGGAGGGAAGATTTACTCTTTGCTTTGAGGGGACAGATATTAGACCAATATACTGTTTTGGGGTCTGCCTTTAACCCAAAGTAAGTGGTGACTAGTGAGGCACATCTTAGGGCAACCAGTCCTTGGCACCATCGCCATCCTTGACCAGTTTTCCGACTTTGGCATCTTTGCTGACTTTTGGTGCACTTTGAGGGTGTCTGAACTTGATCCGGTGTGAGTGGCCCAGCACCCCATGACATATCTATCAGCTGTTGCTTCCCAGAAACCATGGCTGGCCTTCTGTCATGGTCCCTTAGCTTCTAACGGAGGCAGGGAAGGTGTGGTCAGAGAAGGAAATTGAGGGTTCAGATGCTGATGCTGGCAAGCAGAGTGGAAAAAAATAAATGTAACTGAATGTTCTAAATGACAATAAGTCACATTCAGCAAAAGCCAACTTCTATTCCATACTCTAATGTGACCTCACTGTAGCAGCAAGTGCACCCACATTTACACACTCACACTCTCCCGCAGCTCTGTCTCATTATGGGCTATGCTGTAAGCAAGAGATACGCAAGTAGAAATCAAAATGGGGCTCAAGATTCCTCTATAGAAATGATCCACCCTGAAAAGTGCCTTCATGATTAGCTTGTAAGAGAGGAGAGAATCCTGGGTAATGGGGTGCTGTTTTCCTCTGTCTATAGGCTAACAGCTTGTGCTGAATTTTGAGGTGAAATCAGAGTAAGGACAATTCCCTGGTTTAGTATGTGAGGTGCCTGTCCTGTGACCCCGATCTACTTTCCACACACCTTTCCTGCCTGCCCAGGCTTTGTAATCCAGCCGAAATGGGTTTTACATCCTTACCCAAATATAGCTTTAACTCTCCCATGCCTAAAGTAGAAACCATTTTCACAGCTCTCAAAGTGAGAGACAGTGGAATATGATGGAAAGGGCAGAAAAGACCAGAACCCAATTCCCAACACTCACTCATCAGATGTGTGACTTTAGACTTACTCTGTGTCCTCATCTATGAAATAATAAAAATCACACCCATCCCACAGGGTTACTGTGAGGCCCAGATGAGCTAATGTACAAGGAGAGGTGGTCAGTGAGAAAGCACTACTGAGTGTGTGTGACTGGTATTTCAGCAACAGAGCGAGGGCTTTATGTGCCTGACGTGACAGCTGTGAGGCAACCTAGATACTTAGGACCACAATTCAACCACATCTCACAGTGGTTTGGACTAGTTTGGGACCTTGTTCTCCCCGAAAGATATCAAAGCTCTTTTCTTATCTTGACGACTCATCTCCTGGTTATCTCTCTGCTGGGAGGGATGGGGACAGGATACTTTCAAGCTCTCATTTTGCAAATGAGCAAATTGAGGCTCAGAAACAATGAGGGCTTTGCCAGGGTTTCAATTCTAGGTCTGCCCCTTCATGGATGTGAAAACTCAGCAAAGTTACCACGCCCCCCTTTTTGCTTCAGTTTCTTAATCTCTCGGGTGACAATAATGTCACCTGTGTCTCCGAGTTAGCATACGGAAAGACTTGCGACGGTGCCTGGCATACAGAAAGCACTCCATGTGTGTACATAAGAAGAGATCAACGGAGACAGTGAGAGAGGGAGTCAGGCTAGACTTCAAATATAGTTTCTTTTAGTCAGTGTCATGTTTTCTCCAGCATTGTCAAGTACTTCTCGTGGCTCTTCCATCTTCCAAGAGGCAGCAGCAGCACAAGGAGTGTCCATGTGAGTTATTGTTGATGCTACAGCACCAGTTCGTGACGTGGGCTGCTTGGAAGCACATTCTTATTTGGCACTTGGCTCCTGGGTAGGGGGCAGTTTCTTCTTTCCCTTCGGTGATGAGGTCCTCATGCCCGCAAACAGTCCTCTCTTTTGCAATGTTCCCTAGGTCCCCATGCATTTTTTCTTTCTAGCACTTCAATCAACTCTTATGAAATCCTTCTGCTGCGATGACCCAAGGGGAGGATGCACTGGGAACCCAGCATTGGAAGGAAGTTTAGAAGTCCTGTAACTAACACTGCCAGGGAGTGGAGCCACGCTCGAGGGGCAACCAGGTCCGAGCTTGTTGGCGCAGACAGGGTGACAGACACCGTGGGTGGCCACGCCGTGCTCTGGCTAACGTACGTGTTTCATAAAAAGTCTGGACTAGCCACAGGCTAAACAAAAGGCAACAACGAAATAGCATTTCAAATCCAGCAAGAGAACTAAGAACAGTTCCCCACTGTTCTAGGGCTTCCCAGTTTACTAAGCGTTTTCTGTATGTAGTCAAACAGTCTCATCTTAAGGAGAACCAAAGAAGAGGAGGGAAGACTTTCAGAATAACTTCTATTTGATTATAAAAACGTTGCTCGGTTTCTTTTACCATACGTGGTGATGTGATGCTTTTTGTGTGGCACTGCTCATTGTGGAGAATTACAAGCCAAGGACAGTTTCTATGGTGAAAACAGTTGTGTGGCAAGACGGCATTCAGCACATTGCTGTTTTGTGTCAACACACGGGGTTGCTTCAGTCCTCTCCAGCGCTGGAATGAGGCGATCTGGCTGGGTGTGCAGGCCTCTGGGACCAAGTCAGCAGCGAGAAAAACTTTCCTGACAAAGGCTGTTTGAGACAACCAATCAGTCTCAGATAGACCTTGAATTACTTCACTGTGTGAGTATAGTTGGGACGTTGCCCTTGTTGCTTCTTAGCATCTATTCAGCCTGCCCAAAAATATGCAAAAGAGGCCCAGAAGAAAACAAAGTAGAGTGAAGGGAGGAATGTGCTCCAGCAAGTGGGAAAAGAGCACTGTCCCAGATTTTCTTCCCCCTTTGTTTGCATTTTTTTCCCCTTTGGGTTCACTCCCCATTTGCTGGCCTCCCTCCAGGCCACTTGTGGGCAGTGTCTGTGTCCTCTGGGGAGTGGTCATGGTGGGCCAAGGGAGCGGTGTTGAGGGCAGCTCAGCAGCCACCAAACAGATCATTTGATTGTTCCCCAAGAGTTGGACAGGCCCTAGAGAAGCAGCCCCTTGGGCTGTGTCAGCTGGTGCTACCTCCCAACAGTGGTTCTTAGAGTTTGAAGCCATGGCTGTTTCCACAATCAGATCCTGGGTCTGCCCAGGACCTGCCTGGCCTCTACCCGCCTCTGTGCCTTTAGTGCCAGTCCAGCTCCCATTTCACCCCCAGAACTGAGTCCAATGTGCAGAAGAACTGAAGAGGACAGCTTCTCTCACCCCTTACTCTTCAGATACCACAGGCCTGGATTGGGGTGGCAATCCCCATGGAAGGCCAACTGTCTCTCAGCAGAGGTAGCACAGCTAAAAGCTCTTTTTTCACTTTAGGCAATTCATGCACTTGGTTAGACATTTATAGATCACCATTGCTCATCCAAAAAAATCTAGGTCATCCTCTATAGGGCTTCACGCATCGCAAGAAAAGTCATGCCCAGGGAGAATATTGCTTTTGATGTCTGGTTGGGCCAAGGGAATGGAGAGAGCATCTGCTGCAGGAGAGAGGCCAGCCCAGGCCAACTCAAGGACCTGTGAGTTTTTCGGAGACTGGGTGTTTTCACCCACATGGCTGTTGGCTCCCAGGCTCTCTCAGGCATGGTAGCATTATGGCGCCAATAATAACTTATTTGTATTGTCATGGAAAGTGGTATGTTTAAGTGTTCAGATCTCCAAAGAGATTGTTAGAGCGTGTACCATGCTTGCCGAGAAAAGGGTGAGCTAGGAGTTCTTGGAGGTTAAAAGGGAAGTAGGGGGTGTGAGTAAATGGGTCACCCTTTTAGCACAGGTGACTGAAAGTCAGCACTCTCCCCAGTGTAACTAGTCTGTACCCCACTCATCTTCACATCTTTGAGGAGATACATGTGCCTGGGGATGCACCTTCCTGTCAGGAGCCGCCACTCACCATCCCCATTGGTCAAGGCACAACACCTCAGCTCCTTCATCCTTAAAATGGAGCCCACAGTCCCTGCTGTCCCGGGAGCTGTGATTCTCAACGAGCAGCCCTGGGTTCTACAGAAACAAAGTGTTACTACTGGGTATTGTTATCTAGGAAGGAAAGAGGTTCTCCAGCCCCTGACTTGCTTCAGGGATAGTTGTGTGTGTGTGAGCAGGCATGCACATAGCAGATGCTGTCTAACTCAAGTACCCACCCCTCCTCCCACTCCACCACTGCAGCCCAGCAGGACAGCAGTCAGTGTCAGTAGAACCAAGGGAGAAAGCACAGTTCCTTTTCTTCACCAAGTGTTTCGCACGTTGACTTCTCTAGGGCAGGAGCATAAGCAGGCTTGACTAGGCCTTATGTAGGTACAGAATAGCCAGGCTTTTCCCTGCTCTGTGTCCCTAGCCTCAGCTGTTGCCCCATGGCCCGGGGTTGTCATCACCTTCCGGGGCTGAGTAGGGCTGGAGAAATTATTGGCACCATATTGCTTAGGCCAGCCCCTTCCCCACTTTGGTAAGACTGTTTAAAGGCCTGTAACAAACATTTCAAATAGTGGGCTGTGGATAAATTGAGACGTGCATATTGTCCATATTGTGGCATCCTTGGCCATTTAAAGAAATGAATAAGAATCATTTACAAGATAATCAGAGCTCCTGGACGCTGTCCCAGGCCCCAGAATAGAAGGACTTTAACTGCACAAGTCCTCACTCGTGTGACAGGCTCCACACCATCAGCCTGAATCTGATATGCCAGGTTTTCCCAGAAGGAACAAGAATCGGGGCTAGACTTAGAAGCACTGGGGATTTGCCTTTTCCAAATGCTCACCTCGCATTAAAATTTTTGTCTTTGGGTTAGCACACATTAATTACTCTGAGAAATTGCTATTCCACACAGACATCTCTGAGAGGATGCACCCTTGATGTCTTTTCTTACCCCAGAGGAATTTGTTGATCTGGATTAACTTCTCAGTCACCTGGCCAGGTTCAGAGGGCATGAGCTCAGGAGTGCTGGAGGGGGGAAAGTGGGTTCTGCAGCACTTGGGGGATGGGTGACTGGTAGGAAGCCCTTTTGGACCTCGTGTCTGCTGGTGAGAGCTTCAGCCTCCTGCGCTGGAGCAGTCAACACTGACGGCAGCATCTCATCCCAGCTCCACCTTCAGTGAGTTCCCTTTGGTAGCTTGGGATTGACCATCATGGGAGTACTCGGGACCAAAGAAATCTGCAAAGAGCACAGATGAGTACCCCCTCCACCCAGCCTCCCCCAAGCCATTCTGTGAACTCTTGTACCAGCCGTGCTGGCGGCACCCATGCTGATTCTCTCTCGCATTTGCCCTGGGTAGCAAGGCTCTCTCCTCAGCAAATCACTTTTGTCCTGACTGCAGTTCTCCTCAACATAGTCTGGAGGGGTAAAGGCCAAAAAATAAAAGATCTAAATGGTGTCCAATGCACGTTCTCAGTTGCTCAGACACAAGAGGCTGTGAGAGTTCACAGAATTAGCAGCACCTTCTTGCTTCACATGCACTTCCTAACCCAGGTGCAACTGTTGGTGTTAACAGGCAGCAAGCACAGAAGAGTAGTCAACTCATTTTCAGCTTGCCAACTTTTCTGTACTCTGTAAACAGGTTTGAATGTCCTGCTGTCAAGTAGTTTTATTTCTTTGGAATGTTTATCTCATTGTTTTATGTTCAGAATTCTGTGTATTTGTAAGGTTCTACCTGGACCCAGTCTCCTCTTGTTTCTGGGGGTGCCAATCTCCATTAGCTACATCAGCCCAACAACCAATTCTAGGTCAGCTGTGCCCCCATGTTTTTCTGCTTTCCCATCACCATTTTCTGGCCTCTGGTTTAGACACACCTGTCACTGTGTGTTATGCCCACAATGCTGACAGCTTTCCTGCCTTCAGTGTTCCAATTTCTGACATTCCACCTTTGGTCCACTCAGTCTACCACATATCAAGGGGTTATAGAAATTGAAACAAGGGGGGCAGAAAAGATGAGATTCTGGAGTTTCTCTGGTGTTGGACATGTTTCATACCCGTTTTGCAGAGTCATCAATACTCTCCCCTTACCCCTGACCCCCGCCCCCCAGTCACACCCTCACAGCAGGAAGATCACCCCTCCTCTCATCAGCAAGCGCAGGGCCTGGAGCGCAGCCCCTGTGAGTCTGCTCCCACAGCAGTAATCACCAGGGAGCATTTCATCGCTCTCAGGGACACGCACTTTATTTAAGATTAAACCACAGAGAGGAAGAAAAGAGCCTGCGGGCTGCTTTAGAGCAGAGAACTGGACCAGACGGCCGTTGATTCTTGAAGTTCTAGGTCACTTCACCACAGGGATCACACGTTGCTTGGTGAAGCCCTGCGGCTGGGTGGGCCTTCTCCTCTGAACTCCACCCTCGTTCAGTGTGGTCTTCACGGCTTTCGTGCTTACATTTGCTGCCTGCTGCTATTAGATGTCTGGGGTATGTGTCTTATTCCCCATTAGACTGTGAGCTTCTCAGTGACAAAAGTTTCTGATACCTCCTCAGACCTTCTGTACTAGGACAGTGCCTTACACAAGGAAAATTAATTATCAAGGGTCCTGAATTAAAGTAGAATGAAAAGCTGCTCTACAGACGAGTTAGGGAAACGTATGCTCCCCCTGGAAAGGAGCAAGTAGAGGCTAGACAGCCACTTTCCCATGATGATTTTAGGAGGAAATAAACATTGGACAAAAGGTTGAGGACAATAGCTAAAGTCTCTTCTACCCCAGATTCTATGATTACATAAAGTGTAACTATTTATGGCACTAAATCTAATAATGAAAAAATGGGTGGATAGCTAATAGACAAATGCATCTCTAGAAGTCAAGTGGTTTTTCTGTTTGCTCTGTAGCACAAGCGGGTCTTTAATATACTACTTTAGCAGCATCTATTTACTACCCAAGTGAAATGATAGCATATGTTAAGCCTGAATTTTAGTTTTACCCCACTGAGGTCTCAACCCTTTTAAGAAGGCTTCTCCTTAAGTGTAAGAAAAAGCAGATGGTAATGAGGAAATATGCATATTTTATTATGCATTGCACATTCTACTTATTAGAATTTTTAGTATGATACCCTGCATTTTAAAGAAGCCTAAAGATGCAAACAAAATGAAATTATTCATTGAAATATTCAAATCAGCTTACAGCAGTTCTAACGGATATCAAAATAAAATCCAGCCACCTAGAAGGTAGATTCTTCTGGCCGCCCACTTTGAAATCTGATTTTCTGGGGTAAGTGCTCCTTTCAAAAAGGAAGACTTTGGCTCCTATGAGATAAGGACAGGAACCGAAGCATCCTTGATGAGGTCACATGGGCGTTACAGGTCATACTGGGGAGAGATGGTGGTGGGAACAAGGGCAAATAAGTGCACCAAGACGTCCTGTTGGAGAGGAGAGCAGGGTGGTGCCGAACCACTGCTTCCCTCCTCCGTCTCCTTTTGCTAAGCAAGTCCTCCTTCCGACCCCCCCACTTGCCAGCCCCAACTCCCACAAAGTTTGTATGAGGATTAACATGTCCCAATAGAGGAATGGCATGGACCTGTGTGGAAGAGGGGTGCAAGGTAAACGTGGAAACAAAACAGGACTCTGAACCTTAGGCACAGTACCCTGCTCTTAAAGAAGTAACAGGAGCTAATCTTCCCATTGTGTACTGGTTCCAACCCAGTATCACAGTAGCATCTCCAAGATTTGTACCCTGAAGGACTGGGAGGCATCTGGAAGCCCATCTACTTTAGCTTTTATTAATTCTGGAATATTCTAACCTGACAAATGGTCATATAGCACGTAGCCGAGGACAATGGAAAGAACAGGGACTGTGGGATCAGACAGACCTAGTTCTTCTACCCATTGTCTCTTTGACCTAGAATAAATTAATCTACCCTTTAATTTCCTCAGCTGTAAATTATGAACAGTGCCATCACTGCATCATTCAAGTGCTTTGCCAGGCCCCGATATTAAGCAGGGCTTCAATAAATAATGACTACTATGCTGATTATAATAATGCTTATTAAGTATCCCTATGAAACTGCCCCTTGGGTACCTCGTGATGAGAGTGTGTCTATTGTAGGGTTGTCCTTGTGGCTAGAATTTTCTTTGCCACATTTGTACCTCATTCTCTTTTCTATAACTTCTATTCTCTGGTTTTTCCTTCCAAGGCCCCATAGGAGAACAAGTCTAAACCTGTTCCCAGAAACAACACATCAAATATTTGAAGATACTTCTTTTATCTCTTCTGGGTTTTCTCTATGGTAAACAAATTTAGTTCTTTGAAGAATTTCATATGTGACATGGTTTCGCTTTCACCCAGGACACTTTGAAGCCCCTCTCCCTACTATGCAAACACTCATGGAAATAAGCTAGCCAGCTACAAAGGACAGTTGAGATAGAAGCCTTAGATTCTGTCCAGATTGATTAAGCTTGTGACTGTGTCTATAGCTCTTGTGACTATTCTAAAGCATACCCTAAAAATACATTTCAGAGTTTCTCCTGCTTTTTACATGTTATACAGAAATGTGAACAGTACCACCTCTGTGAGGAAAGTTGCATTGTAAAAACTGTGCTGTCAGATGCTGAATCAAAACCTTCCCCCCATAGTTGTGGTAGATTTGAATGCATTATTGCCCCCCACCAATTATTCACTTTCCTTTTATCAGTGATCTGCTCCATCTGACTCTGTAAGTCCTACACTTTTACTTCAGTTTAACAGTGATTTGCTTTGGCCTACACGATAAGGCAGAGTGACATGTCAGTTCTAAGACTAGGCTTAAGAGGCCTTGACTGTTTGCAGTTGTCTTTCTATACACTGCCATCACCATGAGGGAAAGCACTTGGCTACTCCCCTGGCTGAGAGGGAGCTGAGAGCGTGTCAAGCAGGCCCTCCAGCAAAGCCTTGCCTGCTGTCAGCCAATCCCCACCTATTCATAGACACTAGAGAAAAGAAATAAGTGGTTACTGTATTTTAAGTAAGTGATTTTGTTTTAATGAAGATGTTTTTATGGCAAGAAATAACTATTACAATAAAGTTATAGGGGTTAGAAAACAGAGAGAACAATGCTAACCCTACCTTATCAGAACATGAATTTAGAAGAATTAATGTAAGATTTCTAAAACTGTAATCAGACTATATGAATATATCATAAAAGTGATTTATCAGATTGTGTCTTTGAACAGGAAGAACAATTATATGTGTTTTCTTTAATCATTAATGAAATGCCTAGTAAGAAAAGGAAACTCACATCTAAAGATACTTGAAAAGTTAAGGGGTCACCTGTTTCATACAGTTTGCTCATTTACTCAATAAATGTTTAATGAGTACTTAGTCTGTATCAATACTGTTTCACACCCTGAGCTATGACTGTGAGTTAAACGAGTAGTAGAAATTTGGAAGATTGAAAATTAAGAAAAAAGGTAACTTCGGTTCATAAGTGTTAGGAAGGAACTCAGGCAGGACAATGGCTATCTTAGGTAGCTTAAAGACAACTTACCTGATGATATGACCTTGCAAATGAGACGTGAATGACATGAATGTGTCAAAGGAAGAAAGACCACATTGAAGGGAATAACACATGCAAAGGCCATGAGGTGGGAGTAAGTTTGGGGGGAATGAGATATAAATAGACATATGGTGTGAAATGAAGTGGGACCTATTAAAAGGGATGAGAACTATGCAGTCCATCAATCACGGTAAGGAGTTTGTGTTCTATTAATGTGTCGTGGAATCCATTAAAGTCTCTTAAGCCAAAGACCTGATCTATGCGTTTTAGGAGCTCACTCCTGACTGCAGAGACTGGATTGCAGTAGGCAAGCGTAAAGACAGGGAGGTCAGTTAGGTTATTCATCACAGTAATAGTTAACAACAAATGTGATAGAAAGGTGGAGAGAAATGGACGCATTTGGTATATATTTTGAAAGTAAATCAAGACTTGATGGATTGGATATGAGGGAAAGAGAGAAATAAAGGAGGGCTCCTGTGGTTTTTGAATAGCTGGGAGGGTGGTTGGTAGTGTTTTTTCCTAAAATGAGGAAGATGGAGGAAGAATGGACTGGAAAGCAAGGAGGTCAAGAATTTTGTTTGAATGATTTGAAATTAGGCATCTAGATGGATCTACTGTGTTGGGTGTTGGAATACTAATTAGATACTCAGCGATGAAAATATAAGCTGAACAGTCGTCAGCATACAGATATCACTTTATCCAGAGAACTAGGTGAGTTTACCTTGAAAAAGTGGTGTTGGTTTTTTTTTTTAATTAAGATTTAAGTCCTACATGTTTCAAGTTTGGGGGAAAAAAGAAGTGGGGACACTAAGCCACAGAGTACTCTGACATTTAAATGCTCAACAGAAGAGCCTAAGAGAGCTGAGAGGATGGTATAATGAAAGCCAGGAGAAGCAAGTGTGCCAGGAAAGAAAGTTGTCAGCTTTGCTTGGGATCATTTGAAGGCAACCATGATGTGGTAAGATAAGAACAGGAGAATAAACGATTGGATTTGGCGATATGGAACTGGTTGAAAATAAAAGATTTACTGGAATTATGGAGATAGAAGTAAAAAAAAAGGGTGTTGATAAACTAATGACAGTGAGGTTTTGTTGAAGGCAGAAACAGACATGGAGACGTAGCTGGAAAGGATGAAAATTTTAGGTTTCATCTCATTTTGTTCTTAATCTGTTGAGGTAACTTTGGCTTACAGTTCTGTGTATGATTGGGGTACAGGTGCACCCCTCTTATGCTGTATGTGACCAACCACACCTACACCAGAGCACCCATAATCCTCCACCACAGAGCGTTAGATCCTCCTCACTTTGCTCTCCACTCCTCCCCTCCCACTCTCATTTTTGTTTTAAACAGGAGATTCTGGGCCATCTAGCTGATGGAAGTAAACTGGGGGTGGGATGATGATGCAGGAGGGAAAGTGGATGATGCAGGAGGGAAAGGAGAGTAGCAGGACAAAGGAAGGCGGAGACCCAGGGCACAGCGGGAGCACCGGCCTCTCTGCAGGCAGAAGGAAGGCAAGCTCAGCAGAGTGCACATGGGCTGGCGATGGGAAAGTGAGGCAGTGTCAGTTTGTTTTGTCAGTGAACTATAACTGTAGGTCATCATTTGAGAACAAGACAGCTGAGTTGTAAGCCCACATCCTTCATTTGCCATTTGGTACACTTGGAAAGAATGAAAATAGCAACCTTTGATGTTATATATTTTAAACAGCTATCAAATGATAAAACAATCCCTGTGTATTCTTTCACTTGCTGCTTTTCCCTGAACCATTCCAGTTACCAGCAGGGTACAGAACTCGCCTGGTTTACTTAAATGAAGACACCTTCATGAAGGAGCTATTACAGAGAGGAGAGAGAATTATGGTATCCCGCACCCAGACATTATCAATAGCTAGATGTCATCAGCACTGTTAGCGCCAGTGTGTCGAGAGATTAATCGTGTTAGTGCCCAGTGAGAGCTGGAGCCATGAGGGAGAGGCCAGCCAGTGTCCTTCATGGAAGAGGCTCCAGCTGCTATCAGGGAAATGGGGGCACAGCAGAGGGGGTGAAAATTTTAAAATCCTGACTTTTCTCTCCTCCTCTTTCCTTTGGATGCTTCCCAATAGTTGAACCCAACAGTAGCTGGCAAGTGAGCCCAGCAATGCAGTCCATGGTGAAGGACAAAATAATCCACACAGCCCCTAACACATCATAAATGTTGAAAAGATGAGGATGCCACTGGAATTTAGGGAGGTCTAGCTAACCATGAGTTTTGATAAAAATCACTCTGGGTACTTGCAACCAATTCATCATCTCCAAATACAGCGTCACACAGAGACCTAGTGCCCACAGAGAAGTTAATGTTCCAGGACCTCTGTCTTGCACGCGTCCCTTCTGAGGGCACTCCTCCCCTCCCACTCTCATTTTGTTTTAAATAGGAGATTCTGGGCCATCTAGCTGATGGAAGTAAACTGGGGGTGGGAGAAACCCAGACATGTATTCATATGGTCTTAGGTTTTTGTATGAACAAAGTGTGCCAGGAAAGAAAGTTGTCAGCTTGGGTTGGGTTGAATTGAATGCAACCGTGATGTTTGCAGAAGTTGAAATCTTTGCGCTATTAAGACCTTCTGCTTTCAGCAGAATGGAATGGGATGTATTTTAAATTTTCCCCAAGATTCTACCACCTTGCTGGTGGGATAATTAATGAGCATCAAAATGAACTCTTTGGGAAGGAGAGAATGCAGCAGGAGGGTAAGAAAAGCAAAGGAGGAGGGATATGTGTGTATGGGAGTTGGGGGCACACAGTGGGAGAAAACACTGTGCCTGAAGAGCCATACCTTGGCTAATCCCCTGAGTGGGCAGGATGCCAGGGGGCTGTAAGTCATGACCTGTCCCGTTGTCAGGCTCCCAGCAGCCCTTTACTCAACTGCTTTCTCTCTGGGGCCTCGCTCAGAAGCTGTTCTTTGTGTTTGCAGATGCGGACGGAAGCCTGTGTCGGAGCAACCAACTGTTGCAAGTCACACTGACCATGCACCGAGTTATCATTTCCTCTGCGGAGCTGCTCCAAAAAGTTATCACCCTATATCCTTTAGCACGTGCCTGGAACCCCAACATGGGGTTCACCTAGGTATACGAAAAACCAAAGCATGATTGCATTTTGGTTTGGCTAGCCCTGAGTTGTCAGTGGGTTTTGTATGCCTTTCGGGGGTGTCTGTGTGTGTGTGTGTGTGTGTGTTTATCTTGTTGGATTGGGTAATAATTATTGGGGCCAATTGCTTAGGGGAGTAGTCAAAGAAAACAAATTGCATACAAAGTTTTCTTCAGTATCTCTTTCTAGTAAAACAGCTTTTCCTGTAGATTAGTCAAAGTTCATACTCATCTTGAAAACTGAGGGTGCAAGCATAACTCCAGTGACCAGCTGCTTGCTGGCTTTCCTGTCCGGTTCTTCAAACTGAAGAAAGCTCCTGACACCTCAGTGTCTGGACAGGAGCAGACAGCACCTCACACAGAGGCACCAGCCGGGCCCCAGCAGCCCCACTGGATTGCAGCCTTCTCCAGGGTGTGAACTGAGCAGGCTGAAGAAAGCACCTGCTCTGTCCTTCTCACTGATGGCTTTGTAAGCCAGGGCCCCTGAAGGCCGTAGGTGACATGAGACTATGTGAGGTGAAGCCCTGTCCTTGCCACTGAGTCATGACCAGTGGCTCTTCTCAGCCTTTCACTCTCCTGACACCTCCCACTTGCTCGTAAGACCTACAGAAGGGAAAAAAGCCATGGGAACTGAATGTCTTTTCTGACCCCCCTTACAAATCTTTACCTCCCATCTCAAATGGGTGTCTCCAGCTGCATTCCTAGGCAGAGCATCGGGAGAAGGCCACAAAATAAGAGGAGCAGAGAGTTATTCTAGAACTATAATCAAACAGATTCTACATCTTTCCAGTTTTTATGAGCTCCACGTGCCAACAAGTCTGAACCACTGTTAAATACTCTCACTGCAAAAATCTCTGGCTGTCTCAGACTAAATTGTACTTGGGATGCCTGTCTTGGTGTATCCCAGCCACCCACCCACATGCTGGACCGGGCCCCTCTCGTCCTCTCCTACTTCTCACAAAATCTTACTCCACCAATTACCTCCTTTTACACCTTTTAACTCTTCTGTGACCCCTGCTCTTCAGCCTAAATCACGTTCAAGTCTCCCCAACCTAAAAATAAACTGTTACCTCTGCCTCCCTTTCATTCCATTGTTAGGGTTAACAATTTGATGTGCAAAATTCTTAAAATAGTCTTTACTCACTATCTCCAATCTCTCAACTCCCACTCAGTCCAACCCTTAGGTGGCCCTGCCTTGAAGTCACAGTTTCCTCTGATGTCACTGCGACCTGGGTGCTCGGCCCTGTGCCTTCTCCACCCTGGTTCACATGGACAGTGGTGATGACTGGGCTTCTCCAAACTCTCTCCCCCTTGGGCTCCCAAATCTGTGTCCTCCTGACTTGCCTCCCCCCTGGGCTGTGTCTTCAGCTTCTCATCTGGCCTCTTCTGTGAGCGACACTCAAGTATGAGATAACATCCACTTGTCTTCCCACTCTACGTCCTGCCCCAGGCAATTTCTGCCAGGATCTCCATTCCTCAGTGCCAGTGACTGTAAGACTATGTCTAAGCCAGACACTTTCCCCTTTGGTTGCTTTGGCCTGGCTTGTCCTGAAGACACTCCAGCCTTAACACACTCAAACTTAACCCATTGGCTTGCTATTCTGAACTACCACTCTGGTAATTCTGATTTGACGCTTATGTTCTCATTTTCAGTTTCAGTTTGTGATCTCATTACCCACCGGTTGCCTAAGCCCGAAGCAGCAGCGGCTCTCTAGACTCCTCCATGCCTCTCATCTCTTACCGAGCCCATCACCTGACCCAAGGGTTTCTCCTTCAGAGTTGACTCTTCTCTGGTCTCTTTTCTCGCTTCCCATAGGACCTGGCGCCTCCATGGTCTCTCCTAGGCCTCTATCCTTCTAGCCTCATCTATGAGTCCTCCTCTTACTGTTCATGTACCCACCATTGAAGGAACTCCCATAAGAAGCAAATCGGGTGGACTCTTCAGAACCTCTGCGAAGTACAGAGGTCACAGCAAGCTCCTCCACTGCCAGGAAGGGCCCTTCACAGTCTGTGTCCCGCTTCACCCTGAGTCTCAGAGGCCCTTTCCCCTCCTCGTGAACTTCTCAGCACACAAGACATGCTGGGTCCCCTCATAACTCCTGTGCTTAGAATGTCTTCTCCTTCTTCTGCAGTTTTTCCTGTCTCTTTCAGTCCACCCCACCTTTTTAGAAATATACCTTGTATTGGTGGTTGGAAACCTATAGGATTGCTACAGTTTTAATTTTGTATTGCCAAGTCAAAGTGGATCTCTCGTATCTCTGGCTTGCAGTCAAATGCTCTACCACTGAGCTATACCCCCGCGTATCTCTGGCTTGGATGTAATCTGTCTTGAAAAGCTTTTCACCTGTGACTGCAGAAAGTATGAGAGTTTTTCTTTTCTTAGCTAAATAAATTGCTCTATCTACACTTCAGCCTATAAATAAGCAGCAGAACATCTGGACATGCCACACTGATGACTATGTCAAGCAAGCAGCAGAATCTTTGCACCTACTTACTCTGTTGAATTGTGTTCGTAATATAGCAAGGTATAACGGTACTTGAAAGTTAATTACAGGTCACTGTAAGAAAATAGGTATGTCTTATGACTTACCTATTTTCACAGTATACTGTGTCCTCTAATGCAGGAATCAAGGCTAATTTGTTTCTCTAGAGTTTATCTTAGTGGTCACCTTGTGATGAGATACAGTGAACGTTGCGTTGGTTATGTGTGGGAAACATTGGAGTTATTTCTCTGTTTCTAGTAGGACTTTCAGGTGAGACTCCTGGACTCTGTTTAGGTCTGGAGTTGGGAAAGGGATTCTCAGAGGGGAGAGTATGAGATGTAAGACTCCCTGTTATTGAAACTCAGGTTAGACTATGAAGTCAAAACTTTTTTTTTTCCTTCATGCTGAATTTCCTTGCTTTCTGACCTAGAAGGAACAGCATTGTTTAGGTAAATAAGTGCAAACAATTTCCTGTTTCCTGGTTTTCCGTTGC
The DNA here is from genome assembly GCA_019455555.1 of Galemys pyrenaicus. Lineage (NCBI taxonomy): Eukaryota > Metazoa > Chordata > Mammalia > Eulipotyphla > Talpidae > Galemys > Galemys pyrenaicus. The sequence goes on along the minus strand of JAGFMF010011739.1, from coordinate 7,067,564 downwards.
TCTTTCATCTGTTGAGATGGCACCGTACTCATGGACTGTTCTGAGTGATGCAGATCCTTAATCTGCTCTCCAGTTGTCTTCTGCATCAGTGGCACGGTTTTGTCTGATCTGCCCTAATGCCAGCCTGCCGACATCCTCTGGGCATATTTTCATCTTTTTGCATAGTATTGTCCTTAGTTATCCTGACAACATTTCTGAACACTTACTCATTCCTCTTCAATTCACTGCTCAGCATTGTCTCAGTTGAACTGCTAGTCTCTTAGGCCGACTCGTTCGTCTCCATCTTCAGTTCTTACGGCCCCTGTGCTGGAGACTTGCCGTGATGTTCACTTCCTAGTGCTGTTTCTGCAAAAGGGGAGCTACAGCAATTTTTCCTAAGTCCCTTCTGCATGGGTGCGCTAGGAAGTCACCATTATCACCCTTGTAGGTGATAATAAGCAAACAGCTGCTCACATGAAGTTAGTTTTTATCCTATTGCCAAAGAGAGAAGAAAATAATTCCATTGAAGTATATTTTGGCATAGGGTGGGGAGGGGGAGAGCTTTAGCAAATACTTGTACAGATAAAAAGTGGTACTGTTTCTGTAACAAAGGCTTCCATTTCCCTTAACCACATCCTACCTATAAGGATGCCCTGGCAAAGAATTCACCAGGGCTTTGCCTGAAGATCTGCTACTTTGTAAGGTAACATTTTTGCTTGCATTGGGGACCTCGTGGGAGAGGGTGAAATCAAAGGCTGACATGAGGCACTCTACCTCTCTCTGACCCACCCTGCCTGTCCCTTCCTGACCGTCTAGGGGATGCTTCTGGGCAGATTGGGAAGCTCAGTGCTTAGTACTGGAAATTCCTCAACATAGCATCGCTTCTTTTTTCTAGTGATCTGAACTTGAGTTTAATATTTTCTTCTAGCTTATAGCTTATCAGCATCAAATGACCTAAGGGAGAGATACAGAGACCATGAGGGAGCTCTTTGTTTCATTGGTAATTACATAATAAAAACAGCTCGTTATAGAGCATTTTAAAAACAGAAAAGAAAAAACCATATGACTATAGTAATAATCACTCATCCAACCACCAACTTTGTATTTTTCTAGGCAGATTTTTAAAAACATAGTTGATATCAAAATACACATGAAGTTTGTAAATTCATATGATATAAATTTCATCTAGTCATTAAAGACTTTTTGTAAAGTTTGTTTTTAATGACCATGCAACATTCTAAGACATGATGAAGCATAATCCATAGATACCATGTCCTGTCTGTGGACATATGATTCGTCTATAGTTGTTTTCTTGTGATTATCTTTGAGATACATAATTACACCTAAATCTGTTTTACAGCCTCTGGATTGTCATTCCCTTTCCCCTCAAAACCTTTAATATAGGGAAAACAGGATTATCATCAGGTGGTTTTCTTCCCTATTCCACTCTGTCCCCCACCCAGCTCCTCACTCTCTAAGCAGAATGTATTTTCATATTCATAAGTATACACAAAGACTAAATCAGCATCTGTCCTTTTCTGAGTCCTGTTCACAGGAAGAACCCACCAAGGTGTGAGTCCTTGGCTTCAGCTTTGGATTGTACTTTTTAACATCCACCTTGCAGGTATTGGATAACAGAATTCTGGATCATGTTTAAAATGGATGCCAGCTTGACAAACACTATGGAGGAGTTTCAGGAACTGGTGAAAATGAATGGTGAGGAGGTGCACTGCCGCCTGATTGACACAACTCAAATGTAAGTGTCAAGGTGTTCACTGGTCTTAGAAACCACCTCCCTCCTGTGATACAGTCCCACCCGCTCTGGTGGGCTTCTGACTCTGAGGAGCCCCTCCGCTAAGCAGGTTCATTTGTCTCACCAAAGTGAAAAGCTTGATACTTAGCAGGAAAGCAGAGAAGCCCGTGGTGATAAAGCTATAGGTGACTAATAGCCAAGAACAGGAAAAAAGAGTCCCAGTCAAAAAGAAATCAGGTAGCAAGATATTGACTAAAATTTATCCAGATCATGAGAAACTGAAAGTGTAATGACTAAATCCATGCTTCTTTAGCAGCTAATGTCTCCTATGTAAATGGAGAAGAGACTTGAAATGAAAATAATTGTGCATACCATATAAGTTATACATGTGCTTGTAACGTGTGTGAATGGTGTTGATAAAGAAACCTAGGCTTCTGAGCTGGAAGGGGTCTCAGAAATATTTCAACATATTCCCTGGATTTCTTACTTGAGGTGGGCCCCTCTGGAAAAATAAGAGTCTTTCTAATTTGGGGGACAAGAGTGAACACATTGTATGTTAAGGTTTTCACAATGTGGCTACTTCATTTTGGAATTGTACAAATCCCTAGGAGATAGATTGAGAACTGGAACACATTCCAGAGACCATGGCATCCAACATCCTGGGAAACTGAGGCTCAGCGAAGTTGTGGGTCATCTGGGGTCAGTCAGCTGGTTAAGTTAGAGGCCGAGCAGAAGCTGGACACTGAGACCTCTCAATGCACTAGGCTATTGTTATGTAGAAATGAATTCACAGTCACATTTCACAGTCCCAACTAAATGTACTTCCCAAAGCACAGACCATTTGCTGTAGACTCCTTTGTTAATGAAGAAGATTTTCAGGAAGATGAGTTTGAGAAACACAGATCTGCAGTATGCTACTTATCAAAATGATTGCTTCCCTTTGCTACGTCAGTGAGGGCAATTGAAACTGAGTAAGAAGCACACAGATTGGTGGGGTGGGGGTGCTCTCTAAGATCAGCCAGGCTTCTTTGGTTGTTTCAATGACTGGAGACATTTGAGAAAAAGGCCTCAAGTCTACCCAGAGTGACCTCATGTTCCTACCCATAGTACCTTCTCTTCTGACATCTCTCTGTAGGTCTCTTTTTTCTCATTTTCTCTTTTTTCTCCATGATCTTGACATTTTCGACCAGATAGAGAATCCCTATCATCTCCATGACAATGAAGGGACATCTAGGAAGCATGGAGAGGGGGAGTCATGCCAGGGCCTAGGCAAAGGCGCCAGGACCAAAGGCAAGGAGACTGTGATTGGTGCCTGAGACTCTGGCCTCCCAGGGCCTTAAAGCAAATGCCCTTCTCCAGTTCCCATGACATGTTCGAAAGATTCACTGAAAAACAACAAGATCCCTGCTTCTCACTGTAGAAAAAGTCAATTGAGGAAACTATTAATGCATTGTTTTGGCCAAGGAAAGTTAGCTAATGGTGTTTGTATAATCTTGTGGGAAACATTAATGAATTTACTTTAATTAAAAAGCAATTTTGATACATTCTTTTTCTCTATTTCTTTCTTTTACTCATAAAAGCAATGCCCGAGACTGGTCCAGGAAAGTTACTCAGAGGATAAAATCAAACACGAGCAAGAAACGGAAAGTGTCTCTGCTCTTTGATCATCTGGAACCAGAAGAGCTATCTGAGCACCTCACCTACCTTGAGTTCAAGTCCTTCCGGAGGATATCAGTATGTACCCCAGGGGCAGAAGAGAAACTTGTGGGGGTATTTCTGAAAATAAGCAGAGGAACTCAACAGCCTGTGTGCCTCCTAGCCCTAGAGACCCCCTGTGTTGCAGGCTTTCCCATCAGACTTCTGTGGTCCAGAAAATCTCTGCATTTCTTCTTGCTCCTGCTTTGCTCCCCCGCCCCATCCTCCATGCTGAACCCAACATGTGCTCAAGTGACAATACTGTGGCACACCTGACACTCTGCACACATGGTTACCTGAGTGTACACAGAGCATGTGCATGCACACACACAAAACACATGTACACACATGCACAGATATCCCTCGTATCCCTGATAAATCATTAGGTTTTCAGAATGAAAAAAAAAAAAGTTTCTTCCCACACCCCAAATGGAGTTTGAGTTCATCATAGAATAGGCCTCACATGGCTCTGGGAAACAAAGGGGATGACATTGGTCTACCTCAGATTACCCACAAAGCTTCCAAACGGAGCTAACGTTAGTCTAGAGGTAAACTACACTAACCGAAACCTTGCTCCTTACAACTCCATATGTAGTATATCAAGAACAGTGTCAAAGAGAGCTTGTCAACATGTCAGGCACTAACAGATTCTCGCTGGCCAGTATAATTTCTTGATAAATACCAGGCTTATCATTTGCCCCAACCCCTGCCAACTGACGGTCTTCAGCTTTGCTTTAAGAATAGAGACTACTTCATTGCTGGATCCACTTCTTAGAATGACTTGTATTTACTGAAGAGCTAATGGAGTCCCCCAAGGTTGGCTTAAATAAGGCCACATAGCTTAGCAGAGTCAGATCTTGTGCCCTTTGGTCATTCCACATTTAGTTGAATCAAAGCTGGTTTTGTGTGTTGGAGCTGCAAACCAGCTTCCAGGGCTGATAGCGTCCTTTCTCCCATGATGTTGACATCCCTCCTATTTTCACACAGCTTTTTGGCCAGTCAGCCATGAACATTCCCTCCACCCAAGGCTTCCATTTGTAAATAAGTACCCAGCATGAATGTGTTGTCCCCATCAGTTCCGCAGTGGCACCCCTCAGGCAGAACCGCAGGACCCCGCTGGGAAGCTCCCCCTGGAGAGTTGGCATTTGGCAATGCCTCCCCATGTCAGAGGACACTGAAAAGTGCCAGTTATCACCCTGGATATCTGAGCTATGTGGGTGCCCAACTGGCAGGGCTGTCTCTCAGGACTGGATGTCTCCCTGGTGCCTGAGCTCAGGTCAGTGGAGGCGAGAAATAAAAAATCAGGGCAGGTGGAAGACTCCCAGTCAGTGCTCCCAGGGTGGAGGCCATATTTTGCAAATGAAAATGTCCTTTTGAATTTTCATTCCTTTTGAGTGGTAACATCTTTCTTCATAGAAAAAGACTTTCTCAGCTTTTTATGTTTCTCCTGCACAGTTCTAAATAGTTTTCCCAAACAATTTCTCCTCCTCTCTTATGAATTGAATGACATTTGACAGTTCTTTTTATTGTAATATATTGGAGTAGGAGAGCAATGAGACAGTTTTTTAAGAAAAAGTGGGTTCTGTATGTTTTTAGTGGGAGGGGGATATAAATGTATTCTGTGGAATATACTGTGGGTATTTTCTCTTAGAACCGGTAAGTTTAGCTGTACGTCTCTCTTAAGTAGTTTTTAGTCAACTCATATTTTTCTACCCATTAGCAATCACGGCACAGTAGCATGGGCATCAGTTAATTTGTATTTACTTTATTGAGGTTATTAGTATTTCTTAGTTAATATACTTAATAAAACAAGAGTATGCAGCAACTCTCCAGACCCTCCCATCAATGTCAGAGACTTAAGAAAGCAAAGGTCTGCCATGGGCCAGCAGGGCCTCTGCTGATCTCTATTCAAATAGATGCCAGGCTTCATCTTGACACACATTCCCAGCATCTCTGTGGCAGTGGAAGGGCAACAGGACATGTCATTCACTTCCTCAAGCGGCATATCACTTGCGCATGGTCACACCTGACTTCCAAGGGGAGCGTGTGGAAGTGAAGACTTGGGGAGTAGCACCAAAAACTTTCAGACGAGCAGAGCGGACTCCTCCTCACTCTGGACCAGGATAGTTGGCAGGATGCAGCAGTCCAGTCTTGCCGTTTTCACATGCGCCGTTTCATGGGTGACCGTTGTTAGTGCCGTTGTTCACTTGATAAACTGTGGTCACCCAGATCCTAGCGAACCAGATTTCCTGTACCCTGCTTGGTTGGCCTTTGCTTAAGTTGGCAAGTAGAAGGAAATCCAGACAGGTGGTTTTTAACATGAGACTAATAGTGATGCTATTAGCACTACATATTTATGTAACATTTAGAAAAGTGAGCCTGCTTTCACACATCATGTTTGATCTTCCTAACAAGTCTACATCCTAGGTGGGGTAGATGTAATCATTCCACTTTAAGTTGAGAAACCAGCTAGGAGAGAGAGAGATTAGCTTTGTTTTCTACCCATTACTTCAGCAAGAGCTGGAACTGCAAAAAACTGTTTTGCACTCTCTAGAGGTTGGGACAGTTAGCATCTAGTTAAGTATAATATTTAGATGAACTGACAGGTATGCTACATCCACTTATGCCTGATAGCCTTTGATGTAGGGGAACCAGCTGTGGGTAGATTTCCTTCCTGCCATTCTTGTTACCAAGTGGTGGGCGTGCAGGAAAGGAGGCCAAGAGCTCCCATCTCATAGCCGTTCATAGCCATCAGCTGAGCAGATGTGCTGCAGCCCTGGGCTGAGTGCCACAGTGGCGGTCCTGACGGGTTTTTTTTCCTCTCCAGTTTTCAGATTATCAGAATTACCTCGTGAATAGCTGTGTGAAAGAGAACCCCATGATGGAACGATCCATTGCCCTCTGCAACGGCATCTCCCAGTGGGTGCAGTTGATGGTTCTCAGCCGCCCCACCCCGCAGCTCCGAGCAGAAGTCTTCATTAAGTTCATCCAGGTGGCTCAGGTAAGCGGCCAGATTAAGACATTGGGCCTGGGCCAGCAGGTAAATTATTCCCTATTCCTGTAAGCTGCCTCGGTCCATTAGAGCTGCTTTTCCCCTTGGACAATGTGTTTGTATGTCTTTAACTTTTCCAAGATCTAGATATGATGACTTCTCTGTTTCACATGTATGGGCAGGGTGGAGAGGCCACAGAGTCCAGGTCAGGAATCAGGACATGGTTTTACATCTGATTAGATCATTAACATTTTTCACAAGATACCCCCTAGTCTATATTGTTTACCCAAATGTGACCCATATGGCCCAGGAAAGGATAATTCCAAATTTTACTAAGAATGACCACCCTGAGGTTTTGGTTTTTTTAAGAATTTTTTTTATTTACGCATACAAGAGCCGGGGTACAGGCCTGGTGAGAGGATTCACCAGAGACAGAGTGGGGAGCAGAACAGGCAGACAGACTGAAAACACACTGCTGAGGGGAGCAGCAGGCAACGCAGGAGAGGTCTGCTGCGCCATGTGTGTCCCCCTCTCCCCCAACCCACCTCTCTCTGGCTGGTGACTGAACTTGCACTGCAATGGCTACAGAAGAGCCACAGTGCTGCCCTCAACCCCTTGCGCCACCAGGGAGGCCCCTGCCCTGAGTTTTGATATGTTTGATCCATACTGTGTTGAACAGATTAAGCTTAGTGTTTGAGGGACAGGGATTAAGCTTTTTTAAAAAAGATTTATTTATGCATACAAGAACTGAAGTACAGGCCAGAGATGCGGGGGGTGGGGGGGAGGGTGTGTGAAAGGAGTCACCAGAGATAGAGTGGGGAATAAAACAGGTATATAGACTGAAATCCACTGCTGAGGGGAGCAGGAGTGAGGCAGGAGAGGTCTGCTGTGCCATGTGGGTCCCCTCCCTGGCTGGCGGCAGGGACTGAACTCGTGCTGCAGCGGCTGTGGTTTGCTTCATAGAGCTATGCTTGACCCCCTGCGCCACCAGGGAGGCCCCAGGATTAAGCTTTTGATAAGGGGAATATAGGTACTATGAATGCATGTTTGAAATTTCCCAGATTCAATCTCCTCTATCCCAGTTACTGTCCTGTGTCACTTCTGACACTGCACAGGAGAGTAAAATGAAATCCTTGACCTCAAAAAGAAGTCTGATTAATTTGAAGCAAATAACACATGCGATAGGACACATCTTTTTCCTGGTCTAGATCAGTGTTTCTCGAGCACTGTATACAGACCACCTGCTCTGATATTAACTAAAGATGTATTAAAAGCAGAGATCATAATGTTAGCCCCAGGTATGGGCAATCATAATATGAGCTTGGGTCTAGAAATCTGCTACAAGTACTTTGACTATTTCTTAGAAACCACTTGTGTACAGGGTGGTCCACAGATCAGCTGCAATCAAGAGGGATGTGACACCTTGCTAGATTCAGGCCTAGGGAAAGAAATGGGCTGAAAATTGTAAGACCTGCTTGTTAGTCTTTGACGAGCAGAGAGAGGGGCAGGTTTTAAGTTCTCAGGTAACTGGCCAGGACTGACTCTGCTCTTTGTTTCTGGTGTCTCAGAAACTCCACCAACTTCAGAACTTCAATACGCTGATGGCCGTGATAGGTGGGCTCTGTCACAGCTCAATCTCCAGGCTCAAGGAGACAAGTTCGCACGTCCCTCATGAAATCAATAAGGTGAGTACTAGCTCCTCTTTCTGAGCAGCCTGAGCACTGGTATCTCTGCCTCACCTCCACTCCCCTCCTTTGTTGTCTAGTTATTCAGTCTGTAGCTCAGGGTTTCAATCTGTGACCTGCTCCCTGGACATAGGCTCCTTAGGAGACTCACTGACAAAAAGGCCACAGCAGCACAGAGAACAAGACACAGCAGCCAGGCTACTGACGCCCCACACGCAGGACATGATTTTCCCTGTGCCAGCAACATCACCCACACGTCTACCCTCACATTCCAGCTGCTGCACATGGCGATCAGTGGCGCTGGAAATAGTAAGATGACACTAGGGGAGGGATGGAGGTGAGGAGGTCACGTACTAGTCACTGGATATACTCTTGCACTTTAAAAATTTTCCTTCAAGGGCTTATAATTCAAAAAGAGGCATTAGTCTTTGGGACTTTCATTTTTAAAGTTTCCCAGATATATACTAAATCAGACATGTTTCTAAATGGGATGTGCTCTGGCTGGATTTTTAATTGGGGTATCAGTCTACACTTTATAGGTAGATCACCCCCTGCCTCACACTGGGGGCTGAGCGACATGGCTGTTGCCAACAGTGTGGCCTGCCTGGTGGTACCTGTGACTGCGTGTGCTTGTGCTTTGTAGGTTCTGGGTGAGATGACTGAACTGCTGTCCTCCTGTAGAAACTATGACAATTACCGCCGAGCCTATGGGGAGTGTACCCATTTCAAGATCCCCATCCTAGGGGTGCATCTCAAAGACCTTATCTCGCTGTACGAAGCCATGCCAGACTACCTGGAGGATGGGAAGGTGAACGTGCACAAGCTGCTTGCCCTTTACAATCACATCAACGAGCTTGTGCAGTTGCAAGAAGTGGCCCCACCCTTGGAGGCCAACAAGGACTTAGTGCACCTCCTGACGGTGAGGCAGCAGGGAGGGGAGTGGGAGGACAGGAGCGGGAAAAGAGAAGGTGGAAGGGAGGAAAACCATGCCCCTCTCCCCACAGTTGTCCCTCGATCTCTACTACACTGAGGATGAGATCTATGAGCTGTCCTATGCCCGTGAGCCCAGAAATCACCGTGCTCCGGTGAGTTCCGCATCCTTTCACGTCCACTTTTGGTATTTTTCTCTTATCCACATCTGTGCTGATTTACTGAACGCAGGGCTTGTGATGCTCCACTTTACCAGACAAAATGCTTCTTGGAGCCAGCCGGCGCACAGATTTGCATTTTGTTACCTGCACGGCGACGTGAGGCGCACTGGGTGACCCAGAGCGCTTTTAGCACACGTGGGCTCGCTGCGCCTTGTGCTGCCCGGCGCGCCGCAGGGCAGCCGGGGCTGTGGTTCGTCACTGTGATGCACGTTTGTTTCTCTGAACGTTTTATTCTAGCCACTTACACCTTCAAAGCCCCCCGTTGTTGTGGACTGGGCCTCTGGTGTCTCCCCTAAGCCCGACCCAAAGACCATCAGCAAGCACGTGCAGAGGATGGTGGATGTAAGTACCCAGGTTTGGCAGACAAAAGCCGGGCGCTGCCCATGGGGCGAGGAACTAGGCGCTTATCCTGTGTGACCACAGGACACCACTCTCGTAACGCCTGCTCCGACCTCCTGTGGGCAGAGGTGCCTCCTAAGGGTCTGGCAAGAGAACATGTTTAAAGGCCGTCAGCTATTTGGGGGTGCACGTTCATGTAATCCAACATCTATCCTGCATTCCAGTGAACAGTCGAGGACTAAGCTGGGGGAAGGAGCGCCTCCAACTGCACTCAAAGTGGGTACACTCGGGGCTGAAAACAAAAGGGCAGAGTGACAGGAGCAAGGTAGCCCAGGGCCAAACCCAGATGCTCCCAGCTTCTCTCCAGGTGCAGCCAGTGGCCTGGGGTGTGACCCCAGCCAGCATCACTGCGGTGCATCCTCGCTCCTCGTTCAGGCTGAGGAGACGGAGGCTTTTATCCAGTCACGCCAGCCCCTGTCAACTGCCCGAAGGGACTTGTTCCTCCTAGCCACAAAAAAAACCTGTTTTAACAGTCTGTCTTCAAGAACTATGATCATGACCAGGATGGATACATTTCTCAAGAAGAGTTTGAAAAAATTGCTGCAAGTTTTCCCTTTTCCTTCTGTGTGATGGACAAAGACAGGTGAGATTTGGGGTATATGAATAATTTGCTTGTAAGCCTGCTGGTAAAACAGCTTATGGGTGTGTCACTTGCTACTTGAGGCACTCACGTGCGGGTGGGGGCGCTCTCTACCGTGACAGACGATTACAGTATGCACGCCCGCCTCAGAATTGAAGATTTCATAAAGTGCCCTTTTACAAACCAACTAGCCATAAGGAAAAAGGTCTCTCTCTAGCTGTTCCTACAGGTCACACAGGTCCCTGTATTTTTCTCAGTTCAGTAAGTTGTCAGTTTGCTCTATGAAAACAAATGCAAGCTGATGGGCTCTGTTTGTGTATCAGGCACTGTCTGTGTCTGATACTGTTTGTGTATCAGGCACAGTGAGAAACTACAGCAAAAAGCCTTCTTTCCTGTACATATTTTCCATCATTTTTTCTTTCAAAACTGGTAGACAGTAGTTAAGCTGGAAAAACCTAGAGAACAGTTCTTTGGAAATGAGCAGTGTGAGCTCTGTCCTTACTGAGTGCTCTTGGAGGTGACCATCAGGTGATGCACCTGTTGAGCCCTCAAGGACAAGGTGAGTCTAAGGCGGGACACTCTGCTGCTCCTTCCCACCCCACTTACCTTGTCTCATTTGCTGGCAGGGAAGGGCTCATCAGCAGAGATGAGATCACGGCCTACTTCATGCGGGCCAGCTCCATCTACTCCAAGCTGGGCCTGGGCTTTCCTCATAACTTCCAAGAGACCACCTACCTGAAACCCACTTTCTGTGACAACTGTGCCGGATTTGTAAGTTGTTCTCAGACTGCTTCAGGGTTAAACTTGAGGGGTACAAGGCAATTTAAATGAGTAAGCTAGGCACAGGCCTCATGGCCCCTATCAGTGCATCCTACCTAAATAAACCTAGCACCATCTAGTCTGCAAATATAGTTCTTGCTTGCATGCATCTTCCAGTTTCATCCCGATTTATTTTCCCTGATGCCAGAGGCCTGTGCGAGATGGTAGGAAATGTTTGTATGGGATAGGCTTGTTCAAATGCTAGAAATGAGACAGCCTCTCCCATTCAAAAGGAACTGCCCTTTAACAAGTCACCTGGGCCGTGCCTCTTCTACCCACCACACATCACTGACTGTATCCTCCTAAAGCCAGTCCCAAGCCTAGGATTCTATCTCCGTGTCTTTAGTTTGGCGTCTGCACAAGCCTATTTGTCCTGTAATTCATTCACTTGTTTCTGGAAATGGCCTGGGTCAAGTGCATTCTGAGTTTCTTGAACATCTATCTGACCAGTACAAACCTTTACTCTTTTCAATTTAAGATTAGGAGAAAAAATATCTCCCTCCTACTTGAGATAGAGGAAGATAAAGAGCAATGTCAGTATCTAGCCTGACAACACAGGTGACTGACATGTTGCCCTGTCTCTTTTGTCTCAGCTCTGGGGAGTGATCAAACAAGGCTATCGATGTAAAGGTAAGGCTCCGCTTTGTCATTTGGGTTTCCCCTGGCCTTAATTAAGGGTTCTCCTCTGAAGCATTTAGCTCCCACGGTGGCTGTCCATGCCGTTCACTCATGGCACCGCCTCATCCCTGCACTCCCTGAGAGCAGCCCCATAATGACTGCCACCAGAGGCAAGAACTGTCTTGGGGGTCCAGCCTCGCAGCTTCCCTTTACAAGGGGAAAAGCACCCCTGTCATGGGTGCTTTGGAAATAGGTGTACCTGGAAGGTCACATGACCATGGGAAGGCAAGTTCCCAATGAAAGGCACAGAAGTACTTCTGGAACAGAAGAGATTACTTAAAAAAAAAAAAAAAAAACCATCGTCAGTTTTTCTTCTGTCAGTAGCTACCTTCCTTCTGACTAGAAAAGTTTAGGAGTGAAGGCGAGAACTACCAACTGGGAAACTCAGAGCAGTCAGCCTGTGTAGGATCCCCAGGACACCACCTCCTACCTCCAACCTAACAGGAGGCTACTCCTGACACTGAAAATCACAGAAGGGTTCCAGGATTGTGAGACCCAGAGCTGACCAAGTGAGAAAAATTGAATTCCTTAGGAAGCTAGGACGGGTAGTGTGTGACAAGAGATCACCCTATGAATGTGGTTGTGACCCTGGAGAAATAAAGAATTTCTGATTGGGGTGTCTTCTCCACAGACTGTGGGATGAACTGCCACAAACAATGTAAAGAACTGGTTGTGTTCGAGTGCAAGAAGCGAGCCAAAAACCCAGCAGCTTCCACAGAGAACAGCAGCTCTGTGAGGCCAGCGGCCAACCTTTGTCCAGTGGGAGCCAAAGATCTGCTCCATGGTAAGACAGGAACACATTCACCTGGGACAAAGGGAGTGATGAAATTTGGGAGTGGGAGATTCTCTTTATCCTTCCCACTCTTCATGGAAACCACCATGAATACTAGTGTGAAAGGCATGCCCTGTAAGTAAATGCACCATATATTTAAAGAGTTACTCATCGCCAGCAGGAACAAATCTGTCACATAAAATTCAAGTCTTTATGGGGGAAAAGTAGCAGACAGAAACATGAAGTGTAGACAGAGGCTGCACCTCAAATTTCACTTCTCTCCTCCCAGCTCTGTCCCCTCTGCATAATAGGACTTCAAAAATGGCCTCAGGACCCATCAGTAAGGACACTAATGGGCAGGATTAACACAGGTGTAGAGTGGGCAACAAGTGCACAGCTGTAGAATGACTATCCTAAGCTGTGCGTGCAGTGGGGACACTTATCACCCATTCAAATTGCTTCTATTTTGTAATATTCTTTGCAATGGCTGCTTAGCAAATCAAATTTCTGGTGACTTTTTTTAGCCCATTATCTTTCTTAATCTCATTGTAACTGTGTGTATATCGACTTTTCCTCTCTTGAGACTTACACCTCCCCACTTTTAAGGGCTCCTTTTTTATCTGCCTGTTTCCATTTACTTCTAAAGAGGAGACAATGTTCTAAGTTTCTCTATATCTAAGATTTTAACCTCATAGAAGTATTATTGATGTTCATAATTTGGACTAGTAAAGAATATATAACTGACAGGAGTTGGAAAATGGAAATTTGTTGTCCAGAAATCCTTTTGCCCATACTAACCCAATGAAGTCTTGGTTACAAGAAAGTCCCCTTAAGTCCCTGAACTGGGTGACTAAAAAAATGAATCCATTTTGGGCCAAGGGAACTCCTGTAGCAAGGAAAGGTCTCATTTGAAACTAATTAATGTGTCAATTTCAGATCACACTTTTCTGAGCTCAGTACTAACATGTCCTGATCTATCTCTAGCGCCTGAGGAAGGACCTTTTACATTCCTTAATGGGGAGGCTGTGGAACATAGTGAGGAAAGTAAGGATCGGACCATCATGCTAATGGGAGTGTCTTCGCAGAAGATTTCTGTGCGACTGAAGAGAACTGTCGCCCACAAGGCCACCCAGACTGAATCACCATCTTGGCTCAGCAGTGAGGGTCCTTCCGGTCCCTTTGTGCTATCATCCCCAAGGAAGACAGCTCAGGATACTCTCTGTGTGCTCCCCAGCCCCACGTCTCCATGCCCCAGCCCAGTCTTGGTGAGAAAGCGGGCTTTTGTCAAATGGGAGAACAAAGAATCCCTCATAAAATCAAAGGAGGAGCTCCGTCACCTCAGACTGCCAACGTACCAAGACTTGGAACAGGTACCTACCTTTTCCTTTTACTCAGACGCTAAGAAAAGAGAGGCTAAATGAAGGAAGAGCATGAACATGGAAGATAAAAAAAGATTCTGGCATTCTCTCAAAGAAACCAGTGGAGGCCTTGGCGCACAGTACTCTGAGTGCAAGAGGCTGAACAGCACTCCCTAGTGCCAAAGAAGTGCCAGTTCATGCCCCCATGCTGTTCACAGGACGCCTTGAGAAAAACCAGGTTTGATAGGCCAGCTTCACAATGCTGACACCACACTACACCTTTTACTAGATAGGACATTAAAAGGCCTTACCTACATCTTCTCTAGAGATCCCGTTAACCTCTCTTCAGGGCTATGTTTTGACACCTTCATGGTCGAATAGGCCTCTTCCTAAAAGGTAGATGATCATTGTGCTACAAAAAGGAAAAAAAGGAGTAGAGCTCACCATAGTACAGCCTTCCTCTTGACAGTACTGAGTACATCAGGGAGTATAATCTATAAAATGGTAATCACTGCAGTGCCAGGAGCTGGGGTGGTTTTTTGTTTTTTTTTTTTTTTTGTTAAGCTCACAAGTCCTACACAAAGGCACCTCATGGAGATATAGAAAAGACCAAGTTTAGCCAAAAGAAGACAGGAGTTTCGGAGTGGGTTACCAAGTTGAAGAAGGGAAAATGAGGTGTAAAGTAGGAGAGGGGACAGCATGCAGTCAGAAATAGTTCTGTAGTGTCCATTACTGAGGTATTACTTTTCTGTCTATAGGACAGAAGCTCACAAGGTCTGGCTTAGACAACTTGTCATGAGACAGTTTCCTACCGCTGATAGGTAACAACTCCTCCTAAAGAAAGAAGAATACAGTCATCCCAACATTATCATTTGCTTTCTTAAATGGGGGGCGGCCTGCATGCTGCATTTAATGTTTTGGGGAAAGGGACAGTTTTTGAGGACCTCCTTATTAACTCTTGCGGTGATCTGTGGAACAAAAAACACAATATTAAGAACATAAAAACACTTTCTGGATCAAAGTTACTCTCTTAAGAGTATTTTTCAGACATGCTTTAAGCATCAAATCAATCAGAAGGTGGCAAAATGTGGGTTTTACAAAAACCCTCTTTAAGGTGTAGAAAGTACCAAATGCAATTTTTAACAGCAATGATGGAAATGTTGAAAATGTACCTGATTCTGGTCTTATTTCTGTCTGTAGGCCGAGGTGTATGTTGGCTCTTAAACGCTGACCTGTTTGATCCTTCATAAAATATAGTATTTGGTACATACAGGACATGGAATCTTTTTGGCTTCAAATCTTGACATTTCATATGCCCAGGGAAAAAAATACATTGTCAACAATGACCTCTTGCTAAAAGAAGTGGGTGGTTGACTTCAGAAGAGATAGGTCCAGAATAATCCCTACCCTGTAACACCAAGTGGGCTGGTAAACCCACTCTCACCATTCACTGTCCCAGTTGCCTCTCTTTACATTCATCCTGTCAAAGGTACCCAAAAGAACAGAACTGCCAAACAATTCGAGCCCCACTTTTCCACTGAATAAAAGCCTTACAATGACTTGTTTATATGTAGTTCAGTGATTCAATTCACAGTAACAATCAGTATTTAACCAGCAGCGATTCAAAATGGTAATGTGGGAGAAACCAGAACTCACCTCCCACAAACAACACTACCACTCAATATGGAGATGGTCCCCCTGAAAACTAGCTGAACAGCACACACACATAAAAGGATTCAATGATCACAATGGCAAGGGTAGGAGAAGCAAAGTCTTGCCCGGAACTCCACCACGTGTATGGTTACCCATATTTTGGAGGGATCCCACAAATACGGAGCTTTTCTCTGAGGATTTAGAGGTTTGTGACCCACATTAGCTATCCTAACCCTTGAGGTCTACACTGGAGAGCCTAGTGGCAAAAAGCACAGCATTTGAAAACAGACCTTCTGTTAAAGGGCCCCACAGAGCCGTAGGGAATAGATTCCATTTCCAAATAACTCAAGAACAAGCACATTTCAACCATAACCAGCAGTTAAAAAGGTGTACCTAGGTCCATTTGATGATCTTAAAGCATCAGCCAGAGTGGGTAGGATATTGGAAAATGAGGACAGAGGTGCTAGCAGACACCATCTTAAAAAACAGAGGGTAAACCACCCTGGCTGCCAGAGCCTGTTGAGGAGAACCTCTGACTGTTGCAGTGGGTGGGAAAGAGGTGGAAAAAAACCTGACTTCTGAGACAATCACGAAGGTTTGAGAGACAATCAAAAGGTAGGGTAATGTTAAAAGATAAGCTTCATCTCTTGTACAAGACTGGTTTAAGACTGAGCAGTTTAATACTGAGAAATAAATCGAAGCTGAGCAAAGGACAGACACAGAGGATTGTGTTCTAAATAAACAAGACATGTAATTTCCTGACCAAGATTTTAAAGTAATAGTCATAAAGATGCCCACTAAACTCAGGAGATGGATAAACACTGACAACTCCCACAAAGAGGAATGTTCCAAAAGCTAATACACACAGTAACTGAAAAACACTGGAGGGATTCAACAGCAGACAAACTGAGGCTTCAAACTATTAACAAACCTATAGTAATCAAAGCAGTATGGAAATGGCATAAAGAAAACCACATCAACAGATCAGAATAGAGCCCAGAAATAAAACCACACATACCTGACAAAGACAAGAATATACAACAAAGGACAGTCCCTTCAATAAACACTTGGGAACTAGACAGCCACATACAAAATAAACACAGGGGTCTCCCTGGTGGTGCAAGGGGTTAAGCACTACACTATGAAGCATCCATAGCCAGTGCAGCACGAGTTGGATCCCCCGCCAGGGAGGTGGCCCACATGGCACAGCAGACCTCTCCTGCCTCGCCCACTGCTCCCCTCGGCAGTGTACTTCAATCAATCTGCCTGTCCTGTTCTCTGGTGAATCCTCTCAACCCCCCAACACCTCTAGCCTGTACCCCAGTTCTTCTATGCATAATTTTTTTAAAAAAACACAAACACAAAACTGGATCACTATTTTACACCACACAAAAATTAACTCAAAATGAATTAAACTTGAATATAAGACCTGAAGCCACAAAAATCTGACAAGAAAACATGGGCATTAAGTCCTTCGACAATGCTCTTATGCAGCCTTGTTTTTGTTTGGATATGACTCAAAAGCACAAGGGAAACAACAGGACTACACCAAACCAGAAAGCACTGGAGAACAAAGGAAGTTAACAAAATGAAAAGTCAATCTACTGAATGGGGAAAGATCTACATGCTATATGTCCAACAGAGTAATACCTAAAAGAATTCACTGGAACATAAAAAGGACAATATAATTAAAATATGGACACAGGGTCTATGTAGAAAATGTTCCAAAGACATACAGATGGCCAACAGGCACATGAAAAGTTACTCAACATCATTAGCATCAGGAAAATAAAACCAAACCACAATGAAATACCACCTCACCCATCAAAATGGTTATCAAAAAGACGAGAAGTGTGTGCTGGTAACGGTGGAGAAGAAAGAACCCTTACACATTCTTAGTAGCAACACAAACTGGTGATGCCACTATGGAAAACAATGTTTTCCTCAAAAAAAAATTTTAAAGTAGAACAATCATATGATCTAGAAGTTCCACTTCTCTGTAATTAGCTAAAGCAAATGAAAACACTAATTCAAAAAACTGTGCACCCAATATTCACTGCAGCATCATTTACAATAGCCTTGCTATGGAAACCATGTAGCCATCAACCAATAATGTGCTGTGTACATTCATGACCTTGTAACCACAAGGATACATTCTAAGGAATGGTCACTAGGAAATTTTGTCATTGTACAAATGTTATAAAGTACATTTACACAAAATAATAGCACAGCCTTTACACACCTAGGTTACTTAAGGACACCACCTGGAGTCGTTCACTGCTGCCTGAAACACTGCATCACAGTGCACAGTGTATATGCATTGGAACACGACTCAGTCACAGGAAGAACCACATTTTGCGATTTGCAACACATAAACAACTTGGAAATATTATGCTAGGTGAAGTCATACAGAAATCACACTTCACTGATGTAAAGGGGATCAAGAGGCACAAATTTCCAGTTAGAAAGTAGGACGTCACAGGGATGTAATTACAGGATGGGGACTAAAGTCAGAAGCACAGCATTGGAAATTTGAAAAATGTAAGTGTAAAGAGACACAGGGGTCATTTCAGTGTGTACATGTCACATCACTAGGTTGTACACCTGAAACTAGTGTTGATCAGTTATACTTCAAAAAATGTATTAATGTTGTAAAAATATTTACATATTTTAAATGCACGTACCACCAAATCAGCACAGAACAGAAGAAACAGTAAATACTTCTAAGGGTCAGATATACCTGAGTTCAAATCCCATCTGATACTATAAGGCAACATTTTCTGCTTCTGTGAAATTGAGATATACTAGTAACGTGTGGGGTATTTCTCTGACTTAAGATACTTTACGTTATTTCTCTGACTTAAGATACTTTATCATGTAGCACAGTACCTGGCATATGGCAAATGCTCAATATTTTATAGTAGCTAATAAATAGCTACCTGGGTACTTTAGGTACCCCCAAATTACCCAGAAATGGTCCAAATATACTTTTGGAGTAATCAATACCATATAATTTAAAATATTTGACTGAAGTTGGAACATGGAAATCAGCTGCTGTATCTATTTAAATCTCAGTGAATTAGGTAATTAAATCCCAGTTCAGGTATCGTATTAAAATTCCCCTCTACTTTAAGAGTCCATTAGTTTTCAATGACTGGAGAAGAGGGGTGACTTAATGACTTCAGTGGAGTAGACTATACGCTCATTACAGAATTCTGATCCACTGCTTTTGTACTTCAGAACTCACCGAAGACTACCTGCTAAGTTTGGATTCCTGTTGAACATCATCCAAAGGTTTTGTCATTACCACCCTGCTGTCTCAGAATGCTTTATTCCGAATGCTAGCCATTCACATCTTTGATATAACGTGCTCCTTGGTTAACATATTTTCTACTCAGGAACAAGTAACTCATGGAAATAGTTCCTGGTTTTCAGTAATAGTGAATAGGAGATGCCAATCAAGGTATAGTACTCCCAATACTGTAACTGGTTTGCTAGCTTTTGCTGCTTTGTTAACCTGGTTTTCCCTTCTCTCTTTAGGAAATAAATACCCTGAAAGCAGATAATGATGCCCTGAAGACCCAGCTGAAGTATGCACAGGAGAAAATAGAAACCCTCCAACTTGCTAGAAGCAATCATGTCTTGGCTCAGATGGAGCAGGGTGACTGTTCTTAGCCCAGAAATTCAAGGAACAAATCTTAGCTGAGCACAAAAGAGCTCACATTTCTTAAGCTGATTAGGGGAACCTTAGACTGACAGACTTTTAAAGGGTACCTCAAGAAAAGCCAGTTACTCTTTTTTTAACCTAAGATTCTGACTGTGCAGTATTGTTTCCTAGTCTGGGTGACTCAACAGGCAGAAAGCTGGTGAACTGCATTTGTAACATTTGCCACTTGTGACAAGAACTTTTTTCCCCTGGGACTAATACCAAAAGTGTGCAAAAGTATAGGCCAGCTTCTCCTGTCTGGCTATTTCCTCCGTCGAACTAGTCCCTAGAAAAATCAATGTTGCTTTTACCCCTAGGTTTCCTGTGAACTGAGCAAGGATTAAATTAACTTTAATTCAAAGCTTGCTGATAGAGAAAACGACCTGCATTCCAAAAACAGATTTTCTTCTCCATCCCATACTGTAGGAGTCTGGTTCCTATATTACTACCTCAGATCTAATCAATTAGTCTGTTTCCCGTCCTTCCTCACTACAAACACACTCCCATATATGCCTGTCTACCTAGAAGTGAACTTCCAGATATGAAACCACAATTTTTCTAGGAGCCTAGTAAAACAGTATGACGTTATCCAATTGCAAGTCAATTCACAGCATTAGTCTCACAGTCTTAATAGTGTAAGTAACCAAATCAAGTATCAAATTAAGTACTGGAAAACTGGCTATTAGCTAAAATAAACATAACGCAAACAAGATGTCATCATATAATCTACCATGGACAGAATTAGGCACTGTGGCTTTAAAAAAATAGTGTGAAGAGTCTAATTCTTAATGTTCCATCTTTTTTTCCTGAAACAAAGTTTTCTTTGAACCAAACTTGTGCTTATATTTACTATAAATACTATCTAAAAATAAGCTAATTGGAGCAGAGGCTTACATTACAGCTGACAGTGTGTACATATGTGTATCGTGTGTATATACAATATCATGCACGTGGTTTGGAATTGTATTTCCTCCTTCATAAAATGTGGAAGTGAAACTACTTTAGTCATTTATACAAATTGAAATATAAAGCTCAGATTGTTATAAAAAATTGTTTCCAACAAATGGTACTGTTCAGCAGAATCACAAGTAGGTGTCCTGTGAATTAACTGTCTACTAATGAAGGCTAATGATAAATGTCTTCATTCAGTTATCTGGGCAACTATTCGCAAATTTCTGTTAGTCTCTTACTGCCCTAAAGGCATTCATATGATCATTTTCTTTGAGGGGGGTGCAGCATGGGGAGGGCAAGAGCTTACCTTCCATGCTTAGAAAGCCTGGTACCAACCTGACTTCAGATTCTACTGACGTTAAACAACTGTCAAGAATACAATGTCAACAACTACAGTTCCAAGCCAAAAGCCAACAACTCAATCAGAATATAAAGTACATGTACAGTGTAGCTTCCTTGGGAGACTCACATAATTAAGACGTTTCTTTGAGCAGAGACTAGTTTACATTTGCATACCTCCTTGTACTCAGTTTTAGTGACAGAATTAGCTTCCAGTTAATACTTTTAAAAAATCATTTTGTACACAAATTTACCCTTTTCTCAACTTCACACCCAGAAACACCCACAGAGTAGCATTGCTGTTGTCCACCATCCGGTATATAAACTTAAAGCACTTTACTATTTACCTTATGTGGAACAAACGTGAATTTATGACTAATTAAAATGTATCTTTCACTATTCTTTTCTTTTGATATAGACCAATGAACATCTTTGAACATTACCATCCAACACAATTTTTTTCATTTTTCTTACCCTCCATCCAAAATACAGACCCCACGTTAGTTTTATTTTCTGTATAAATTATCTGTAATCTATAGGAACTGAGAAAGCCAAATCAACACAGTGAGGGTCTCAAACTTTACAGAATTTATCATTGAAATGTCATGCATTTCAGTGATAATTTCATTTTACATTCCAACAAAGGTCAAGTAACATAATGTAATTAGTAGTTTTGCACTGAGCTACACAGAATTAGTAGAGTCCACAGAAATAATCTGGAACAAATTTTTTGGTTTTTCAAGCCTCCAATACAAACTTTGTGTCTTCTGCTGACTTGAAATAAGATTAAGCATTTATTTATCTGCCAAAAGCAAGAACAACTTTTGTCTTGTGAATAGCAGTGTCACTTCTTACTTTCTTTGGTAACTGACTTGCCCTTTTACTGTTTGTGAATTTGTCTCAAGATGTATAAAAGAAATGCAAGGAAAAAAATGTACAGATTGTAAAGATTTTTTTTTGATATCCAATGTAAGTTTTCTCTGTGTAATATTTATATGATAAAAGACATTAGGATCCCTACAACATGTCTTGTGCTTATTCTAGTTCAACAATACATAGAGGCTTCATGTGAATTTTTACTAGGGTCCATAGCTAAAATCACTCCCCTAGTCTACTAACAAAGTTGACTTTTCCTGGAAAGAAAAGCAAAACAACTAATGAGCCAATAAAAGTTTTCTTATTCTTTTAACATAAACAGTACAGAAATACTCAACTTAATCCCATGACTTACAGTGATCCCTAAATATTAAACTGATGAATACTCTGGACAACTCTGAGGTGATTATTTCACTGTAGGTTTAGTCTTTAATTCTGCAGTTATAAGAAGAGAAACTCTGAACATGTGTATCAAAGTGTAGCAGATGAGTCTCTGGATAATTAACATCCAGAGAAGTTAATTTGTGCTCATAATTATTTGAAATAAGACCACAGCTACAATACTCTCTTCAGCCCCAGGCAACTTTTGTTTAGCCAAATCAGTGAAGGGCTGGGGCAGAAGCATTCCAATTACTCAAACTCCAGTGTGGAATGCATTCTGGTACATTTGGATGTAAGTACAGTTCTCATTTTAGCAATTTATAGTACTTCATACAAAATAACGAAGTCACACTGAATCTGTCTTGTAGGGTCAGGTGGTCAAACTGTCTTCCCCTACTCTGCTCCCAGTTCCCATCCCAAATACTTCTACTCTATGCTCCTTCCAAAGCGTAGGTGGTGTCAGTGCTCAAAACATTCTCTAGTTTCAGCTTTTTCATGTTATCTTACCTCCTTTTGACAAAAATACATAAACAAGTGCTTTTGATTTTCAGTGTTTTCCTGTTTAGTGAGGGAAAGTTCCCCTGATCTGTGGAACACAAGGGAATAGGTTCGAAGAAAGCACCCGAGTCCTCCTTTTGCTGAAAGCTTATGTGTAAAAGTTTGGTGATTGTGTATGGACAAGACAAATAGTCTTTATAAGATCCAGATAAGCAGTAAGTTACTTCTTTAATCCTACTAAGGTCATGTCTAATAGGTACTATTAAATAGCAAAGTCTAAAACCAAGGCAAAGACAAGAAAAAAGGTGGGAGAAAACTAAGTGCAAGCAAAATGAAATTGAGAACCAGGCAAAAAAAACCAAAAAGAGGGTGTTAGATTTTAGAAACCAGTCACATGCAAGTCATTATACTCCATTTATATTGCATTTGAATTACAAAACAACCACGTAAAGGTCCCAAACTGCCCAACTGCTATTCTAGGTACCACTCAGCACATTCACTCTTTACAAAAAATATGTTACCGAATGAAGATCATCATCATAATCATACCTTACAGAAAAGACTGAAATATGAGCGTTTAGAACACTTAGCTTTCCATTCAAGTGCAGTTTACAGGACTGTGTAGACAGGAGTGGTTCCAGCTCCAAACTGATTCCAAGAACAAGCACTACAGTGGTTAAGCTTTGCCTGAGTGCAGCAGATAACCAAATAGCACCCCTGTGAAGGTACAAAGAAATCTTACACAAATTAATGTTTCTGCCATTGTACGCCATAGACCTTCACAATAAAAGTTGAAGGTAGCTGTAAATTTCCATTTTATATAAGCAACTAAGTCCTCCCAAAGGAAATGAAGCGGAAAGTTTGCGGGTTGTAAGTGAACACTGTTTTAACTATTAGCTCTTTTGAAATATTTTACTCCCATGGTCTTGTACATTTTTTAAAAAGTATTTATTTTTTAGAGCTCATAGTTACTCACAAAAGTGTTTCCTTAATTTTGGAAAGCTATTTCCTTCAAGTATCACAAATGAAATTATCTTCATTAAATATAAACATGTTTTTAAAAATCTAAGTTTACAAATAACTGAAAACACGTTCTCCTATCCTAAACAGTTTTCTTCAAAAGGCTAGCTGGAAAAATACATGGCTAAGACTATAGTACACACTGTTTACTCTTAACATATTAACATTTTAGATTTTGCTTCATTTTACTGTAAAACAAAACTGCCAAATATGAAATACCATTTCTCCACTAGTACTCAGCTTTCTATTATGCTGAGTTGATTAGAACACAAAAAGTGGTCATGTGTAGGTATTGATCAGGAGCTTACAATGGGACATAGATGTTACAGCGGCATTGAAAAATCATGTGGCTTTTTCCTTCATCACTATACAAAGCCAAAAATGCATTCATAGTTCCTCTCTCTCTAACCATTCACACACACCCTCTAAAATTTCAACTAATTGCACTAGTGTTTAGGTCTTTATGAAACCACCTGAGGGGGACAAGCATCACATTCCTCATTTAACAGATGAGGACAAGTCAGTCCTTGAGAGCCAAAGTCATTTCAGCCTCTAACACCCCTGGGTCAGTGCCATGATTTCAATTCAGAACTCCTTTCCCTAGTCTTTGCTACATCCACCAAACCACACCACATATAGACATTCCCTGACCATGTTTCCCGAATCTTCCTTGAATCAGAACCAAGGGATGATTCCCCCTCCCTCTGATCTACTGAAACTGAAAGTTACTTCCCTGATACTGTTTAATACAGTTCAGCCTGCCTCTTTTACTAATTTATATTTGTATGTATTTCCAGTTTGCCTTTCATATGCAGATCCCTAGTTATGGCACAAATGATGAGACGCTCTTACATTTTTCACATCTTTGTAAAATTAGTCTTCGTCCCTTCAGAGTAATTCTGAAATTAACTTTCCTTTGTTAGTCAAAACAAAATCAGATTTCAAAGCCAATTAGAAAATTAATCTAATATACACAGCCAAAAAATAAGACTGGGTATCCATTAAAGGAGCTTGACCAGAAACCTGACCAGAGAACTGCCTCCTATAAAAGAAAATTAGTATCCTTACAACTACTTATTGAACAAAACTATCAGTCTCTTTCCGTATTTTGTAAAGTAGAATTAACAAATACACATCACAGGAATACAGATGAAATAACAGTCTACATCCTTTCCATTACAAGTGGGGTAATTTATGTGTCTTAAACCTGAATAAAATACAGATAGCAATTGAAATTCAATCGTGACAATAAAATACTTTCCATTTCCCAGGTCTAATGGTAATAAATATTTACAATTTTAAAAATAATTTTACTCTTTTTTAAAAAGACAACATGCTCAAGGGTACACAGAATATGGAAAAAATCATCACTTTGAGAGCAAATGGTAGTATAAAATAATGTTCTTACATAGTAACCCAATTCAAGAATGAAAGTCTAACACGGTGTTTACTTCCAAGATGGCATTCAAGTATATTATTTAGAACACTATGTCTAATGGATCAAGAAGTAA
Source organism: Galemys pyrenaicus (assembly GCA_019455555.1). Classification (NCBI taxonomy): domain Eukaryota; kingdom Metazoa; phylum Chordata; class Mammalia; order Eulipotyphla; family Talpidae; genus Galemys; species Galemys pyrenaicus. Next base: position 7,042,768 of record JAGFMF010011739.1, on the reverse strand, counting down.
GCACTGCTATCTAATTTCTGTAGTTTTTAGTATCTTCTATAGCCACCACCACCTCCTCCATATGGATCTCCATAACCTCTGCCACCATAGCCCCCTCTTCCACCATAGCCCCCTCTGCCACCATAATCTCCCCTGCCTTGAAAACCTCCTCCTCTACCACCTCCCCCACCACCTCCCCAACCACCTCCCCCTCCTCCTCCCCCTCCACCTCCCCATCCTCCTCCTCCTCCACCTCCCCAGCCACCTCTTCCACCCCCACCACCTCCTCTACCACCACCTCCACCCCAACCGCCCCTTCCACCGCCTTCTTGTCTCTTTTGCCATGGGGGCATTTCAGGGGGTGGTGGTTCAATTTCATTCGGGCGTCCTCCCCTGTCAGGTACCCTTCCCATCAGCACCTGTATAAAGAAACATTTTTTCAGTTTCTAATATTTTAAAAATTTAAACTTACATAAAGGATTCAACTGAGTTGAACAGAAGTTACTAGTTCTAATATTGAAACAGAAGCCAAATATTTAAGGACATGAAAGTATCAGACATGACAGTATGAATGAATATTGAAAACATAGATGTGATAAATTCCTCAGAGAATGTGATTTTAAATTTGGAAGACTATTTCTGAAATGTAAGGACTTGTTAACTTTCTCATCTAAATTTACTCAGCAAATTTTATACCAAATGTAGTACACATCACGCTAGTAAATTTTTTTAGTAAAATATTTCCAAGACAAACTATACACCCTACCTTAATTAACTTCATACCCATTAATTCAAAACTTAATTTTTCAATGCCATTAATTTGAGCATGGATTATTCAATTAAAAATTGTATTTTTAAAAACATTTTCCTTTAACAAAGCAAGAAATAAATGATAAAAATGTTGAGGTAATGAATTCAGCAATGAATACAATGACTATTAATCCAAGGACCCGTTGCAAAGGACACAAGGACTTGCAATCAATTATTCCTTTCTTATAAGAAACTGAGCTCACTAACTTTCAATGATGATGCTAGTTGTAATATTACAAAGGAAATAAAAGACCTGCTATACTTCCTTAATCATGTTTAACAATACTTTGAAGGATGAACCAGGAAAGAGTTTGGTTTAAGTCCCCAACCTTCTACAGAAAAAAGTTACTTTATATGCCCTTGAGTAATAAAAGACACTCGTGAGGAGGGTATCTCCCACTCACCACAGTAAAGGGGAGGCCCACAGTTTCCTGCTAGTTTCTTCCAAGATCAAACAGCTATCTGCTACAAACAAAATAGCCTATGATTCTCTAATAAGAACCATGTTTTAGTAACATGTTCAAAGACATAAAATACAAATCCTCATTGCAGGGCAAGGGTGATCCAACATTCTTTTAAAATATTTACTAATGTCCTAATTACCAAATCCAAAAATAATTCTTTTCTTGATTGTTATTCTCAATAAGTCTCTCCACTAAACATGCTATTTGGTAAATATATATGGGGATGCTATTCATGAGATCCAAAAACTGATTGAGATTGTTCAAATAATTAAGATTATAATTATAGATTCAGAAAGTAGATGGGGAATCTTTTTTTAACTTAAAGAAACAAGACTGGACTATAATCTGATCAAATTAGTAAAGCATGTATTGGAAAGACAGGACACTTAAGATAGAGAAAGCTGACCTAACATGGTAGCAAGGCAGAAACACTTCTGGGGTAGTTAGCAAAAGTTAGCAAACTGAATTGAATATAACCCACCCCCCTCTGCAAGGTTTCCTCTGTCAAAAATACATTTCTCATTATACTGAGAAGTGATGTTTTTAAAATATCTAAATTTCTTGAACATTTTGCTCTTTTGTAATATAGTTTGAGTGCATGACAAACTAAATGGACAGTAATATGCTAGCTGAACTGACATTCTAGATTACTTTATTGTTGCTGTTGTCATTGTACAGAAAACATAGGCTTTGGGTTTCTTTATGACCACTGTCAGAGAAATGGATCTATGTACTCTGAGTCAGGAATGAAGCTCCAAGAGATTCAGTAACCTGCCCAAATCAATCTCTCTAATAGACCTAGGCTGTCAACCCAGATTTATAGGATTTGAAAGCACGGACCCTGCCTTTTTCTACCAAGGATGTAAAGAATAGGTCAGTACCCTAAAACAAGTCCTATATTTTCAATGACAGAAAGTGACTATATTCTCAGACAGAAAACAATTTTTTGTTGAAGTTACAAGAACAATTCTTAAATCCACTAATTCATATACTACTTTAATTTATGAATATATTCAAATGACATAGCATACATAAAACTTAAGTAACTGAAGTCAAGTAATGAACTGAGCCATTCCACCACTCTACTAGGAGCTCATCAGGATGTAAAAAATAGATTAAAAAAATGTGAAAATATAGACTAAGTATACTATAAATTTATTCTCCATTGAACTGGGGAAAAAAAAAAGAAAAACAACCAACCTTATTAATGGCACATGCTGTCTTCTCCCGGGTGGTGCCGCTACTTGTCCTAATGATCTTAGATAGATCCTCACGAGCAGCAAGTAAATGTGCCAAAGTAATTGTAGTCTTGGGTGACAAAGCATAACGCTTAGGCTGGTAAATTCTTGCTATGTCATCTGTTTTTATCTAAACAAGAAAAATTAGGTAAAAAAGAAAGCACATTTTCAATTCAAAGTACAATGGCAATCATAATCTTCAGAAAAATATCAAGCAGAGATAATATATAAGAAATAGAAAAAAGTACAATACTCAAAATACCTGACAATTTGTGGAATGAAATAGATGGTAAAGAGATATGAAACAGTAGCAGCTCATAAAAAATGACATAGAAAGGATTCCATTCATATTCTTATAAAATAATGTACCTGAAATGGCTTGACCAAATGAATGTACATGAAACTTGGGTAAATGGAGAGAAACACCATTGTTTCTGGACAGGACACTGTCATTCTTTCCCCAGTTAACTTACAAATGTACTGTAGTTCTTATTGGAATATTTTTTGGGAAGATGAAATTAAAAAGGAATCAAAGATTAAATAATCTAGAAATTAAATATTTTAAGAATTTCTAAAAGTTTAAAAAAGTTCTACTAGATACTAATATGCGATATATTATCATTGTCTTAACAATTAACATACATTGTGTATACTTGTTAAATGTGCCATAATACTGTTCACTTAATAGTCATTATATATTCAGTCCTGAAAACATCCTTTTTGGAGTGGTTGTTTCCATTATCCCCTTTTGCAGAAAGAAAAAAAAAATTCAGCTTATAAAGCTTAAAAAGTTTCACAAAAATACAGAGTCAACTTTTGTCCACTTACTAATGAAGGTCTACTTCCCCCAAGATAGAGATGTTCAAGAAGCAGTATATATCTAACCTCTATCTAATTAAAAGGAACTTGAAGGAACAAAAATAGATTGATGACATAAAATAAGCAAATGAAATCCAAAGTCTCATGAATTTATGAGTGCAGTAAATAGAGGCAACAAAAGTCAGCAAGAAAAGTGTTACTTTAAATGATGCTGGAACGAAATGCTGGTTATTTGTAAAATTTGAAAGGTATAGCATATAATAGGGAATTCCAAATTTAATTATTAAGGTTTTATTTTAAGTTGAAAAACAGCCATGTTATAAAGGTTAAAATTTCTACATATCAAAATACAAAACAAAGTCGAAAGGCAACTGGAGAAAACATTTTCAACAAATAAAGCAGCTAGCTAAATCCCTTAGAATATAAAAAAAAGCTCAATCAGAATGAAAACAAAGGATGAGGAAAAAGACAGTCTTTTTAATGTTCTTAAAATGAAGAAATTCAAATGATGAAAAAAAGGCTCAACTTTATCAATAGTAAAAATATACAAATTAACAACTGAGTTTTTAACCAAGTCAGCAATAAAATTTACACCCTAAGTATCAAAAGGCTAAAGTGAAAATAAATTTATACTACTGACTAGAGTTCAAATTCATATATATTTTTAAAAAACCAGATTGGTTATGTGAATCAAGAACAGTAAAAATCATCTTCGACAGTAAATTTCATTTTAGGAATCTACCATGAGAATATACTTTGAAATTTACAAATAAAAATCATATACAGTGATATTTAATGATGTTTACATAGGTAAAACATGTGTAAGAGTTAATTATGATATCTATATAACATAATGCACCCAATAAGTGACAGTGAGAAGGAAGTAATGTTACAGTGACAAACATGGATGAACTTCGAAAGCAGTACATTAAGACACAAATCCATCAATTACATGGTTCCATTTATATAAATTGCCCAGAATAGGCAAATCCAGAGAAGCTGAAAACTTTCAGGAATGATGCCAACGTTATGGAATCATAACGTTCAGGTAGTGGTTTCACAGTATGATGACTACACCAAACCCACTGGACACTTAAAATGGTGAACAGTATCACAAAATAAATTAAAATGTATTTAAAGAGAGTACTGAAATAGAGCTTTTAGAAATACAGGACTACAATCAAACATTAGTAAAAAAGCAGCCTAAAGTTATGTTCACAATGCTAGGGGAAAAAAAGAGAGAAAACAAATTAGATTAACTACACTAAAATATAGGTACAATCTTTCTGAAGGGAATCTGAGTGTGCATTACAAGCATTAAAATATGCATATTTGTTGTTGATCAAGTAACTCCACTCTGGATGTATCAAGAACACTAATAAAAATTGATCTGCGAAGGATGTCATTAAAAAGAAACAAAATTAAAGCTAAATGCTAATCAATAGAATATAGCTTATAAAATATTTTGCAGATTTAAAATGCTATAGAATCATGCAATAGTGTCAGATGCTTGAAATAAGTTTAACATTAATTTTAACCCTAAGGAAAAAATTCAGGGTACAAATGCATATACATATATAATCAATTGAAAAGGATTAAGTGAAGGACCAAAGTTGCCTATAAATAGCCCAAGAAAAAAACATTTAAAAATCTTCTCGATTCATATGGCAAAACCAAACAAAGCCAAGAAAAAGTATAAACTAGCAAGTTGACCATAGATTTGAGGCATATAGGAAGGGATGGGGAGGGAGGGGAGTTCAAATCAGGAGAGGGAAGAAGACAAGGAAATGTGCTGACAGCTCACGGTGACATGGTGGTGGGAGAACTATGGGGACACTTGGGAGCTACAATCATGGAAGAAAAAAAAATATATATATATATATAATACTTAAAACATAAAATATCTTTCAGAAACCTGCTCTTCCTAAAACAATATGAAAAATGACCAAGATAAAAATAAACATATTTCCCAAAGTCCTCAAATATAAGGCTAATAAAGCATCAACAAGCCCATGAGTTCATGCCACTCTGAATATTCAAAACTCATGTTTTAGAATTTTCTATAAGCTTAAGACCATCACCAAAAACAATGACAAGTTAATACGTTAAGACACTTAATATACTATCTGGACCTAATTTCCTTCTTCTTCTCATTAAAATTCTGTCAGATTTGGGACCTCCCTGGTGGTGCAGTGAGTTAAGCAATGCACTACGAAGCAAACCATAGTCACTGCAGCAAGAGTTTGATCCCTGCCGCTGGTCAGGGGCATGACCCACACGGCACAGCAGACCTCTCCAGTGTTGCCTGCTGCTCCCCCCAGCAGTGTGTTTCAGTTGGTCTGCCTGTTCTGCTCCCCACTCTGTCTCTGGTGAATCCTCTCACCGCCCCCACACCTCTGGCCTATACCCCAGCTCTCATATGCATAAATGAAATAAATCTTTAAAAAAAAAAAAAAAAAAAAACAAAGTCTATCAGATTGAAGTGAAGACCCGGTNCCTATCCCCCAGCTCTCATATGCATAAATGAAATAAATCTTTAAAAAAAAAAAAAAAAAAAAACAAAGTCTATCAGATTGAAGTGAAGACCCGGTATATACATAACCTCAGTAAAATTTTGGGAAGTGGAAGGTGTCAGTAAAACTGTACCTCCCACACATCTGAATGCTATTCCAGTTCTCAAGGTCAGTAATCATAGATAGTAATTCTTAACTCTTAAAGGATGGTGGTTTCTTGCACAAAACAGTCATTCTCCAATGACAGGCACATCTCTGGGGTTATCCTGGTACACACACAGAAGAGAAAGACTGAGAAGTCAATTCCATATTACAACTACAGAAATCTAAAAATATTCTATACCTAACACAGGGTACTGAGATGCTCATCTGAACCAGGTACACCGCAGTACTTGACTGACACATATAAGGCACTGAGTTAAAGCTTACTGAAAGAAAATGCATGAATGACAATCTTCAACTTTGTCTTATAGCTACTCTATTACTATACTAACAAGAATGTTCTCTGAAATAGTTTGCAGTAGCAACCCTGTTCTAATCACTCTTCAACTTTCCGTATTTTTCTGCCAGATGTTTAGAAGGAAACCATGTACATTACATATGAGACAGTATTTTATAGATGAGTCAGAATGAACACACTAAATCACAAAAAGGCACACAAACTACAAAAAAGAATGGACAAAATGGATATAGATAAAAAGGGAATCAAAAAGCCTCAGAAAACAGGGGTTAACTCAGTCTAACTACAGAACAACTCGTTCTTCCAACCCCCGGCCAGTGTGATGCTGTCACCCGTCCCCTAAAGCAATTTAAGTGTATCTATCCAGGAGGTTTTATATCTAAGAAAGAATTTCAGGAAGAAAACAAAAGGAAGAAAAACCTAAGAGCTAAGAGGCTACAGATGAAAGGTCCTCTTAGTATTTAGCGTATGAAAAAATACACAGACCAACACATACTGGGACATTTCAAAACTCCAAGAATACACAAAAGAGCCCAAATGCTCACTAAGAAAAATAAGATTATCCAAGATATCAGGTTTCTCAGCAGCAGCACTAAATGCTAGAAACAATAATCCAATGCCTTCAGTATTTTTTACGGGAAAGTATTTAACCTAGAATTTTATATTAACCCAAACTATCAAAGATGACACTACAATGTTTTCAGGAAGCAAAGATTAAGAGGGAAAAAAATCATCTCGTTATTTTCCTTCATTAGAAAGTTTGTGGGTTTACACAAGAGAATAAGCAATCAAAGAGGAAGAAACAGTGGAGAAGCCAAGGACAGCCACACCAACAGCCCAGACTGCAGCAAGAGGATACAAACTCCTGGAAAGGATTTTATACAGAAAATGAAGGACTCACTAGAACACTTGATTTTTAAAAAGACATGGAGGGAGCTAGAAAGGATTATGCTCAGTGAAATTAGTCAGAAGAATAAAGAAAAATATCAGATGGTTTCACTCTTAGGAGGAATATAAGGGAACCAAATAAGGGATCAAGGAAAAGAACTGAAAAAAAAAAAAAATCACACAACAAAAACAGATGGACAAATTACAAGGCACTTGGAGCAGGGGTGTGGGCAGGGACTGGGATAAGGGACTGAGGTGGTGGTGCACTAGTGAAATGGTGGTGGAATTCCATAGGGACTACACTTGATGTCAAATATATATAACTAAAGAGAAAATTTTTTTTAAAGTTAATAAAAATTTTAAAAAGCACCATACAATAAGTAGTATACAAGAAAAAAAATAAAATCCAATGAGAAAGAAAATGAGACCTTAACTGATTATGTCTAAATTTAGTCATCAGAACCTATGAACCACGCAGATATGATGAAGGTATGGATCCTGATATGAAAAGATTATCCTGGGTTTTCTGGATAGGCCCAGTGTAATCACGAGGATTGTGTAAGAGACAGGAGAAGGCAACCGGAAACCAAGGACCCTACCACTGGATGTAATAGAGGGTGAGGCCAAGTGCCTCAAGGTACACAAGACGACTTCTGGAGGGCAAGTGCAAGAAAACGTTCTCCCCGAAGCATTCAGAAGGAATACAAGCCTAGTGATACCTTTATTTTAGGACTTATGATCTCTAGAACTGTAAGAGAAGTCTATTGTTTAAGCCACTAAATGTGTGGTAACTTGTTAAAACAGTCATAGGATACCAATACAAGACACCATGTGGAAACAGATCACGGAAAAAACAAGAGAACAACTGAAATACCCAAGCAGATGGAAGAACGCAGACAAGTGAGACAATCACCTCAGATGCTCCAGTCGGCCCAAGCACATGAAAAAGGCTGAATTAAGTGACCCACCCCCCACCCCACCCCCTGCCCGATACAACATGAGCAGAAGTGCCCAAATAATCCACAATGTAATAAAAATGATGTCTGAGAACAATGGGCACAGAATAGTAGTAGCAATAGCTCTAGAAAGCTATCTGAAGATATTCATATTTAAGGGAGCCTCCCTAGTGGCCTAGGGGTTAAATCTCAGCACTGCCATGACAACAACCCTCCACAGTGACCTGAGTTTAATCCCGGGCCAAGAAGGGGAACCACATGATGCAGCAGACCTCTCCTGTCTCACCCACTGCTCCCCTCAGCAGTGTTATTTCAATAGATCTGCCTGTTCTGCTACCCACTCTGAATTCTGGTAAACTTCTCAAATCCCTGCACTTCTGGCCTACACCCCAGCTCTTTTTTGTAAAAATAAAATTAAAAAAAAAATTCATATTTAGTAACGCCTCTCCACCCCTACCTCCGAACATGTATCTTTCAACTCCCTTTTCAACTGGAACACACATTACAGCCTTAAGACACTTTTAATAAGAAATGTTCAGGCATTACTACTAGCTACACATATCCCTAAATCCTACCTTCTTGATCAACTGCTCACGTATCTAGCTCAGTCTCTTATGAAATCCCTTTTATGCATAATTGCACACATCACAATTATAACTTTAAGATAAATGTGAAAGATGTGGAAATAAATTAAGATATTTACAAATAGGGATTTATTCAAGATCAGGCTCATCATCACAAGACCAGTATGTGGCCTGGGCCTGAGCTCAAGATAAAGATCAAGTTCAAGTGTGGGGTAATTACATAACAGTCAAGAACTAAAAAGCTGTCACACAGTACCACCTACAGGACACAAATGGGAAAACAGCTTTACCTTCGCTCTGTCAGACCAGCCAAAAGATTGCACTGTCACATCTAATCGTTTCATCAACATCCGCCGGCGGCACTCATATTCACAGGAAAGAGCATCATTAATTTTTCCCAGTTGTTTCTAAGAAATTTGGAAACAAAATTCCTCAACTTTAAAATCTTTCACTGGCACAGAAAATAAATTTGGAAACTGATCAATACTTCCTGCTGATACAAAAATTATAGCAACCATTTTCTGATATTGTAAGGTTTTACAGTTAATTATCTCTAACAGTTTTTGATATAACACTTAAGACATTCAGAAGTTTCATTTTAAAAAAATTCTACAATTGATACTTAATCTACACTTAAGTAAAACATCAACTTGCTAAGTAGTCTGGACCAATAAGGAAAATACTAGCACTAAAAACTTCCCACCTTCGTTGGCTTTGAGCTTCTATGCATTTTACCTCACAACTATGCTAACTATTAAATACCCTAAATACTTTTGGCCAGTATTTAAAAATTAATAATCTGACTGAAGAAATGCTCAGAATTATCTAAAATATCAATTCATCTTAATTCTCCAAAATAAGTGCATACTACATATTTAAAATCTAGATATCTATTTACTAAATTAAACTGCATTTAATATTTAATTACAAGAAAATTAAAAGGTGATTTACCGCCTGTTCCAGATTTAAGTCGATTTTCAGCAATGGTTTTCCCACATGACTTTTCTGCACTTTTGAGAGAATATCTTTCACCTAAAAGCAAATATACGAAATTGAGAAAACAAATCTAGTTTAAAACCATCTTATCCTTGCTGAAAATGCTTTGAAAACAAAAAGTTATGGAATGATTAAAATACACCTTCAAACATTTGGAAAGAATATCACTATGATATAGATAATATTTATCAAAGAAGCTAGTTATAGTAACTCAGGGTACAATATATCTTCTTTTCCAGAGAAAATAATATGCATAAATAGACAACTAAAGAAATATCTACTAAAAGGTTTTATGATGAGAATACATTTTATGTAAAATAATTTAGGAGTCTCTTCAAAGTCTTCTGGTAAATTCTCAAAAGGGATCCTAAAACTTGGATGAGCACACTGATTTTTCTCAATTATGTACACATTCCAACTGAAGTATTCTAGTTTCACTGTTCAGCAAGACAACTAAAAAGGCAAGTCTCCCAATGAGTCATCACAAACATTTCATTTCCAAAGTTGCTGACTTAAATTATTTGAAACTTTTTAATTGTTGTAAACAAGATTAGTCATTCACTTCTTCCTTAACAATGTCAGTCATTCACTTCTTCCTTAACCATTTCAGTAACAGTAATCTATCCTGAAGAAAATGGCCAAAAAATGATAGCCTAAGTTGAGGTCACCCTCCCAACTAGAGAATTTTTTTATTATCGAAAGAAATTATTTCCAAACTGAGTAAAATATTTTATTTTTATGGTAACTACGGAATATAACCAGGAACAGTTCAGATTTTGAGGGGCGTGACTCTTATTTAATGGTGGAGCATTCCTTAAGAATTCAACACAAAATTAAAGATTGAAAGCTGGCAGTAGTAATGGAGGGTGACTGTAAATGGGTACAAGGTTTCTTCTGACAGTAATGAAGATGCTGTAAAATTAGATTTTGGTAATGGTGACTGATAATCCTTGAATTATACACATAAGTTATATCTTAAATTATTTTTTTTCAAAATTTAGCAAAAACTTATGCAAATGAAGGGTCCCAAAGCTTAAGTTTTATTAGCTGTGTAACAAGTCCACCTCTGCAATGCTCAATTATTGATCCAATTTTTATATATTATAAAAAATTAACAACTTTCTTAAAATATACCTTTTCTGTAGATTCTCCAAGTATAGTAAATATCACCAATTATTTCATATTTTACTAAAAGTTTCAGCTGTAGTTCCTCACACAAATGCATATTTGTAGTTTCTTATATGACAATTTACCACCATTCCCAGGATTTCAACATTAGATAACAATTTTAGTTCTGAGAATTACTTGTGATGGAGAGTTAAAAGGAGACTTTGAAGGTTGACTGATTAATTTCATGTCTACCACTACTCAGAAACATCTAATTTATCAAATCTTTAAATATACCGCAGTGTCCTCATATGCCTGTTGTCAATAGCTTTCTCATTAAAAGTAACAGATTAAATAAGATTACCTACAAAGATTTAGAAGACTTGTTTACTGTTGAAATTTAACTCCTTTAATTTTTATACTTAAACAGTTTAAGTTAGAAAATAATTTTCTTCTGGATAAATCATATTTGGAAAAAAGAAACATAGAAATTTTTGCTTTTGACAAAACTGAATGGGAAAGGAAATTCTTTTACTTAGGTAAATATTTAGCCAGTATGTCCATAGTGAGAAGAATCTGATAATTAGCCTGCTAGCATCTGAACATAAGCATTATAACCTGTTTCCAAGTACAGCAAAGAGGCTTGGGATATTATTAACGGAAAATCATAAAAGGGAAGTCTCTTTAGAATCACTATGTGGAAATAATGGAAGGTTTGGAATAGCCCAGAAATCTGTCTCAATTTTTAAAAATCTGGCATTTTAGTCAAACTCAGATCATTCTTGAGAGGAAGACAGGAAAAAAAAAAACCCTCTGAAGAGTAACTTCAGAATGTTCTTGAGTTGGGATTTACAATTTTATTTTCAGTCTGCAAGTTCTTGCAAAAAGAGTTCTTAATATACCAAAATTCTCTTACAATCATTAAGATAAATAATTGTACTTTCAGTTCATAAATTACCAATTCAAGACATTTCTATTCTAGGATTTTTTTTTAAAGCAGCATTGTCAAAAAGTGGAATTTGGTACTGTTCTTAGGGATGAGAAATTTCCCGACCTTTAAAAGGGCTCCTGTACTCCTAGGAATATACCCAAAAGACACAAATACACTGATTCAAAAGAATACCTGCACTCCTATGTTTATAGCAGCACTCCTTACAATAGGTAAGACCTGGAAACAACCTAAATGTCCAAAAACAGATGAGTGGATCGGGAAGCTGTGGTACATATAC
>JAGFMF010011739.1:7019689-7030675 GCA_019455555.1 Galemys pyrenaicus | reverse complement strand
GGGGGAGGGTTGAGGGAAGATGGGAGCACGAGGGACTGAGGTGATGGTGCACTGGTGAGATGGTGAAGGGGAATACATGGGGATTACAATTGATGGCAACTATGTGTAAATTTTTAAAAAAAATTATATTAATAAAAAAATAATAAATAAAATCTTTTTAAAAAAAGGGCTCCTGTAATTCCTCTAAAGAACTTCTACAAAACTATGAACTGGGCCAGAATTCAGTCGTGACAATAGCATTCTAATATATGAAAAACCATGATTTAAAAAAACAACTTGAAGTACATGATTCATGGATGTTTCTTAACATGAGTTAAAATGAGTACTCCACCAAGATACTCATTTATCTGTTCACTCTACAACACTAAATACTTCCCTACCAGAAATTGTACTTGCTCACTGCCAAAAGATGACCACATTGAAATCTATTAATACCCACTCAAAATAGAAAGGTGCCTTTAATTTTATAAATTAACTCCTCTTCTTTCAACTATATTATTATTGATACCTTGTTTAGGAAAGAGAAATCACTGCAAATTTAAGGATCCATCTAAAACCTTTGAGCCACTTAGGGGTATGCATAAAATATAGTTCCTGAATATTGGCGATAGGCAAAGAAGGTAACAAGCAAAATTAAATCCAGATCCAAAATTTAGTTTACATGATATAAACTTCTCTTGAAATATCTGTAATACTTAAAGGAAATATTTTCATTTTTAAGTATTTACACATTAGCATTTGGCTGAATTTTGGGGAAAATGACAAAACAAATTTACCTTTGTTTCCACTTGGTTTAGTGTAAGTAGAATGTCAGAAGTCGCTGACTTGGGTATATCCAGGGCGTCACAGATAGCTTGAACTTCTTGAAGAATTTCACTATTTTTATCTGATTGAGAATTTTTACATTTTTTGTTCTGCAATATCTGTAATGCCTGAAGCTCGGTACTTAAAAATACTGTAAGAAAAGGGAAAAATAAATATCATTAAGGGCCCTGATTATAAAAAGGATTTTTATTATATATATTTTATATATTAAATACCAAATATATATTAAATCATACAAATGGTTATACAAAATGTCCAAGCGCACTTTATTTTCTACAACCACTTGGATATTCCTTATTTAAATTTTTTATTGAAGTATCACTGGTTTGTATCATTGTTAGTATTTTGGAAGTATAGAATCTCCCCCTTGTATAGCCACAAAATACGCCCCCCACCAAAGCACCAATCTTTTAGTTTTAAATTAACTTTCACTATAGCAGTTAAAATACTGGGGCCTTGTTTTTGTTTCAAGTTTTACACACACACACACACACACAATTTAAATCAGCTTCAATTTTAACTGGGCAGAGTAACTGAGAAACTGCAAGTGGCAGGTTCCAACCCTCAGCAATTCTGAACCAGCAGAGTTCTGTGATCGGGGAATCTTGTGGCTTGATTTAAGACCGAGAATGATTCCTATGGGCAGGAAGGATTAAGAGTCACTTTTTTTCCTTTCCATGCAATCTACCTATCTAAAGAGTCTACGAAAGATAAAATATGTATCAAGAGTAAGAACTATGTTGAGGTCCCTCTGATAATAAAACTTTAAAAAAACCTCATTCTTAAAAAACTTGCATTTTGACAGAACCTCAGTTGCAGTCTACCTGTGTTCTATTTAATACAACTGACCCGAGTTCAGTCTAGTATTTAAGATGGTAATATATGCTGATGGTACAAAATAAAGTGAAAATTAAGTCTTTTTTCTACCACAGATCCTTCGATTATTCCTTACTAAGGATATAGCACATGGATCTTTCTATAAATTATGTAACCTGTAATAGAAATCTTCAATAACAAATGTTAGGGAAAAAATCGAACTTTAAAAACAGCATAAAGCCAAACTGACTAAAGAATTTTTAAAGGTACCCAATACAAATGAATGGATATATTATCTGTGGTATTTAGATCTGTTTCAGTACAGGGTAACCTGTATTTGAAATGAACTAACAAAAACCAGTCACGCTCTCACTAGAATTCAAGAAACAAAGCAAAGCACAATCATTTTTTTTTTTTACACTGATATCCCTAGAACCTAGGGATACAGTTTCCAGTACATTAGCTGATCTTTTTGAATCAACTACCATCCCACACTAACACTAAAAACAAGGTCTAATAATCTGCTTAGCATTTTGGAGAGCACTACTTTTAGCCATCTAGTCAAATTATAAATTAGGTGAAAGAAAAGTTACTAAAATACTTATAAAAAATCACAAATATAGGTCATTCTAGATTAGCATAGAAGTGTTAACAATCTTAGAGCATATTAGAATTTATACTACAATCATACTGGGTCAACTTCATACTTTAAGTCAAATATTAGAATCTTTAATATGCAATATTCCTATACTTCATTAACAAAATTATAAATTGTAACTTAAAATGTTATAAAAACCAGATCAAACACATGATTTAAATGTTCAAAGATAACTTACATAAAAGTTTCAAACAGTCATCCTTCTTTTTTAAACGGTCCTTAATATCTCCTGTAATGAGCACAGAATATGGACATGCCATTTCTTTTAAAAAACCACTTATCTCAAGTTGGAAGCTCTCCAGATCATCTCTCCCTTTAAGAAAAATCATAAAACATTTGCTGAGCATTTATCATATAATTTGACACTATAAAACCTACCACTAGTTGATTTCAATTTTACATTCAATTCCAAATTTTCACTTTCACATTAGATTCTTAGATTGGTCACATTTACCTAATTTATAGTGTCACATGACAATTTCTACATATTGAAAGTAACATTTAAAAAGGTAAGTATCTAATCATGATAACTATATTTTTAATCCCTGATAATTTTTGAGTGAACTTTCCCTAAAAGCAGATAAACTGGATTTTAAGTTACCAACTGAAATATTAAAAGCATTATTAGAACTATAATTAATTGGTTTCAGATCAAATGATTCTTCTCTATTGATATTTCTTTGTAATTAAGCCTCACTACTTATCTTTATATCATAATGAAATTAAGTAGGAATTGTGCTATACATTTTAGATTCACCTTATTTTTCTTTGCTAGTAAGTAAACTTTTTTAGATTTAGCAAGGAAAAAAATGAATTTAAAGTATAGTTGCAGAGAAGGCTGCTTAGTTCCCTAAGAAATGCCTAATATTTTTCATTTAATTATCATCTGAAATTCTACCACACTCACAAACACTCTAGTTACCAAGACAGTAATGAATTAAACTTTATGAGCTAATACAGGAATTTCTTATGAAAGTATTCCCATGTGAAACCATGTCCTGAATTATAGGCTTGGTAATCGCTTGCATTAGGGATGTCAAGTACTCTTAAAAAAAATTTAAACTTCTTAAATACCCAAATTCAGAGTTCACTTTTTCTAAAGAGCACTATTAAGTCAGTAATTGTCTATGATTTTAAACAAATTTATCAACCAATTTTATATTAACACAAAATTTAATTCAAATACTTAATAGATTTATCTTTGCACAGTAAGTAGGTCTTAGAAAAAAACTCAGTTGTAAGCTATCATTTCATTTTACTATTACACAGAAAAGTAAATAATGGCAATACCAGCTGAAGTGATACTTTCTTCCAAGTTGCACAATGATTTTATTTGAGAGCCTAGCCAAACACAGAGTTCTGAAAATTCTGGTGATGTGAGTCCACCCTCTGCTGCCTTAGTAAGGGCTTGCTCTTCTAACAGTGGTCCCTTATACCTGGAAAGGAAGACATAAACATTAAAAGAACAAAAAACTACAATACTCTATCAGGGCCTGCAGACTGTTAATAAAATTGTAATGGAATATGATGAATAAATGTAGAGTGTCTCTTAACCAATGGCAGAGTGGAGTAGTTGTGACAGCACAGCCAGCAAAGCCTAATATTTTTACTATTTGGTCTGTTTTAGAAATGGTTTTCTGATTTCTGTTTTTATATAATTAATATTTGGATTTTTCTGTATTTTAACATCTTTAGTAAAAATCAGCTAATAACTATTACATGTTGTAGAAAGAGCAGAGTCAAAAATCTTACACTAGTCACAAAATTACACTAGAAAAAAATTAGTGAAGAAAAACATACAAAAGTTTTAGGATGAAAAAAAAAAAATCAAGCTGAAAAGGAGCTGTAAAATTAACTTCAACCATTTACTTTTAGTTTTGTATTTTAAACACCATTACAATGTGTATTTGAATAGAACCTTACATTTTTAATCATTTTATTATCTTAGTAAGATACAAGTTTTCTATTTTTTTGTTCTTTTGGCAATTGAACTTTAATCTTTACAAACTTACAGATTTTAGCATATTTGACAGGTTTTAATTCATTGCAGTTATTTCTCTTTTGATACTCAAATTGTCCTATCTCTGGTTAGTGGGAGCCCATCCATATTGGCCAGTGAGTTCTTTGACATGTCCCTAGTATTCTTTGACTACATTTCTTGCTTTATATGACAAGATGCTCCTACCCCATACCTGTCCCTCTGCCATTTCTCCAAGGAATTGATTTTTTTTATAAATGTATTACTAACTTAAATGCATTAATTAATTAGAATAACACAATCTGGCATTAAAGAGTAATGCTGTTATTTCTTTACAAAAGAAATAACATCAGGAGTTTATATTCCCATTTTCAATTCAAATTTAGAACTAAATGATTTTTACATATTTTCTTTGATATTTTTATTTTATAATGATAGTTACATAACACTAGTATGTATAAAAATAACTATAGTTTCCCTGTAGGAAAAGCAGCATAAATACTAATAAAAAATGCTGAAAAAAATTTATCTTTAGTATCCTAGTAAAGAACATAGAGGAAAACATTTTCTTTCCATGTAATTAAACCACTTATTCAATGTATTGACAAACATGTTTCATTTTGCTTTTAGGGATTTCTCTTTGCTTTCTTATTTTTTGCAATTATGCAGAACGTTTAGTTTTGAGGTGTATAATATACAAAATAAGGTACATTCACACAAATCTAACTTACAATCTTAATATTATATTCTCTACTTCAGTTCCCTCCTTCTAACCATATTAGTTCAGGGTTATCATCCCATAATGGTTTTAAATATAAACAAATCTTTTCTAAGCAGCTTACCACATACTGTTCTACTCCTTAGTTTAAACACATACACACTAGCACACATTTATTCATACTTGACATCAACAGAGCTACTACTTGATCATTTTTTTTAAAGATTTATGCATACAAGAACTGGAGTACAGGCCAGAGGTATGTGGGGGTGACAGGAGTCACCAGAGACAGAGTGGGGAACAGAACAGGTAAACTAACTGAAGTACACTGCTGAGGGGAGCAGCAAGGAGACACAGGAGCGGTCTGCTGCACCATGTGGGTCCCCTCCCTGGCTGGTGGCAGGGATCGAACTCGTGCTGCAGTGGCTGCGATTTGCTTCATAGTGTGTTGTTTAACCCAATGCGCCACCAGGGAGGCCTCTACTTGATCATTTTAATAGTTGGATAGTACTCCACTTTCTGAAAGCACTATGTTTTATTCACTATGTACCTACTGAAGGACATGTGGAATGTCTGCATTGTTTTACTATTCCAAGTAGTTAGAAAACTTTTGTCAGTGTATTATCTGGGATAGATTCCCAGAGGTAAGATTGTTGGGTCAAAAGATAAGCGGATTTCTAATTTTGCTAGATATTACTAGATTTTCCTTTATAGGGATGTATCAAGTCTCAAGAGTACTCATTCTCCGTAATTCAAAGTTATAAAACATTTGGATTTTTTTTTACCATTTGGTATCTCATCAGTATAGTTTTAATTTACATTTCTCTTAATACATTTGAAGGCAATTTGCATTTCTTTTCTCTGAACCTATGATCATATCTCACGTAGGGTAAGTTATTTTCAAATCCCCATTTTTGAAGTTAAGAAATTAAGGTTCAACAATATAAGAATACTTTCCTAAAATAGAAGGTCAGGCACAGTGACCCTATCAGCTTGCTCCCAATTAGCTTTCCATTTTGGCTTCTCAAATTCTTGTGCACTACCATCCCTATACATCTTTCCTAAACTGTCAATCTCTTCTCAGAAATATTATCCATACCAGCTCTACCTTTAGCTATTTTACTCTCAAGTTCAAGGTCAAATAGTAGATTATTTTTGTCTTCATAACTCCCCCATTGTCTTATACTCAGTTTAGGCTCAGGACAGTCGGATCTGCCATGTGCATTCTCTTGTGGTTTTCAGTCTCTTGTGCACTCAACATTCTCTATGCTGTTTGTCTCCATCCCTATTTCTGCCATTATATTGCTCTTCTTGAAAGTCTTTACGTATGCTCTATCCAGCACCTTGATATTTCCATTCCCTAATTTCCTCTTCTCCAGACTTCACCACTAACCAGGTCATCACCAATCTAGTCATCACCAGCACCTACTTCACTTCTATAATCATGAATTAAAACATAACTCCCTGACGATAATCTACTAATTGTTTCAAGCTTGCTGTTTTGACTACTCACCAACAACTACTCTTTGATCTCATCTTTATTAACTTCCTTCTATTGGTCCCTCTACATTTCATTATTTTTACTAGCTCCCGTCTTGTCTTCACTTTTTCCCCTATCCTATTTAGATCCCAAGATGTACTATTTCATCCTGGTGCTCAAACCTAGGGAACAAATGAATCCTTGACACAATTATCTCCTTCAGGTCTAATAATCCAATCAATCACTAAATCCTATAATGTTCTTCTCTCCATACCCACTGCCACTTAGCAACCATCCATCTTGCCTAGACTGCTAAATATGCCAATGTACTCTCCACTTTGCTAACAGAGGAGACTTTTCAAACTAGACATCTAATCAACCTTTTTTAACATCCTTTCATCCCATCCCATAGCGATCACACCCCACATTAGGTTATCCACAGCACAATCTAAACTGCATACAGGTCTCTCTGGTGGTGCAAGGGGTTAGTTAAGTGCCACACTGTGAAGCTGTTCACGGCCACTGCAGCACCAATTCAATCCCAAAAAAAAGGGAGGTGACCCACATGGCACAGCAGACTTCTCCTGCCTTGCCCAGTGCTCCCTCAGCAGTGTATTTTGTCAATCTGCCTGTTCTGTTCCCCACTCTGTCTCTGGTGAATCTTCTCACCCCAACACCTCTGGCCTGTACCCCAGTTCTTGTATGCATAAATAAGTAAAATCTTAAAAAAAAAATAAGTACTGCATATGCACAAGTCCTAATCCAATCTTCCACCACTTTGGCCCTTGCTCTCTGTCTTCCTGCTATATTAGCCTCCTTTCAGTTCTTCTTATACAGCATACACCCTTCCATTTCAACTTCTTTCACGCTGTGTTTTCACTATAAGGATAACCCTTATCCTCTTTTCCCCAACATAACCTAGTTAATACTTACCCTTCAAATGTCACTTCCTCAGGAATCTATCATTAATTCCTAAGACTACGTAAATCCTTCCTATCAAGTCACCCTGTTCCTTCCCTTTAAAGCACTTATTATAGTTAGTAAATATTAATGTAATATCTGTGTCTCTACTAGACTAATCTCTATAAGAACTGGGACAATTCTATTTTTCTCATGATGACTTCCTAATATGGAGTTGTACTCAAATATTTAAAATAAACTTCCCTCCATAAAGGTGGTTGTCAACATAGACTGAAGCTCTCTGAAAATATGTGTACCTATACTATATCCCTATAAACCATGATTCAGTCATAAGCACCATACATGATTCTGATACACAAGTAGGGCTGAGACCATTTACAAAATCAGATTGTCAAAACTGAAAGAGACTGCTAAAGTCATCTGCTTCATTCATAGTTTCCTCATCTGGAAAAGGAAAGCAAGTTATTCTTACCCTGTTTTCTCAAAGGTACCGTATCACCAAACTGTTCTTTCAACTTATTTTCCTCCCTTTAGTTTCCTACTTTACCTGACAAACCTTTGCTGATATTCAAAATGTTTTAATCATAACAGGAAATGTATTATTCACAATCTCATGAGCATCTGTAGTGCCAGGAAGGGCACAGAACAAGTTCTCGATGATTCCGGCAGACAGGGTAAAGGAGGAGTCCTGGAGCCTCGGTGGCTTTTTTAGGCTTTGATCAGAGGTGACCAGGTACATGGCAGGCAGAGGGGCCAGCCCATCTTTACTCTCTGGGCTCTCTAGTCTCTCATCTCTGCCACTACTGCTGCTTTGCTGCTTCTCTTGTTCTTCTTTCTGCTCTCATACTCTTTGCGGCCTCATGACCTCGCCCTTATACACCCGTGTCCAAACCCAGGTGGGCCCACCTGCGCATGCCCACTTACACAAGCGTGCAGAACCTCAGGTGTCCATCATCACACCAATGGCAGGAGGGTGGAAAAGCCTGATAACTTTTCTCTGATCCTACGGTATCAAAATACATTGTTCAACTGCAGCAACTCACTGTCAGGAAAATTCAAACTTCAAAATCCTGTCCTCAGTAATTGTAAAGGAAAAAAAATCAATTCTAAAATATTTTGTTTTCCATACTGAATAATCTAAAACAAATTTTCACCTAGATACAAGATTATAGCAAACTTCACTTTTCAAAAGACCTGTGATATAAAATTCTGCAAATGAAGAAAGCAAAAAGCACTGACTCTTCCCTTTATATAAACTATTCACACAATCCTACCATTCTTTTTTCTGGTGTTTTAAAGCTCAAGTTGTTTGTGGCCTAAATACTTTCACTAAATGTATTAGTTTGTTTTGGTTACTTCCTTTACCAAGTTTTTAAAAAAACCCACCAGGTTTCTCAGAAGTCAAAATATCTCCTACATAAGCACTGGTTCTGTTCTTCCATGAAATAAACATTTTATTCAGGGTCTACTAATAAGTGCAAGGTTCTGTAATTCTGTATCATTGCAAAGTAGTTATCAGGGTACAAAAACAGTTGATAAAGGAGCAACAGTTTCAGGAGAAAATAAGCTCTGAAAGAGTGTGATTCATAGCCTATCTATTCAAGGAATGCCAGCATGTGGCAGGGTAAACAACTGCAGATGACTCCAATCACTGTAATTAGCTAGCTTTTCACTTATCTGGTCCTATACTTCCCTCTGTAAGTGGTAATCACTCTCATCTGTGCATTCTGTACACACACTGAACTTTTCTTCACACATTCACCCATTCATCCAACCACTATTTATTGTGTCAGGGCACATTCCTCCTAAAATGTTGTTGGTAACAAGAAAGCACCTGTTTCCAGGAGGAGCGGAGTGGTGGTGAGGGGAGAGGAGGAACAGCCCAGGGACAACAGATCAAAACAAGATTACAAGAGAACAAGATTATTTAGGATAGACACAGGGTTTGTGAGGGAAGCTAGTCTCTCCTCCAGTCTCCCCCTATCTTGCAAGTATTGGTACCCATACCTGGAAGTTACAGCATTTACCATTCTGAATTGTACATACCAGTGGACTCTTTATAGTCTCAACAGCTATATAAACTGCTAGTAATCTGAAAACTTTTTCCCCCCTCTGCCTAGCACATACACAAGTATCAATGAATACAAATTACCACCAAGTTTATATAGTAAGCAATGCAGGAAATAGATAAATGAATGCACTCTCCGTGAATTAAAACACTTTGCTCAGTCCAGGAAGTAGGAGAGACCCATTCCCGCGATCTCATTCAGCAACAGGCTGTGCACCCGAGAAGCAGTACAGGTTCCAGCACCTGCCCCGGGCGGGACTACGTCAACAAAAATATCACCCAGGGCGCAGGGCGGCGCTTCTCCTGAGCCTCTGTGTAGCCGGCCGCACCACACCACTGCAGCGGGTGACGGCTGCGGCGTTTCAAGGCATGAAATTTAGGAGAGAGCCGTGTGCCCCAGTTTTTCAACCCTGCCGCTCCTCCACCGCTGCCCCCACCCCTCCACCTCAACGAATTTCTCTCCCGCCTCTCTTAACTCCGTTGGCGCCGGAGGAAGGGAGGCCGGGAGCAGGCCTGCTCCAAACTGCCCTAGCCCAGAAGAGGTCCACAGGGGGGAAGCCGCAGAGGCAGAGCAGAGGAAAAGCTTACCGGAGAAAAGGTATCCCCAGGAATACTCACCCCAGCGCCTCCAGAGTGTCCAGTACGTCCCCCTCCATCCTAGACTCGGGACCCGGCTCTGGTCCTCTCATGGTCCTTCGGCCCAAAGCTGTTCAACCCTCTAAAGAGCCCGCCGGAAACTGGTGTCTGCACCAAGGTTCCGGGTGGGGTCTCGACCAGTGCTGCCTAGGAGGGCCTCTGCTAGAGCACTAGCTTCCTGCCTTCAGGCAATGGATTCACAGTGCCTAAAAAAGCACAATGTAACAATAAAAGTTGTAAATGGTAATACTGTGAGTAAACAAGTAAGAGTAACAAAAGCCTTTGTGTTGGGTGTCAGCTCTGTTTTGAGCTCAATCAACATTGTGATTAACAGCCAAAGAAACTATTAAATCCAAGTTATTCCAAGTTTATGAGACTCTGGACATCTTTACAACTAAAATCCCGAAATGAAATAGTAATTATCCTGCTCTAACACTGGTATATAATATGTACTTACAGATAAGTTTTAAATCAATATATGTCACAATTTCACAACTTGAACTATATAAAGGAATTTGTAACAAAAATAGTACATTATACGTATACTATAGTATAGAGAATAGTACAAATATAGACAAGCAACAAAACGGTGAGAGACTTGCATGTAACTGTAAATTCTCTTAGACACCCATACAGGTCATGTGTTGTATTGCTGACAAAATATAGGTGAGTTGTCTAATTTTTTTATGGCATTTTTTTCTTAAAGAAAAAATTTCCTTATGTTCCTCCTAAGGGAGGAACCATCTGGTATTTTTCTTTTGCCTTCTGACTTGCTTCGCTAAGCATAATCAAGGAAAGGAATAAGAACAATAATAATAACAATAACAGCAATAAAGACACAGAAACCAAAAATGAGGACACAAGGACAGACTGGGGACACCTGGTG
>JAGFMF010011739.1:7005486-7017640 GCA_019455555.1 Galemys pyrenaicus | reverse complement strand
ATATAGGGAATCAAGGAGGAAGGAAATAGCCAAAGAAAAAAACAACAAAACATAAAACCAGACAACTACAAATGGTGGGGGGGGGGGGGAAGGTAGGGAAAGGGGTCACAAAATGAGGGAGGGAAGATCACATGGGACTATGGTGATGGTGCAGTGAATTGGTGGTGGAAATTCTGTGGGGACTACACCTAAGAAAGCAAATATTGTTAAAAATTAATAAAAACTCTATTGCACTTTAAAAAAAATCATCCCAGATGAAAGAGCAAAAATTCAAAAATAAATGATGGGTATTATTAGAAAGGATAAATATATGAGTAAAAACTGATGAATGCTGACTGCAAAATGGCAATAGTGTTACGGGGCAGGGAGAGGAGCACCCAGAACCCCCAAGCCTGCCCTCTCTGAATAGGTTCTGCCATCCGCCGCATTAAGACAAATATATAAAACCTTTAATGGAAAGGAACTTTAATACAACTAGGGTACAATTAAGAAAGAACAAAGAATATAGTTACTAAGTTAAGCATTCAAAGTTACCCATCTCTTTGAGGGTAAAAGTCCAGCCAAATAGGATGGGCCCAAAGCAAGGCCCAAAAACCTGGCACACATCTAAAGGACCTTTCAGTAGAGACCCATAGAAAAGAGTCAGAAAGAGTCAGACAAATCTGGGAGGAAAAGAGCAAAATCAAAATCAAGATGAAAGCTGCCATTGTTAACCTCCCCAAGGGTCTCTCACCCACATCTGTTCCAACCAGTCCAAGACCAAAAAGCAAGTACAGTTTCTTCACATGTCCCTCTGCTCCACATGCCTCCTCCAGATCTCCTTGCTGCTCTCCATCTTCCTTTCTTCCTTCTCTCTTCTCTGCAGAAATTTTCTTTTTCCTCCTCAGCTCCACCCTCTTAGGGCGGAACCAGGATTTTGGAACTTCCCCTTTTCCTGGGACCACCCTGTTACAATAGTAATGTCTTCTGAGATAAGAGAAAATTCAAGAGGGGAGAGTTACAAATAATTAAGTTCTTAGATTCATCTATTGTCCAGGAATGGGTAAAATAACTAATATTGAGTGGTGAATATAAGTTTCATGTCTCTGAATTTAAGGTAATCAATAACAGAATAATCAAGTATTATAAAGCTAACAAGAGAATGGAATGGAAAAACAAATCTAAAGAGCAAACTGAATCATAAGGTAGATAGGTAGCAATGTTTTACAGAAAAAAATAGGTATTAATGAAAGAAATATTAGACAAATAGGGTCATTTCATAATGATGAAAGTGTCAAAACAGGAAACTAACAATCAAATATTTATTTACTTAATAACCAACCTTAAAATGTATATATACGAAAAACTTGGAGGAATAGGCAAATCCACCATTACAGAAGAAGCTTCTTAAATATATTATCTTTCATTAACTGATAAAACAAGCAGTTAAGAAAAAACAGGACTAGGAAAACATGATTTATAAATTTGACTGAATTGATATACATACATCACCACTCCCCAAAATTCCAGAATTTGCATTATCTCATGTGCATGTGTCATTTATGAAACTTGACTTTATACTGTATCCGAAAGTCTCATCGTTCAAGAAGTCATAAAAAGCATCTTTCCCGATTTCAGTAGAATTAAACTAAGAATAAGACAACTAAAATTAAGAAAAAATTTAAGCTTTGCACTTCTAAATAATGAGGAATCATACTAGAAATCAAATGGATGTCAAAAAATATTTTTAACTGAATCGATAATTAAAAAAATCACCACATGAAAGATGCAGCTACAGCCATATTAAGAAAATACATAGCATTAAATGCAAATGTTTGAAATGAAGATTGAAAATTTTCAATCTCAAAAAGCTAGAAAATTAAACCCAGTTAGTCATTTTATAAATCATTTAGTGCCAAAACTTGACAATTAAGTTAAAATTATAATTCCTTGATAAACAAAAATGATACAAAAAATTAAACATATGAATAGTTCCATATTAAAGAACTTACTAATTAAAATGTATGCACAAGAAAGCACTCAAAACCCAGATTGTTCTCCTTATAGTGTCCAAACATTTAAGAAATAGCACCAATCTCATAGAACCTTCTTCCGAGACTAGAAAAACATGGAGCATTTTGCAGATTGTTTGTTTTGTTTTGTTTTGGACAACAACATTAACTTACAACACAATGAGGAAAAATAGTACTAAGAACATATAGGTTGATTCCTCTCATGAACGTAGAGCTGCTCTTAGGTAGGGATTTGATGTGACGGAGTTGCCACTGCAGTTCAGGTCTTTTCAAGAGGTGGTGCTGGGTCAATGGGAACCTTGATCTCTACCACATGTAATACATAAAAATCAATTCCAGGTGAGTTGTAGATGGGGGTTAATTGGCTAGTCAAAGTTCCTAGATAACGTAGAACATCTTCCTGAACTTGGAATAGGAAAAGATTTCTTAGTTTATTAGGGCTTCAGTTCCCTATTTAAGAAATCGTTAACTATTCCACAGAACATAGGAGGCAAGAATTATGGAAGAAAGGAGTGAGGCTAGAAAGGAAAGCAAATACATGGCAGCGCATTACTAACTTGGCCACAGCTCTGTCATAACAACTGAATTGCTGTCTCTTCCCTAATATTACGAAGCTGCTGTCTCTCTCAATCATCTGAGTGAGCCATGAATAATTTATCAGTGAACTCATGTCTCCAGCTTTCAAAGTTTGCTCCATAAGAAGACTAACCCCCTCACAAATTTTTGGTCATTTGGCACCTCAAGAGCTACACCGAGTCCTCAGGGCAGAAAATCATAGGCAAGTGACATGGGCCTAAAACATGGGCCTAAAACATGGGCCTAAAACATGGGCCTAAAACATGGGCCTAAGGATACCAGACTGGCCATTGCCAACAAGCCTTCAGTCTATAGCAACAGGCAGGCAGAACAGTCTCCACAGATACTTAATACACAAGCGAATGCTAGGGATACTCTGCCCAGAAAGCAATGTCGGTGCACATCTTTGGGTGGTACATAAACAAGTCAGTTCAGTCCTTGCTCCACTCAGAGCCAGTTGCACTGTCTTATATTTGAGACTAACTACCCTCCCTACTTCCCTGACAAGAGAAACACAAGGCCAGTCTTTCAAGTAGTGAGTATTGTAGCCTCCTTGAAGCACTGAAGTAGTCACCAACCCTAGCTACCGTCTTGATGGTACACCTAGTTTAAGCTGAAATGGTAGCCCATCGTCTTCCATCTTGCCTACCTACATCTACTACATATTTCCCACACTCTCAGTATTAAGTTAATCTCATTGATTTTGTTTGCTGAAATTGACCATTTGTAGTCAACAGGGAAAAAAGCAAGAGCTATCCTAGTAAAGATCCTGTTTTATCACAGGGGAGAGAAGAGCACAATGGACTATAGTGATGGTTCACAGGTGGACGGATGGGAGGAATTTTATGGGGGATACACAATGATGTGAAAGACATAAAAACTATATTTAAAAATAGATCCTGTTTTTCAAATACCTGCCTCTGGTGTGTAGCAGCAACCCAAACGCTCATGGTAAATAGCTATGTCAGATGTGTATTCTTTTTTTTTTTTTTTTGCACAATTCAAGTTTATTACTTACATATTTTTAATATAATTTTTTTAATTTACATATATTTGACATCAATTGTAATCAATTGCCATGTATTCCCCATCACCATAACACCAGTGCACCATCACCTCAGTCCCCCGTGTTCCCATCTGCCCTCCACCCTTCCCCTCTTCCCTCCCCATCAAGTGTCCCCAGTTTGTCTTTGTCTTTTCATTTTTGGTTTTTGTTTCTTTCTTCTTGTTGTTATTATTATTGTTGTTTCTATTCCTTCCCTTGATCTTTATTTGGTTCCTTTATATTCCTCCTAGGGGAGGAACCATCTGGTATTTTTCTTTTGCCTTCTGACTTACTTCTTTGTCTGCAAGGCCATTGGCACGAGGAGACCAAACCGTGTGAAAAACTGATAGTAACCATAATCAATGTTCTCCCATCCTAGAACTGGGGACTCTAAATAATGAGAACCTAAAGTTACAGAAACAATAAGCAATAGGGACACTCTGCCCAGAAAACAATGAATTCAAGGTTCATCCAGCCTTGAAGAAGAGAAACCCAGGAGGTTGAGTCAATGCTTAGCCCTTCAGTCGGTACTATCATGGCTGCTCCATTTTGAGCCCTTTGGGAGAGCACTGGTGAGGCTGAGGACCAAGTCTGGCTGACATCCATGGGATTGAACATCCTATGGACCTCCTGATTGTTGAGTGTGTCTTTTTCATTATACATACTGTCATAAGCTTTAAGACAGAAAGATATACAAGATCGAGGCCTATTCCCTTACATCTAACCATATACTTCTTCCCCAGACATTTTCGTCTCTATTTTACAGCCAAACCACTTCCTTTCCCATTAGCCAATGTAGATCCCTACTACCAGGAAGCATGAACGTATACAAGTAAAAACTGTCCTTAGGGCAGTCCCTGAGCTGGAGAAAAAGCAGAATCTTTATCTGTTCAGCTCTGTTGATTGCTTTTGCCATTACCAAAAATTTCCCTGTACCTAAGTTTGCATCATTTTCCCCTTCAACGGTTTATCTAGATGCTAAATCCCAAGTCCTATGGTCTTGGGTTTTTCCAAGTACAGAAGTAACAGAAGAAGCCAGATCCTAGGTGTTCATATCCAGTTGGCTGAGCTGCATAGCAATGGCAGAATATGTGAGAATATTCTAGAAACTAGAATATTCTAGAAACTATAATATTCTAGAAATGTGAGAATATTCTAGAAATGTGAGAATATTCTAGAAATGTGAGAATATTCTAGAAACTAGTTGGCTTCGGATGAAAGCCCAAGAGATGTGAAGCAGGTGCAATGGTCGCTGAGGTGGAACAAACAGCTAAAGTTCCAGGTGACACATAAGCTGTGTCCAACAGGCACATGAGATAAAACACTATGCCTGATCTGGCTTGTGCATACTTCTCCAAACTAATCAGCCAACACATCTCATTACTGCCTACTGTGCTCTGAGAGTTTCTCTGCTGAACAGTGTCCCTCATTCTTGGAGAGTGCTCAATAACTTTTGAGGACTGATTAGAACAGAAAAGAATAGAGCCACAGATCAACAACATAGAACAGAGAAGATGGGATCAACCGCTCTTCTAAAAGCAACTAGAAAAAGGATTGATAATAAGTTTTCAGCAAAACCTAGATGCTTCAACCAGAATCAGCTATACTACACCAGCAATTCTCCATGATGCCCAAGAAACAAAAGGAGAGCAAAAAAAAAAAAAAAAGGAGGAGTCCATTCTCCACAGGTAGCAGGCCAATCAGCAAAGCCCAGTTCACCAAAGCAGCCAGCATCTTACAGCCCAGACTGGCTCCCAGTCTGGAACCCCCAGTATCCCATCCTACTATATCTGGAATACTCAATACCCACAAGTAAGCAACCTAGACCTAAGCACCAGCCACCAGCTCCACAGGAGCTGTCAGAACTCTATTTTTCCTTCTTTCTTTTCCCTGAGACACAACTCACACATAAACCCTTGCTGGGAGTCATATCCCACTGAGCACTCTAGCACCACCTAGTGAACAGGGCCAAAACACCAGTCAACAGCAATTGAGCACTGAGTCATAATCTTGAAAGGCCAAGTGCTAGCCACACCTCCAAGTAGACCAAGCCAGAGTCAGAACCTCTCGGTTGACATGCCCTACACATCAGGGACCCTTAGCTGTCCTAGTTACACCAGGAAGTACATTCCATTCAGCCTTCTGCTCCCACCAGCAGACAGGGCCACAGCCAGAGCCTTGTGGTGCCAGGCCCTACATCAGAAAACTTGGATACCCCAAGCGGTCTGGTCAAAAGAGGCCACAAGAGGCCCCCGCCCCTGTCCAGATGCCACAACGGTCCAGGCAATGTGCAGATCCATCCAGCAGCCATCAGAAGAGGTCTAGTAGGTAGGAGCTGAAGGGAAAGCAACAGGAGCATCCGCCCCTTACCTCCACCCACCACCCATCATGGCCCAAGCTCCAGGCAAATCCATACACACCCTGTTAAAAGGATACAACAGTCATGCCAACGGGCACCAGTGGCCACATGGTCTTACACCAAGGACAAAAATGAAAGTAAACAATGGGGAGAAAGAAATATACAAGCAAACCCTCCTGTGAACAATACACCACAGAAAGAAAATCAGCTTCCAGAACCCAAAAGCATTGACATGGAAGAATTTCTCTGCTAATTAAAAAACTAAAAGAAGCAGAAAAGAATTAGAAACATATAATGAAGAGGACAAGATTGAATCTCTAATAAGAAAGTAGAGGAACTGGAGGAGGTTAAAAGATCAGAGAAACTAAGAAATTCTGGAAAAGACCATGAAAACAGATAAAGTGGAAGAATGAGTCAGTACTCCTGAAGATACAAAAATAGCCAAAAAGAAAGGAACAAAGAAAAAAGAAGACTCCAAGAATTACCTGACACCATGAGGAAAGGAAATATAAGTTATTCCAGAAGGAGAAGAGAAAGAGGGAATTGAGAAATTATTCAAGGAAATAACTGAAGAGAACATCCCCAATTTGAAGGAAGTGAAAATAGACATACAGGAAATTACAAGAACACCGAACTACCATAATGAAAACTACAGCAAGATACACAGTAGTAAAGCTTCCAAGAGTCCAAGACAAAAAATAATGAAGCTGACAAGGGGAAAGAAACAGACAACCTATTCAGGAAAACCAATCAGGCTAACCTAAGACTTCTCTGAAGAAATACTACATGCAAGAGGAGGATAGATCAACATATTCCAAAAAACTCCAAGACCCAAAAAAAAAAAAATGCCAGCCAAGAATACTTCATTCTGCAAAGCTCCCCTTCCTTTATGAGGAAAAAATAAGGACCTTCACAGACAAACTAAATATTCAGAAATTCACTAATACTAATACCCCACTCCAAAAGCCTTAAAGTCTAAACTAACAGAGAAATGAATGGGAAAAATGGAACAAAGTAGTGAATAGGACAAAAAAAATCACCAAAATAACAATAAGAGTTCCATGTATCAATAATTACCCTAATTTTTAAAAAGATTTTTAAATGTTTATTTATGCATACAAGAACTGGGGTACAGGTCAGATATATGGGGTGGGGGAGAGGATTCACCAGAGACAGAGTGGAGAACAGAACAGGCAGACTGACTGAAAGACAGAAGGTCTGCTGTGCCATCTGGTTCCCCTCCCTGGCCAGGGGTAGAACTAGTGCCACAGTGGCTGCAGATGCTTCACAGCAAGGTGCTTAGCCCTTTGTGCGGCCAGGGAGGCTCTATCCTAAATGTGAATGAACTAAACTCACCAATAAAAAGACAGCATGGCATCTGGATTAAAAAACAGAATCCAACCATTTGCTGCTGCCACAACACACACTTAAGCTCTAAAGATAAATAGATTGAAAGTAAACACTTAGAAAACAATTTTACAAGAAATTATGCCTCAAAAGAAGGCAGGGGTAGCTATACTTAGAACATATAAAACAGACTTCAAACTAAAAAAGGTGACAAAAACCACCAAAGGACACTACACAGTGATCAAAGGGACAATTTGCCAGAAAGTCATAACACTCATCAATATACAATCACCAAATGAGGGAGCACCAAAATAAACAAATACTATCACCCTGAAGACAGACACTGGAGAAAATACATATGTGGTATCAACAAGAGACAGGTCAGTGAGACAGAAATTAAACAAGGACACAATAGCCCTAAATGAAGATTTAGACCGCACGGACCTACTGGACATCTATAGGGCACTGTACCTTCCCCCAAAACTGAATACACATTATTCCACTAATGCACATGGACCATCCTCCCGGGTCAACAACATATTAGATCACAAGATAAACATCAACAAATACATGAAGACTGAAATCATACCAAGTGTCTTCTCTGAGCACAAAGGCATCAGGCTGGAAATCAGCTACAAAAAGCAAACAAGGAGATTACCCATTGCATGGAGACAACACTGGGTTAATGAGCAAATCAAAGATGAAATTAAAAGGTACCTTGAGACAAATGACAAAGATGACACAACTTTCCAGAGTGTATGAGACTCAGCAAAAGTGCTATTAAGAGGAATATAGCATATACAGTATGCTATATATAATACATAGCTCAATATGCCTATATCAAGAAGCAAGAAATAACCCAAGGAAGTAACTTAGTCTCCAGCCTTGAACTAGAAAAACAAAATAATCCAAAACCAGTAGAAAAAGGAAATAAAACTTAAAGTAAAAATAAATTAAATAGAAAAAAAAAAAGAGACAATCCAAAAGATGAATGAAACCAAAAACTGGTCCTTTGAAAAAATAAGACAAACCCCTAGCAAGGCTTACAAAAAAAAAAAAGGAGAAAACCCAAATAAGTAGGATTATAAAAGAGAAGAAATTACAACTTACAGAAGAAATCCAGAGGATAATTAGAAATTTCTATGAACATCTACATGCAAACAAATTCCTCAAACAAATTCCTAGATGAGATGGACAAATCTTAGAACTATTTAATCACTCAAAGCTGCATAAAGAATAGAAAACTTAAGCCAATTACACGCAGTGAAATTGAAACAGTAATAAAAACCTTTCCAAAAAACAAAAACTCAGGACTCGATGGTTTCACAAACAAGTTCTACTAAATATTCAAAGATGAACTAATGCCTATCCCACTAAAAGTCCTTTATTTTGAAAGAAACTACCAAATATATTGTATAAGACTGACTTTACACAAATACCAAAACTAACAATACACAAAGAAGAAAACTACAGAACACAAATATAAACATCCTTAATAAAATCTTAGCAAATTGAATCCAACAATCCATCAAAAGGATTATATATCACAACCAAGTGGGATTTATACCAGGGACACAATGGATGATTCAACATCTGAAAAATCAATTAATGTAATTCAGTACATCAATAAAAAGAAAAATAAAAACCATATGATCATATCAATAGATGCTGAGAAAGCATTTGATAAAGTCCAACATCCATTTATGATGAAGACCCTCAAAAAACTAGGAATGAAAGAAACATAATAAAAGCCATATGTGACAAACCCACAGCTAACATTCCTAACAGTGAAAAATGGAAAGCCTTTCCATTAAGATCTGGAACAAGACAACGATGGACACTCTCACCACTGCTTTTCAATGTAGTACTGAAAGTCCTAACGAGGGCAATTAGGCAAGAGAAAGACATAAATGGAATCCAAAAAGGGAAAAGTGAAACTATGATATGCAGATATTACATCTGCATATATATAATATATAATATCTGCATATCAGATATAAGAAAACCCTTAAAAAGCTACAGAAAAATTAAAACATTAATCCAGTGTAGTAAAACAGGTTACAAAATCATTACACAAAAATCAGTAGCCTCCTATATGCAAACAATCTCAAGATGAAGAAACTAAGAAAACCTAAGAAAATTGTACCCTAAAAATTAAATACCTGGGAATAAACCTAAAAAAAGGAGGTGGAAAACCTACACAAGGAAACTACAAAACACTGTTAAAAAGAAATAAAAGACAAAGAAGTGGAAAGAGATTCCCTGTTCATGGATCAGAAAGATTAACATTACATTAACATAAATAATGGCCATGCTACCAATGCAATTTACATATTCAATACAATTCCAATAAAAATCTCAATGACATTCCTCCAAGAAATAGACAAATATTGAAGAAATTCATATGGACCCACAAAAAAAAAATAAAAACAAAAACAAAAAAAACACAAACACAAACACCAAAAGCTCTCCTTACTAAAAAGGGGAAGAATGGAGGCCTCACACTCCCAGACTTCAAACAATAATTCACAAAGTCATTATAATTAAGACAGCATGGTAGTGGAACAGAAACAGACAGAGACAAATGGAATCAAATTGAAGGTTCAGAAATATAACCACAAAATGTGGTCAACTAATCTATGACAAAGGAGCAAAGAATAAGCATTGGAACAAGGAAAGCCTCTTCAATAAATGGTGTTGGGAAAACCGGACTGCAACATGCAAAAAAAAAAAAAAAAAAGGAAAAATGGACAACTATCTCACACCAAAATGGATAAAAGACTTGACTGTAAGTCTTGATGCCATAAAATACATATAAGAAAACATAGACAAAACACTCTATAACATAAACCTCAGAAATATCTTTGAGAATTCTTCTCCAGAAGGAAGGAAAACAAAGAAGATAAACAGCTGGGACTATATCAAACTTAAAAGCTGCTGTACAGCAAAGGAGTCATAATCAAAACAAAGAAACACCCTACTAAATGGGAGAAAAGTATTTGCACACTTTATGACAGAAAGGAACTGATAAGGATCTAAAAAATTCAACAAAAAAACTCAGTAAAAAAAAAAACAGGCAGAAGAACTTAAAAAGACACTTCTCCAAAGAAGAAATACAAGTGGCCAACAGGCATATGGAAAAATGTGCAACATCATTAGTTATCAAGGAAATGCAAATCAAAACCACAATGAGATACCACCTCACTCCAGTAATAAGAATGGCACACATTACAAAAACAAATGCTGGAGGATGTAGAAATAAAGGAAACCTCTGACATGCTGGTGGGAATGTAAACTGGTCCAACCACTATGGAAGTCTGTAAGGAGTTTTTCAGAACACTTAACAATCTGCCATATGATCCAGTGATTCCATTCCTAGGAATCTACCCAAAGGAGAAGAAAAGCACCCATTGGAAAGGAAACCTATACTCCTATGTTTATTGCAAAATTGTTAACAATAGCCAAGACATGATAACAACCCAAATGCCCCAAAATAGACAAATGGATCAAAAAGTTGTGGTAGACTTATACAATGGAATATTACTCCACAATAATAATAATTAAAAAAAACCCTCATGCCAGTTGTAGCAACATGGAGCTTAAAAGGATTATTCTAGCCAAAATTAGAAGGAAAAAAATGAGTACCAGATCTCACTTACATGTGGAATACAGACAGAAGAATCAAACAAAAGGTCAAGTCAAAACTAGCAAGCTGACCATAGAACTGAAGCAAAGTCAGAAAAAAATTAATTAAAAAATAGAAACAGTATTCTCCAGAAATACCTTGTTTTGGGTTCTGTGACTTCTGGCTTTAGCACCACCTGTTATCAAGAAGTCCAAACTTCCTGTGGCAATTTCTAGACTTCCTTCAGATAAGTTTTCCCTCAAGACATGAGTATTAGTGCAGGATATCAGGCAGCTGCTAGATGATTTGATTAGAAAAATGTTGATCCTTATACCCAGGACCAACTATGCAATATACAGGTCCCAGTACTAAACAAGAAAGTTAAAACAATTAAGAACGCCAAGACAGCAACAGCAGAACATTAAAGCAAATACAGATCTCTGCTAAGAGCAGACTCAGTGCAACTGCGTAAGTCACACGCCCATGACCTGACACTTGTACCCACCAGAAAGCCAAGAGGAGCTGATGAATTCTAGTACTTAACTTTGGTGGCTCTGAGGCATAAATTGTAGTCTTTTGCATCAACCAAGAGAACCTGTATAACTTATCTCAATGCCAGGTCGTATATTCAGAAAGATTCTTAGTGTTTAAACTTATTTTTGACCAAGGGAACTGCCTGCCTTACTAGTTGCCAAGAATAGGTGGTCCATATAGGAAATCCAAGGGACGTTTCTACTTGGTATCATACAAACTGATGGAAATAGCAGTCATATACTCTCCCTGATATCAGCTATTTGAGGCAAGAAGCAGCAGGAAACAAAGACTCTGGGGAGACAGAAATACAAGATTATATCTTTGGTAAATATAGTAACTATACAAATGACTTGAAATCTAGCACTTCTTTTCCTTCCAGGAAGTGCTCAGTGAATCTCATGTGAGATGCTCACAAAGACAGCATATAAAATTCATTTGACTATATTACCCTTGAAATGAGGGGTAAACTCATTTGGAAAATATTTGGCAATTAAAATGAGATTTTTGCAAGACCACAATGAGGTACCACCTCACACCGGTAAGAATGGCACACATTGAAAAAACAACAATAACAAATGCTGGCGAGGATGTGGAGAAAAAGGAACCCTGGTACACTGCTGGTGGGAATGCAAGCTAATCCAACCATTATGGAAGGC
>JAGFMF010011739.1:6989718-7005230 GCA_019455555.1 Galemys pyrenaicus | reverse complement strand
AAAGAATAAGCTCAAGGAATTGGGCAATTATAACCAAAAGTAAACAACAACAACAACAAAAACTTAATAAGACCAAAAAGTCGGGATAAACCAAAGGGACCATGGGGGGGGAGGGGAAGGGGGGAGGGCAAAGACGGGGAAGATGCCAGAGGATGCACAAGGGACTGAGGTGATGGTGCACAGGTGAAATGGTGGTGGGTACTCCCTGGGAACTACAAATGATGTCAAATATAATTAATAAAAAAAATGAGATTTTTGAATTTGCAGAATATAATTCAAAATTTGAGGCAAAAACCTGGTGTCTTGAAAAAAAATAGATGAACATTAAGCTAAGTCCACTAATAAAAAAAAGGAAAACAAAACTAATCTAATCAGAAATGAAAGAAGCTAGCCTAGACATCTTAGGAACAAAGGGATCATAAAATATTACTATGACTATTCACATACCAATAAGTTGAGCAACTTAGAAGAAATAGACAAATTCTGAGAAATATACAATCTTCTGAGACTGAGTCAGAAAACAAACATACAAAAACCAAAAAACAAAAAACCAGAGCAGTTTAATTATGAGTGAGGAAATTGAAAGAGTAATTAAAATTCTTCCAAAAACCTAAAAGCTCAGGATGAGTTTCAGTACTATCAAACTTTCAAAGACCACCTCAAAATCTTCCAAAAAATTAAGAGGGAATGCTTCCAAACATCTTTTATGAGGCCAACACTACTCTATACTAGTAGCAGACAAAGCATTACAAAAAAAAAAAAAACTAAAAACCACTATCCCTGATGATCATAGGTGTAAAAAAATAAGTCCAATTCAACAATTCATTAAAAATGCCATATCAGCACCAAATAGGATTTATCCCAGGGCCCCAAAGATGGTTCAACATCCCAAACTTGATCAATGTAACTGTCCACATCAACAAAGGGCAGGTAAAAATCATATGATAATATCAATAGATGCCTAGAAAGCATTTGATAAAAATCAACATTCACTCAAGATAAAAGTACCTTCAAAAGTTGGGGTAGAAGGAAGCATATCTAAACATAAAATAGGCCATATATAACAACTATATGGCCACAGCTAACTTCAACCCATCAATAGAACAACAGTTCTTCCTCTAAAATCAGGTAAAGAAGGATGTCCACTTTTACCACTACTATTCAACATAGCTCTGAGAATCCTAGTTAAAACCAACTAGGCAAGAGAAAGATATAAAAGGATCCAAGTTGGGGGAGGAAAATTATGAGTATTTGCATGTACATGATAATATACATAGGAAATTCCAAAGACTTCACTAAAAAATTGAAACCATGAAGTGGGCAGGTTTGCAAAAATCAATACAAAAGTCAATTTCATTCCTAAATGCAAACAACAAACTAGAAGAAAAATAAATCAAGAAAACAATCCCATTTACAATTGCATCAATATGAACTAAACACCTAAGAGAAAACTTAAATAAAGGAACTATACAATGAAAATTATAAGACACTGTTAAAAGAAGTAAGATGCAAGGAAATAGAAAAACTGCCCCTGGAGAGTGAGAATTAACATTATTAAAATAACCGTCTTACTCCAAACAATATACACATTCAATGCAATGCTTATCAATGTTTCAAATTATTCAAAGAAATATTGATAGAAGGAATATTACTGGAATTTATCTGGAACCATAAAATACCCTGAATAGCTAAAGAAATTCTGACAATAAAGAATGGTGTGATCACATATGGAGACTTCAAATTATACTACAAAGTTATAGTATGGTATTGAAATAGACAGTCCAATGTGGAATAGAAGTCAGAGCCCATAAATAAACCCACATTTACGTGGCAAAGCATCTATGACAAAAGAAGTCATGAGTATATACTAGAAAAAGGAAAATAAATGATGTTGAGAAAACTGGACAGCCGCATTTAAAGAATGAAACTAGGGCACTATCTCAAACTATATACAAAAATTAACTCAAAATGGATTAAAGACTTGTGTGTAATATCTGAAACCATAAAATAAATAGACTACATAGGCCAAATATGCCACAACATTGGTTTCAGTGACACCAATGTGGATTTGTCGCCAATAGCAAGAGAAAAAAAATATAAACAAGTGGCACTACATCAAACTGAAAATTTCTCTCACTGTACAGAAGGTTATCATTATCGAAAAGACCATACTGAATGGGAGAAAATATTTATGTCATACATATGACAAGGGGCTTATACATACAAAGAACTCATACAACTATAAGAGACAAAGTTAAAAAAAAAAGCAGGCAAAAGAATTAAATACTCCAACAACATATATAAGGCCAACAAACACATAAAAAATACTCATCATCACATATCAGGAAAAGGCAAATCAAAACAATGAGATACAATCTCAACCTTTGTGAATGGCCCAATCAAAGAGACCAAAACCAACAAGTGTTGGTGAGAATGTGGAGGAAAAGAAACCCTCATACACTGTTGGTAGGAATGTAGACTAATGTGGCCTTTATGGAAAATAGTATGGATGTTTCTCAAAATTTAAACAAACATGTAAAAAAAAAAATATGATCCAGCAATTCCACTCCTAGATATCTACCCAATGAATGCTAAAACACTAATTCAAAAGATATACACACTCCTGTGTTCATAGCAACACTACAATGACCAAATTATGACTTTTGCCATTTGCAACAACACAGATAGAACTGGAGTGGTTAATGCTAAGCAAAATAAAGAGAAAGACAAATACAGGGTGGCTTCACATATATGTGGAATACATAGAAAGAAAACAAAGTGTCAGACAACCAAACCAATAACAAATCCCAGAAATCTGACTGTAGAATTGGGGCTTCCACAGGAGAGAGGGGAAGGGTAATGAGCAGGAATTGAAGGGGGTCTTATAAACTATTGTAGAGGACAATGGGGGACTTGTGATAGGTGCAATGTGGTAATACACATCTGAAAAGGTATAATCCTATACCTCTAAACATATGTAGTGTTGGACATAAAAAGAAAAACAATGTGAAGGCGTCTTGATCCCAGATTCCAAACTGTTAAAATTGTAGTAATCAAAACATAAACATAAAAACAGATACATCCATGAAACAGAATAAAGCTTAAACTCAGGCATATGTTTATAACAAAGGAGTCAAGAAAAAACAATGGGAAATAGTTTTTCCAATAAATAGTACTGGGAAAACTTGATAGTCTCATGCAAAAGACTACATTATTATATTATCATACATTATTATAACATACATGAAAGTCAACCCAATATAGACATTAAGGAATAAAAATTTGAAAAACCTGAAGCCATTAAATTTGAAGCATAGGCAGCAAGCTATTTAACACTGATTTTTTTTTATTTGTAACAAAAGCAAAAAACAAGTGGGACTTTGTGAAACTAAAAAAACTTGCACAGCAACAGAAACAAAATATCAATAGAAACAATATTAACAAAAAGAAAATTTATCAACAAATTAAGACAACCTACAAAATGGGAGAAAATATTTGATATCATATCTGATAGGGGATCAGTATGCAAAATACATTAAGGAACTCAAAACTCACAACAAAACAAATAATCCATAATAGCAGAAGAGCTAAGCAGACATCTCCCTAAAGATGACATACAGATGAATAGCAGTCACCTGAAAGAACTAAGCAAAGAAATGGCAGTCAAAGCTACAATGAAATATCATTTCAAACCTATCAAGAATGGTTGCTTCCAAAAAGAACTATCAAGGTCTGGTGAGACTGTGAAGAAAAAGAATTCCTGTACATTATTAGTGGAGATGTAAATTGATGATTATGAAAAACAGCATGGAAGTTTTTTTTAAAACATACCAAAACTACCATTCACTCCAGAAATGTCACTTCTGGGTATTTATCCAAAGAATACAAAAACACTGACTCTAAAAGATATCAGCACCCCATATTAATTGCAGCATTATTAATGATAGTGAAGACATAGAAACATCTAAATAATCAAACAATGGATGAATGAGTAAAAACATTGTGTCTGTGATGGGGAGAGAAAGATCTACACATACACACAGAGGATTGTTATTCGACCATAAAATAATGAAATCTTGCCATGTGCAGCATCATGGATTGACAAAGACATTATGATGGGTGAAATAAGATAGAAAATGGTATCTCATGAATATAGAAAAGAGATTGGCGGTTTAATAGGCAGGGATTGGAGAGTAGGAGAAATGAATGAAGGAGGTCAAACAGCAAAAGTGAAGAAATGCTTCGTAACATGTTTTTAAAGCCAAAAATACTGATTCTAAAACTATACAAGAACAACACAAAAGAAAAAACTAGGCAAGTATCTCTGATGATACAGCATAAGCCATCAACAAAGTTTTGGCA
Source organism: Galemys pyrenaicus (assembly GCA_019455555.1). NCBI lineage: Eukaryota > Metazoa > Chordata > Mammalia > Eulipotyphla > Talpidae > Galemys > Galemys pyrenaicus. Next base: position 7,000,868 of record JAGFMF010011739.1, on the reverse strand, counting down.
AACATAATTCAGCAACACATTAAAGGAATTATACATCGTGACTAAGTGAGGTTTATTTCAGGGACAGAAGGATGGCTCAACATATGCAAATCGATTATTGTAAAACACTCTATCAACAAAAAGGGAAATAAAATTTTATGATCATATATATGTATCAATAGATACAGAAAAACATTTGGCAAGGCTCAATACTCATTTATGATTAAAATTCTCAAAATGGGAGGAGAAGGCAGATACTTCAACATAAAAAAGGTTACATAGAGAAACCAATAGCTATTACATCAAAGTTGAAAATGGAAAGCTTTTCCTCAACAATCAGAAATAAGACTAGGATACCCCTTCTCACCACCACTGTTCAACATAGAAATTCGGAAGTCCTAACCAGAGCAATTAGGCCAGTTACTTTGAAAATCCAAATTGGAAAAATAGAAATAAACCAGCACTATTTGCAAGTGACATGACTAAATACATATAAAATCTTACGGAGTCCATGAAAAACTACTAGAAACAATGAATTACAGGATACAAATTAATACACAAAAATTTGTTGTGTTTCTATGTGCAATCAAAGAGAAAAGAAATTAACAATACCATCTACAATTGCATCAAAAAGGATAAAATACAAAAGAGGTGAAAGGCCTCCAGAACTCTAACACTTGTTAGAAGAAACAGAAGATCCAAAGTAAAGATATTCCATTTCTATGTATTGAAAGAACATTGTTAAAATGACCGTCTTATGTAAAGTAGTATGTAGATTCAGTGCAATCCTCATCAAAATTTTAATATCATTTTTCAAAGAAATGAAACAATACTACAATATGTATGGCATCACAAAAGAACCCAAATAATCAAAGCAATCCTGACCAAAAAAAAAAAAAAGAAAATATAGGTGCCATGCTCACTGATTTCAAACTGCACTGCAAAGCCAGAGTAATTCAAACAATATGGTATTGGAATGAAAACAGATACACATCAATAGAATATATCGAGAGCCTAGAAATATACCCACAGATACATAGTTAATTTATGACAAAGGAGAAAGGGAAATATTTAAATATTCTTGAATAAGTTGGATGATCACATGCAAGAGAATGAAACTAAACCACCATTTAAACCATACAAAAACTTTTAAATGAATTAAAGACTTGAATAATAAGACCTGGAACTCTAAAGTGCGGCGAACAAAGCAGAGGCAATCTCTTCCATTAGCTTGACCTTAGATGTATTTGGGAACTCAACTCCAAGGGCAAAGGAAACAAAGGCAAAAATAAAATAACTGCAAACTAAACTGTGAACAAACAGGCAATCTACTGGGTAAATTAAGATATTTGCACATCATATGTTCAACAAGGGTTTACAATTCAAACTATATAAAGATCTCATACAACTCAACAATGAAACAAATGACCCAATCAAAAATTAAGTAGAAAATCTGAATAGACACTTCTCCAAAGATGACTTTCAGATGCCAAAAGACATGAGAAATTGCTCAACATTTTTTATTAGGAAAATGCAAATCAGAACCATAATGAGCTAGCCCCTCAAACCTCCATCAAATGACTTATTTTATTTTTTTTTAGGTGGAAACAAATGTTGGTGAGGGCATAAAGAAAAGCCCTGTAAAATATATTTTTTTAAAAAGGAAAAACCTGTGCACTGTTGGTAGGAGCATAACTTGGTATAGCCACTATAGAAAATAGCATGGAGTATTTTTCTCAGTATCCACCAATGAACTGATAAATGTGCTACAATACCTAGCCTCTTATAAATGAAACATTGTGGGTTACCTAAATAAAACAATCTCCACCACACCACTGAAGTCACAGGCAGTAAAGGTTCCTGGTTCAGTCCCAAGATTCCATGGGCTATGGAAAAACCTGAATTTTGTACAAATTTTGTACAAAAAAAAAGGTCAGTAATGGCACATACAATAGTTTATATTTAAACTGATGGAAGCTGAACATTAGGTAGAATAGAAAATTATTATCCTTAAGGATAACAAACTGGTAATCAATACTAGAAATGTGAAACTGGTGGTCATCAGATACATTATAAGCATGAGAACAGAAAATTTACAGCCACTTCTACCAAAAGTTTAAGTACTTTGTAACATCAATTTGGTACCATTAGGAACTTGGGGAAAATATGGTTGACTTTATCTGAAAGTGCATATTGTTCACTCCAACCAGTCTTACAAACTACCTTAGATCAGCCACATTATCTACTCACATAAGGTGACTAAGTCATGTAATAGGTATAGGTGTCAATACAAGTTCACATTTTCCAATCTATTTTTCTCATCCCTCAAAAATCCTCACATTCTACAATTTGTCAGAACATCAACTGTCGATCTTAATACTGCACAACAATCTGCTAAACCTGTTCTGCTTGCATCATATCTTCCAGTAGACTAGGCTTGTGTTTCCAGGGTGAATCTGGATGTGTCTGAAATAAAAGAATGCCAATTCTGGATTTGTGGATTTATGCATATTTAAACTTAAAATCTAATTTTTGGTGACCTTAAACCAATTTTTCTATTTTCTTCAGGGATCTTAAAAGGTCCACTTAAATATCAGTAAAACATATTTAGAGGGTTTTTAGATAGTCAAAGGAATAACCATTAAACTTTAAAAAGAGGAGTTAAAGTAACCATAACTACTATCTGTTATTAGATAGACAATATAAAAATTGTAAAATATAACATCAACCTAAAAGGTGAGGAGAAGTGAAAGTGCATAGTTTTGAAATACTATCAAAGTTAAGCTATTATCAGTTTCAATAGGGTGCTATACAACTCAGTAAAAACAACCTGCACAAAAAATGGGCAGAAAAAATAAAAAGAAACTTCTCCCAAAGAAGACATGAAAACGGCCAACAGGTATATGGAAAAATGCTCAACATCACTTACAATCAGGGAAATGCAAATCAAAACTACAATGAGATACTATCTCACAGCAGTGAGAATGGTTCATATTAAAAAAAAAAAAAAACAAAAACACAAAAAACCAGGAACCAACAAATGTTGGTGGGATGTGGAGAAAAAGGAACTCTCCTACACTCCTGGTGATAATACAAATTGGTTCAATCACTATGGAAAACTGTGTGGAGGCTCTTCAAATTACTAAATACGGGTCTATGGTATGACCCAGGGATTCTATTCCTAGCAATCTACCCAAACACAAAGGAAACTTGCACCCTATGTTTATTGCAATGCTATTTACAATAGCTAAATAGGGAAACAACCTAAATGCCCAAAAAACTGAAAATGGATCAAGACCACATGGTATATACGCACGATGGAATACTATTCATCAATCAAAAAAGATAACCTCATGTCATTCAAACCATTTGCAGCAACAAACTAGAGGGATTATGCTAGTAAAATAAATCAGAAGGCAAATATTGGATGGTTTCACTTGTAGGAGTCATATAAGGAATCCAAACAAACAAACAGAAAAACACTTGCAGATAAACTATAGATCTGAGGCATCCAGCAGGGGAGGGAGAGGAAGAGGGATCAAAATAGGGAAGAGCACAAGGCACTATAGCTTTGGTTCACAGGTGATGTGGTAATGAGAGAACAACAACTGGAGAACTTTTGCACAAAAATAAAAACAATGTAAGAAAATTTAAAACATACATGTCATGTCAAAAAATAAGATAGGATATTGTATATATATATTTTAGTTAAACAATAAACATTTACTACTACTCTTGAGAATGGGAAATTGTAGATTATGCTGACAGTATGGTCAGGTTCTGGCAGAACCCTTTTACTGTTTTCCTCAGGTAGTTGATAAAGGCCTTGGCTATCTATACTGCCTTATAAGGATACCAATTAAAATTGGGGTGTTTACATATTTTGTATGTCTCATAAAACAACAGGTTAAAGGATAAAGAAATCAAACACACACACACAGCAAGAAGCAAAAAAAAAAAAGTCTACAAAGCCAGAGACAATGAACAAAAGGAGAGTAATAAGTTCTTACCTATCGATATTACTTTGAATATAAACAGATTAAATTCGCCAATCAAAATATATAGAATGGATGAATTAATAAAAGGAAAAAAAAAAAAACAAGATCTGACAATATGTTGCCCACAAGAAACCTACTTTGGCCTTTAAGATACACATAGGCAGAAAGAGAAGGAATGGAGAAAGGTATTTCAAGGAAATAGCAAGGACACATAATTATCAATATATCAAACAAAATAGACATTTGACAATAATTATTATACACCCAATATTGTGGCAACCAAATGTATATAGCAAAAAACAAATAAAAGGAGATATAAATAATACAATAGTTGGTTTTAATAACCCACTCTCAACAATGGATAGATCATGCAGACAGAGAATCAACACAGAAACAGTTTTTGATCAACACTATGGACCAAATGAAACTAACAGAGACAGAGCTATCCAATAAAAGCAGAATACATATTCTTCTCAAATGCATATGGAATATTTTCTGGGATAAACCAAGTTAAACGACAAAACAAGTCTTAACATATTCAAGAAGATTGCAATCATACCCTGTATCTTCTCTGACCACAATGGTCAGTTAATATTAGGATGAAGACTAAAAAATTGAATACATGGAGATTAAACAACACTCTCCTGAGCAACCAAAGCATCAAAGAAGGAATTAAAAAGTAATTTATCTTGAGACAAATGAAAATATAAACAATATATGAAAAGTTATGAGGCACAGCACAAACAATTGAGGGAAGTTTATAGTAAAGAAAGAAGAGGATCTAAAAGAAGAGTCAACAAAATTACAAGAGAATCATAAATCATATCATAAATATACAAAGAATCCAAAAAAGCTACCATAAGTATGTTAATAAATTGGATAATCTAGAAGAAATGGAAAAATCTGTGGAAAATACAACCTACCAAGACTGAAGCAGGAAGAAGTAGAGTATCTGATCAGTCACTTATTAAGCAAAGCAAACCTGAGAGGAAAATAAAGTTTGAGGCACTACCTGCTCTCATTTTAAACTACTTTACAAAACTATAATAATCAAAACACCATAAAACTGGCATAAAGACACACACATTAACAGAATGGAGAGCCCATAAATAAACCCACACATATACAATCAACTAATATTTGACAGTGGGGCCAAGAATGCTCAGTGAGGACAGGACAATCTCCTCAATAAACAATTCTGAAAAAATCAGATACTTACATGTCAAGGAACAAAACTAGATCTCTATTCTTATTCCATCACAAATATATTAGCTTGAAATAGATTAAAGACTTCAGTATATGACTAGAAGCCATAAACTCCTAGTAGAAAACATAAGAGGAAAGCTCTGTGATGTGGATCTTGGCATTGATTTTCTGGAAATGACAAATAAAGCACAAGCAAGAGAATAAAGAACAAGTGGGTCCCTTTTAGGATGATGTTCTGAAAAAACCTCTTGCCCAGCTTCCAAGAGCCCAGAGTAAAAGGTAGAATTTAAAAGGTAGTATAATGACACATAGTCAAAGTATTTAAAGGACAGAAATTTGAGTAGTATTCTATTGATTCATTCATCTGTTCTGGGGGCACAATTGTGTACTCCACAGCAATCAAAGATAAACTCATGCAATTTGTAGCAACATGAATGGAGCTCGAAGGGATTGTGATCAGTGAAACAAGACAGGAGGGAAAAAATACCAGATGATTTCATTTATAGGTGAACATAGGAAAGCTGAACAAAAGGTCAAGAAAAAGACAAAACTTGCAAGCTGGAACTGATCTGGGGCATACAGTAAGGGAGGATGAGGGAGGTCAAAAACAAGGGCGGGAAGAGCATAGGGAACTATGGTGGTGGAAGAACTATGGGGACTATACCTGAAGTGAGAGATCAAATATTGTACAAAAATGAACGATGATTTAAGAAAATAAATTTAATTATAAAAAATGAAAGGTCTGAAACTGCTAGTGAAGAGATTTATCCAACAAACCAACCACAACTATAGATATACCTTAATTGAAAAAGACAGAATTCCCTGATATATCTATTTTATGACAAATAGTAAACACTTTGCACTAGAAAAAAATACACAAGATACTAACTCAAATCAAATCAAAGAAATGGAGGGTGCTTTAAGTGATAAACATCAGGGTTAAAAATAAAAGATTTTATGAACAAACAAGTGGAACTATATCATATTAAAAAGTTTTCTGCAGAGAAAAATATCTCAAACTGAAAAGCATCTATGGAATGAAAAAAAAAGTATTTTCAAATATTTGTAAGGAGTTAATAACCAAAACATACAAAGAACTCATACCATTCAAAAGCAAAAAACTAGACAAACCAAAATTATACCAAATAACACAATAAGTAGCGATAGAAAATAGAAATAGGTAGAGGATCTGAAAGACATTTTCCCAAAGATGTACAAGTGGCCAACAGAACAAAACAGTGAAATGGTCAACAGAGAATGCTTAGTTCCCTTATCAAGGAAGTGAAAAAAATCAAAACCACAACTGGTACCTCATACCTCCTAGAGCATCTAACACCAAAAACACAATAGACAGGAAGTGCTGGCAACATGTGGAGAAAAGGAAACCCTTTTGCACTGTTGGTGGGAATGTAAATTGGCACAGCCATTGTGGAATACAGTATGGAGGATCCTCAAAACTGAAAATAAAACATATGATCCAACAATTCTACTTCTGGATATTTCCCGGAAAGAAACAAAAAACACAAATATATGTAAGCAAGTATCCACAGATGAACAAATGGTTATGATTTATATAGAGACATACATGCATACATATATGTACAATGAACTGTTATTCAGCAACAAAAAACAAGAATTCCTGTTATTTGCAACAATATGAATGGACAACAGCATTATGTCAAGTGAAATAAGGCAGATAAAGGCAAGTTCTGTATGATCTCATGTCTAGCGGAATCTAAAACCAAATCAAAACAAAAAAAAAAAACCCAAATTCATAGAAAAATGATCAGGTTTATGGTTACTAATGGCAGGGGCTGGGAAAAATGTAGAAACTTCCAGTTATAAGATAACAAGTACTAGGGGTATAATGTATAAGATGATTATAGCTAACCCCATTGTTGAAAGTTGCTAAAAGAACTGATCCTACAAGTTCTCATACTAGAAAAACATTTCTACGTTTCTGAAACTACATGAGACAGAAGATGCTAACAACTCGCCATGGTAATCAGTTCATGATGTATATAAGTAATTATGTTGTGCATCTTAAGCAATATTGTATGTCAATTACATCTCATTAAGACAGAAAAAGATCATAGCAACTGCCAAGTGAATGATGTAGTAACTATAATGCTACACATTAACTCCCTGGAACTTAATTATCTTATAACTGGGAGTGTATACTCTTAACCAATATTTCCCCTTTCCCCACCCCTCACCCTATAGTAACCACCATTCTACTGTTTCTATGTGTTCTTCTGTTCTAGATTCTATGTGTACATTACAATATGTCTTTCTCACGACTGAATAGTCCATTTTATATATGTTCCTCCACTTTATACAGAGTTCTATTACATGCTACTATAGATTACATATAGCTCCCTTGTATGCACACACACCCCTAGCTTCTTTATCCATCTAATTGCTAATGTACACTGTGATGGTTTATTTTGATTGTGAATAATGCTGCAATGAGCATGGAAGTACAGTTGTCTCTGAGATCTTATCTTCATTTCTATTTAATATATACCTTGAAATGGTATTGCTGGATTATATGGCAGTTCCATTTTCAATTTAACAGTATTTTTTGAGATATAATTGACATATTGTATCAATTTTAGGTATGTGAAAAATGATTTGCTATATATCATGAAATGATCGCAAGAGTTCAATAAATATTCTTGATTACAAGAGTTCAGCTATATATTCTTCCAGTCTACTTAAAATGCCCTGTGTGTATATTCTGACCTAAAGGCTCAGCAGATGTCCCAGCAAACAGCCAACATCACCTGCAAGGCACAGAATAACACCTCTAGTTGATATTTACTTCCATGTATCATTGCTCCCAGCTTTTGAACCATATTAGCTGAGGCCTCATATACTATAAGCAGAAATAAGCCATCACCACTTTATTCTTTGAGTTCTTGAGTCATAATAACCTTAAGGGTGATGAAATGGGTTTTCAAGCAGCTAAATTGGTTTAAGTAGGATAAAATGAAGTTAATGGTAAGAAAACTTGTAAAATAAACCAATGGATAGGTTCTATATTGGGCCAGCAATATAGACCAGTCACTATCTTGGTCTGCCAGATTAACATCTCATTTATACCTTCAAAATCTAATTTTACATATTGCTATTTGTATTTGGGCTTAATGTTGGAATGGGAACTCCTAGGACTGATAGAACCTTGTGGCTTTTGTGAGATGCTAGATATTAAGGGGGGGGGGATATCTTTGGAGACCCAATGTCAAAAGCATTCAGATCCACCTGGAAAGTTGACAATGAAAATGGATAGTTGCTGATTAACATAAGAGGTCCCATAAGAAAAGATAACCAGAAAATATCCTCTAAGAACCAAGACAGACTAATTTCTACCACTTCTCTGTTAAAAGTTAACTAGCCAGAGACCACCAACTTCAACTCCAGCAAAAATCACCACAGAAGAATTAGGCAGAGAACTCCAAAGAGCAGTGTCGGTACCTATTTTTATACAGATAGACAGCTAAGATGAGATTAACTATAAGAAATGACTCATGGTTATGGAGGCCAAGAAGTCCCACACTCTGTGGCTATAAATTGGAGAAACAAGGAAACTAACAGCGTAACTCAAAGTCTGAAGGTCTTAGAACCAGGAGCTCCACAGTCTCACAGAAGAAGGAATGTCCCAGCTAAAGGAAAAAACAATTTGCCCATCTACCTTTTTGTTGTGTCCAGGTGCCCAGTGAACTGGATGATGTCTGCCCACATTGGTGATGGTGTAGGTCTATCTTCTTTACTGTCAACAGAAACAAATGCTTAACTCTTCTGGATAAATCCTTGAAGACTCACAGAAATAATGTTTGATCAGCAATCTGGGCATCATTTAGCACAGTCAAGTAGACAAATTAACCTTTACAGAAACTGTGGCATGCAATTCAGTAAGATCTTGTGTGAGGTTTAAGGTCTACTAAAGGATCCATAGGTGGGTCTAGAAGTGGCCATCTGTTATGAATTTAGTTGCTATTTCTGGGGTGATATTAGGACAAGTGGGGTTCACCAGGGTTCAGATGCTGTCATGAGGTGTACCCTGTCCTAGTAGTATGGATCCAGGGCCATCAGTGTCATTCAAAGAACAGATCACTGTGCTATTGAAAAGACGTAGTTCTCTAGGATTGCTCACTGTAAAGACCTCAGCCTGAAGTTGCCTGAGAATGAAACCTCATCCCGAGGACAAAACCAACATGGACCTAACTGAATTGGGACACAATGGAATCCCTAAAAATAGCTCAGCCTGAAAATCCATCTCTTGAATTCTCCATATTAAGACAAACACATTCTTTTACTTTGCTCAAGCTACTTCTTCAGAGCTGAATAGTTTGATTAATGCAAACCTGTTAACATTTCCTAACATTCTGCAGCCTAGGTTGGTCTCCAGACACTCTTTCACATGCAACCCGAAGAAAAACTTGCAGCTATGTGTGTACCTGTGCATATATGCATGCACATGGGGTTTCAGTTCATGTTTCATAGAAGCAAAGCTTTCTTTTGGTGTAGGAGAATTATCATTCAAATCTACAAACTTTGGACATTGATATGAGTTTATATTTCTAAGTAATAAGAATATATGACATTCAATAGATTTTGTTTATTGAATATATAATTAAGCAAAGTTCTGAGATACCTCGAAAGGGAAATAATACAATATCATGCATGTCTTCAAAGATAGTTACCTAGTAAGTCATAAGGGCAAAGGTGATGTGGGCAGGGAAACTTAGCACTCCAGATGGAGAAGTCGCCATTACAGAATGGTACAGGGGGGGAGAATTTCTCATTAAGCACAGGCGTTGGGCTTTGACTGAAGATTTAAACATGGGTGGGAAGACAACATATTGGAAAGAATTCAGATGAGGGGGAAAACAATTATGGAAAGAGTAGCTACACAGTTTGGACCAGGAGATTTCCTAACCAGAAAGAGTAAAACAGAAGTCTGGAAAAGTAGGTACAGACCAATCTGCTCAGACATTGAAACACCAGGTAAAGTGTTGGTGTCTTATTTGATAGGAATTGGAAAGCCATTGTCAGTATCTGATTAAACTAATATCAAGATAAAATGGTTTTTAGAAAAGGTTAATTGACAATGTGATGTTTTTGACTGAAGCAGAAATCGGAGAATGCTGGACCCTGTTGCTATTGTTTAGTCTTAAAGTGGGTGGTGTGAATGAGCCTCAGGGCAGAGAGGATGAAGGGCAAAGACAGCTAGTGTATTTAAGGAAAGGGAAAATGGATCTTACCACTGACAACAGGAGGGAAAGGAAGAAAGGTGGAGTCCTAACATTTTTTAAAACTAAAATACTCTTAGGGATTTTCTACCCTAAATTAATTTTACAGGTGAGCTGAGTTTCAGAGCAGCTGAATGACTTGTCCAAAGACACAGTTACTATCACTGCTGGGTCTGACAATTTGCTTCCAAACTCAAGCCTAGCCTCCTTTTCCCAACTCCCTCCAGGTAAGTATGTGTTCATCAGTAAGGACTGTGACCAGAGACCAAGAGCAGAGCACTGTATAATCACTGAAAATCTGAAAGTAGGTAACAGCAAGGGAGAAGAGAAAGACACAGGAGGTCATGCAAATATAACCACTTCACCCCATCTCAGAATAAAGCCATCAAGATGTTAGAGCCAATCTTAGAAGAGTAATACATATCTAAAAGCAGGGAGGACTGGGCCTTTTCAGAAATTTATTTGAAGAGAAGACATTCAAAAACTCATTTGGAGAGGTGGAGCCCAGAGGAGAGGGGCCCAGGGCTACTACTTAGTTTGAACCATCAACGTACTATCTAGTTTGTCCAGCTTTATTTACCCGGAAAGATTTGGAATTAAAAATCTAAGTTGGATATGGAGACACAAAAGACCTCGAATAGCCAAAGCTCTCCTAACTGACAAAAAGGGAAGTGGAGGGATCACACTTCCAGACTTCAAACTTTACTACAAA
>JAGFMF010011739.1:6957195-6988773 GCA_019455555.1 Galemys pyrenaicus | reverse complement strand
ATAATAATAACAACAGCAATAAAGACACAGAAACCAAAAATGAGGAGACAAGGACAGACTGGGGACACCTGGTGGGGAGGGGAGGGGGAGGGTTGAGGGCAGACGAGAGCACGGGGACTGAGGTGATGGTGCACTGGTGAGATGGTGATGGGGAATACATGGGGATTACAACTAATGGCAAGTATATGTAAATTTTAAAATATTTTAATAAAAAAAGTGGTTTCCAAAAAAAAAATAAAATACTATCAAATCTTAAAAAAAAAAAATCTAAGTTGGGCCTAGTGGGTGGGAATAAGGACCACATCTAGAGCATTCTAGGCCTACAATACCAAGAAAAAAACAAAGGAAAAAAAATGGACCATAGCAGGTCCTTATAACAGGCAGCCTCCTGCCTGCAGGGCTTTTGATTCCTGAGAGAAAGAGCAGTGATGTTAACAAAGAAACCTTCAGCAGTTAAGTCAGAAGGAAAGAATGTGAAACAATTAAAAATGCCCTTCTCAAAGCATTTCCTCCTAGTTTAGCAAAGGAGAGGACACAGCAAATCCTAAGAACCTGTACTACCAACTGGAGTAATTTCAGTTTATCTAACAGTTTACAGCTCAACCTGACATTTCTTTGAGCAAAGATTTTGAGCTTAAAAAAATATATATTTGAGGACAAGGTATCTATCATCCCAGCTAGATTTTGGCTCCTAGTTTTTCAGTGCTATTTGATTAAAAATACAAAAACAGGGACTAGATTTGCTTCGCCTGTGACTGGCCCAAAGCAGGAACGTCTGCCACTCAGAACCAAGAACTTTTCAAGTTCCATCTGCAAATATTCTTATCCAATGAAAAGATGGAGTCTAGGAACGCGCCTATTTTCTAATTCCTCAGATGAGTCTAATGAAGAGTTGGAAACCACTTTTGTACTAAATGGTTTTGAATATATTTTGAATGTTTATAATAGTACAAGTCAGCTGACTTCCTCTTTGGGTTGCATATTTTAAAGTAGTAATACATTTTAAAAACACATTCCAAAAAGTGAGGGTTGGGGGGTAAGAGGTGAAGAGAACTGACGTACCTTATTTTCCACACCAGTCTTGCCAGTTCTCCTTGAAATAAGCAGGCACATATCCTTCTCTCACCAACTGCTCATAATATGCAATTTTTAGAGCTCCTGACACCCCTAGGTCCCCCAAGCTAGAGTGCAGGAGTTCATTTAGTGCTTCACCCTTTCTGGTTTTTACACAGACTAAACCACAGCTCCAGCAGCCAAGCCACCATGGCGTCTTAGCCGTGACTAACCTCGTCCACCTGCCTTTTATGTGTTACTCAGGTGATTCAGGCCTGTGTGGGAACTGCTACCTCAGCTTATTTTAGAGCTTCTCAACAATCGCATGTCCTTTCCAGGTGAAGATAGTACAGGAGATCAGCCCTATTCCTTTGGAAGACTTTGAAAGTAATGGACAAAACATCACTTTCACAGGGTGAAACATATTTTTTCAAACAGTGATTAAGAAAGTTGTGCAAACATCTAAGTCCTGAATAAAAGCATCAGTGAAAACCTATTTCTCCATATATTTAAAAAAAAAAGTGTGTGCGGGGAGGAAATAAGACCTTATAGGTTACCGGTTTGTGAGAAATTTCCAACACCTGTAATAATGTGACCTTAATTCAAATTAGTTGAAAATGCCATGTTTAAATTTCAATGGATAGTTCTGATAGTATCTAGAAATGCTATAAAGATGGCAGTTTCTGAGTACAAAATATTGCTTAAAAACAAAACAAGCAAACACCATCATGTATTGGTTTACATTTTGCCCAGCCAACAGTAACTTCTGAAAATACCTTTTGAAAAACATTCCACACCTTCTAGAGCCAAGCGAAGCTTCTGACTTAAAAAAGACTTCATTAAGGGGATTTTTGTGTTCTTGGAGACTTGACATATCTGAACAAACGTTCCTTTTCCAGTTTCTAGGAATGTGGAAGAAAAGATAGCTTTAGCAACACAGTTTGATTCTCTTCATTAAAATAGCTACAGAATTCAAAAAAAAGAAGAAAAAAATCAAGGATATTATTTTTATTTCACACTAGATAAAAGATATTTTGAGCCTCTCCAATAGGAAAATTCTGATAGAATTTTGTGCAAGCTATAAAGATATACAATAACCAAACTCTAGAACTAAGACTTGGATCTGTGCAGAGTATTTTCTTTTAGTTTCTAGGCTTTCTCCACTCCTTTCCTCGCCTCTGCAGGAGTGAGTCATTTGGTTGATGAGACTGTAAAAGGAGTCTGGTGTGCCTAAGACAACCTCGTCCTCTTTGTATTTTTGGCCTTGCTTGTCTTCAGGGAAAGTTCGCTCTCTTTGCTCTTTGCCATGTGGAAAGGAGTCTGCTTTCATGGGGAGGCCTGTAGTTGCCTAGCTGTACCAAGTTTTGCAAATAAAAGGGTAACTCATGTAAGACATGAATAAGTCCACTTGGGTACAGACTTAAAGTCTGTAGTGCCAGTTAGGTATGGAGCAAGTTCTCAAAGATTCTGGCAGACGGGTCAAGGAGGAGTCCTGGAGCCTTCAGCAGCTTTTTCAGGCTTTTATTGATCTTTACTTCAGAGGCAAACAGGTATACCGCAGGCAGGGAGGCAGGGAGGGGGGTGGCCAGGAGGCTGCCAGGCAACCTAGCCCCAGGCCTCCTAGCCCCCGGATTCTACAGCTCTTTCTTCTCCCCCTGCTCTCTCTCCTGGCAACCTCGTGACGTTGCCCTTATACATGTCTCAGCCCAGGTGCACCCACTTGCGTGTGCCCACACCCGACTCGAGGTGCTCACCATCAGGCACGCGTGCAGGGCAGCAGGTGTCCATCATCAACACCGATTGTGGGAGAGCAGAAAAGCCTGATCACTCTCATTTACCCTACATTGTCCATTTGATCTTAATAAAAAAGTGATATTTCAATATTCATTTAATAAATCTTATATATCTCTCATTTGCTCCCAAACTCTGGAGACAAATAAAGGGGTGTTATTCACTAGCTCTTTTTAAAAAAGATTTATTCATTCATACAAGAACTGGGGTATAGGCCAGAGGTGTGTGGGGACAGGGGTGGTGAGAGTAGGGAACAGAATAGGCAGATTGAAACACACTGCTGAGGGGAGCAGCATGTGGGTCACCTCCCTGGCCGGACATCGAACTATTATTGCAATGGCTATGGATGCTTCATAGTGCTATGCTAACCCCTTGCATCACCAGGGAGACCCTGTTCACTAGCTCTTAATACTCCAGTATAGATTTTCAGCTTTTCCTCCAATTTTCCAATAAGTCATCATTAGCTTAAGTTAGTTTCTATTGCTTGCAACCAACAAAAGAAAATGAAAATCCCACTCGATGGTGGGTGTGGTAACATATACCTGAAGGGTGTGATCCTATATTTCTAAGTCATGTACAATGTCATAAACTAATGTTACCTCAACAGAAAATTAAATAAACAGTTTCATACAGTAGCTAAACTTAAAAAATAGATATTTAACTGAAACAAAGCTTTATAATAAAATGAACATTTTAAATTTAGCAGTAAATCTTACAGAATAATACATGGGTGCACTTGAAAGCAAAGAATACCTTAATTTTAATTAAGGAAGAGCTCTTTTTAAGATTTATCTATTTATTCTTAATTGAAATAATATTTGGATAGAGTAAGAGTCAGATAAAGACAAACTTGACTCTTCAAAGCTGAGTTCTTAATTTGGTAGCAATACCCTGGAGTCTATGTCCTATGTAAATCATACTGTTCATAACAAGATTCATTTTTTAAATCCCATTCTCCTAAATCCTATTATGATTTAGTTGGCATGCCACACTTTTTCAAAATCATGGATAGTTTTACTCGCTGTGTTTTGTGGTCTATTTCAAATTGATTGCAAGATACATGTAATGATCACTAAACTAGAAAGATGCATGATTAAGATTTCTAAAAGGAGGTTAATAATATCTGTAGTCTGTGATATTTTTTAAATATACTTTTTCTTCCCCAAAAGAAATAGTATCAAATTATCCCTTGCTCTAATAAATCATTATTTCAAGCTACTTTTTAAGAACCAAGTAATTTTCATGTCATTCTAAAGTGTATGCTAAGAAAATGTATATATTAGATAAGACTTAGCACTGTTGGAAATGAAGTAATCTCACAAAACAGAATTAGTATTTTTATGCCTGAAATGAGCAAAAGTATATGAATGTTGCAGGTGTTTCTTTAGTCTTTTCTCTTTGTATAATTTGTGACAAAATTTTAATCATGAAGCTTTTTTAAAATGCTGAGATGGATGTTTGTTCTGTTACCAGGAGTGAGGAAGTTCTATCATTTGTCATTGCTGTTGGCTGCAAAACAGGTGTCAGAAATAATGTGGGAAAGAGTTGAAAGGACACCCCAGTATGTGATTACAGAATAAATTTTGGAAAGTGTTTTGAGTCATGTTATACACAGAACCTATCCAGTTCACTTTTTCAAAAGTAGAGAATGCTAAAATGCTGATTACCCTTGTTGATCTTGGAGGCACTAGGCAGACTCCATTTATTTTACCTCCTTCCAAATCATCTTCACCCACTTTCTGATTTCTGGAATTCCACCAGACATCTTATTATGTCAGCTCTTTGACTTGACAGTGAGTCAGTCATTAAAACATAAATGCCACTTAGCTCTGGGATTCATAATAGGAATTTGGCATATTTTAATCAAGCTCAATCACATGCCAGGCTACAGAAACATATGCCACAGACACTTAGGTTGCAGTGGTGCATGGCCTAGTACTGATTATAAAAGATCTCTGAAAGAGGACAGTCCTCCAGCATTTTGCTTGACACAGAGATAGCTTCAGGTATTTATGGGCCTCTTTGAGACCAACCCTTTCAGATCACGGCTTGCCACACCCAGGAAGACTGGAAACATCTCAGTCAGACTACATCATCTCTGAGCCAGTGCCAGATATGTCTGCCCGGTAACCCCTCATCTTGACACTTTAGTGTCATGTAGTTTCATTCGGGTTCCATTTCAATAAGAGTCCCTAACCTGGACTCTTTCGGGGTACAGGGCTTGAGATATCAGTTCCTTGTATCCCAGAAGATCCTAAAACCTTTTGCCAGTTGCTCACCCTTCTCAGGGATTTTGTTTTCTGGTTTAAATTGCTTCCCAATTTTTGAAGAGTAACAACAAATCACAATATCCAGCCAAATGGAACAACTACAATATATTAAAAGATGCAGGGAACCCTGTGTTATGACCCAGGACAGCATTTACTAGATATTTGAGGAAATTCTTGCTATTCTCCCCCACTCAAATCTCACTTCCCAAGGCAGCAATCTGGGTGGATCAGAATATCAAGACAAGGTCAGAGCTAAACAAGGGGAGTGAGGCATTTGGAGGAGTCATGCCGAGCCGGGGACGGGACAGCCCGTCTAGGAAAATCAATGCCTGAGAATGATCTGAGATCGATATGACAGAGCAGCAGGAGAAAGGGCTCTCAAGGGGGTGGCCGGAGGGTGCTGGGGTTGAGGAGCATGCACAAGATATTCTAATACAAGAAATCAACCACCTCAGTGGAGATCGGTCTCCACAGTGGCTGCTATTTAGATGCACTGATTTGTAGTCCTCCATTTAAAATGTTTATTTTTAAAACAAAAGTTAACATGAATAGCTCATAAAACTGATATTTTTATAATTTACAGTAAGAGCCATAGCCTCCTGGGCCTCCATGGTGGTGCAGTAGGTTAAGCAACGCACTATGAAGCAAACCACAGCCACTGTAGCATGAGTTCGATCCCTGCCGCCGGCCCGGGCGGGGACCCACATGGCGCAGCAGACCTCTCCTGCCTCGCCCGCTGCTCCCCTCAGCAGTGTGTTTCAATCAGTCTGCCTGTTCTGCTCCCCACTCTGTCTCTGGTGAATCCTCCCACCGCCCTGGACTCTGGTCTGTACCCCAGCTCTTGTATGTATAAGTAAATAAATCTTTAAAAAAAAAATCATAGCCTCCTGAGACCTTAGGGTTTATCTAGTTGATTAATTGTCTGTGTTGAACGTTTTTCAAACCATCCCTGACTGAGGCTCCCATAGCACCTCCTTGGGCACCACTGCCTCAAATGGTAGTACATCCGACAGATCAAATTGTCAGGTTGGTAGACTATTAGACTCCGCAGTGGATGCCTCAATCCCTATTCACAAGTCTTATTAGAGTATATTAAAGTAAACAATGTGACTGTCTATGAGCAGACCTGACCTACACCTGCAGGTTTTCAATTTATCGCCCCAAAAGGGGTACACACACAATAATTCTTTGTTATTAAACATAGTTTTTATCTATTCAGAGACTATTTTCAAGTATGCATGATTCTAAAGGAAGTTTGTTGGGAAAATAATACATTTTCCCTATGACGTCAGTGTTGAGATGGAGTGTAAGATACATATAAATACTAATTCATTAACTTAAGATTTTTTTTTTTATGAACACAAGCGCTGGGGTACAGGCCAGAGGCGCAGGAGGTGGGGTGAGAGGATTCACCAGAGACAGAGTTGGGAACCAAACAGGCACACTGATTGAAATACCCTGCTTAGGGGAGCAGTGGGCGAAGCAGGAGAGGTCTGCTGTGCCATGTGGGTCCGGGATTGAACTTGCGCTGCAGAAGCCCCACAGTGTGGTGCTCAACTCTTTGCGCCACCAAGGGGGCCCCAATTCATTAATTTATTCAATAAGTGCATGTTAAATACATACACTACAAGCAAGACTTTACACTCAGAATCAAAATTACAAAGACAATGGGGTACAGCACTCAATGGATGAATGCACAATTCAGCAGAAATCATTTCTATGGCCCAGGCTCAAGCTGCTTAAGAGGTTACAAGAACGGCTTATTTCTCAGGCAGCACATGGGCCTTGGAACTCAGATCAGACAGCCGGGCCTCACTGGAGGTGTTATGTCCTTACTTCGTGTCTTCAATGCCTCTCACCTGACCTCACTTGTGCTTCTTTGGAGAGAATATAGAAAGGATTCATTTGAAGAGAACAGGCATCTAACAACAAGGGGACTTGAAGAATTTAAATTACCTACTGTTCCTAAGCTTCCGGGGCTTATTTTCATTTAGTCAGGCAACATAGAACAAAAAGCCCTGAATGCAACTGATTTCAAAAAGATGCAGAACTTGCTGTGTTGATTCAAGCACGCTAAAGCCACCAGCTGGCAGGCAGGGCAGCCCAATGGAAAAAGGAAGCAGCTCCAGTTGGAGAAATCTCTGTGGCCACTAGGGGGGGCTGCAGCTCTAGGGAGCAGAAGGAGTTTCTGGCACTCTAGAAAGACAGGGAATCTGCCTGTCGCATTTTGTCCTATAATTTTTTTAACCAAGGATTTTTGGTTCTTTTCCCAAACATCCACGAACAGGAGAGGACAGGGCTGCATTTATACATACATTGACAACTATAATTTAAATTTAAAAAAAAAAAGGTTTTTAAATAAAACAAGCTAATCGATGTCTCCATGAACTGGAAGGAAAGTCATGGTCTCATCTAATCAGCCCTTTTGAAGCTGTCATAATTTTATCGTAACCACAAGAGAGAAATGGGAATACTTTAAGAAATGAGAGGCATTTAGATTAGTTGTGTCTCCATCCATGTAAGAATGAAACTTGCATCTCCCTGTGCAGAATGCTTAGCTGAGAACACCCAATACATAATGGTCCAACTTTCAGAAAATTCAAAATAAATACAAGATCATCCAGAACTATAAAACAACAAAATACAGGCTGCTATTCACACTACAGAAGCACAGAAATTACAAAAGCACTATCCCTATTTGAAAGTATACTCTTGTATTTAAAATAGTTGAAATTACCAAAATTTTAGAAACATTTTTCCAATAACATACGTATGGGCTATGAATAATACTAACGGAAAAAAAAAAACTATAATCTTTATAAGAAATCAGTGTCATTCTATGGAGCATCCGTAGCCACTGCAGCACGAGTTCAATCCCCTGCCAGGGAGCTGACCCACATGGCGTAGCAGACCTCTCCTGCCTCGCCCACTGCTCCCCTCAGCAGTGTGTTTCAGTCTGCCTGTTCTGTTCCCCACTCTGTCTCTGGTTAATCCTCTCACCACACCACCCCCACACTTCTTGCCTGTACCCCCAGTTTTTCTGTGCATAAGTATTTCTACTCTAAGGTTAGTTTTTACATTAGATATAAACATTACAATTTAATTTGGTGGAGGAAAATGTCAATCAATTGTTCAAAAAACAGACTCTTCAGGGTCAAGCTTAAAAGGGGAAGAAAATTTCTAGTTATTCTTTTTTCCTTTGTTCCTAAATTTAACACTTCAACTATTAAACATTTATTTTTTTTAAAGATTTATTTATTTATGCATACAAGAGCTGGGGCACAGGCCAGAGTCATGGGAGGTGAGAGGATTCACCGGAGGCAGTGGGGAGCAGACTGACCAAAACACACTGCTGAGGGCAGCAGCAGGAGAGGCAGGAGAGGTCTGCTGCGCCATGTGGGGGCTCCATCCTGGCTGGCGGCAGGGATCAAACTCGTGCTGCAGTGACTGTGGTTTGCCCCATAGTGCGTTGCTCAACCCACTGTGTCACCAGGGAGGCCCAATTGTTGAACATTTAATTGTAAAGATTTTAATTGTATTGCAGTACTGGAAATTGATGAGATCTTAAAAAATAGCACTTAGGAAGAAAAAAGTTATTTGTAAGAACCGTACCCTAATTAAAGCTATCACTATCCATCTTTCAGGGAATATTTGAGCTCCAAGTTGACTGAGCATCTCTTTTAGACTGGGGATAACATGGGCACTAAGAAAAGATGGAATATGTGGAAAGTGAAAGACCCAGCAACCCAAAAATAGCAACTGTTTCAGTCCGCAGTCAGAGTGCCCAGGTGAGAATGCCTTTGGAAAGCATGTGTAGAGTTGAAGCCTTGCTCAGGAATGACCTTGAATAGTGCTCTTCGCAAAGGTCTGTGGAAAACTGAGTGTCCAGCAGATAAATCTACAGGTCTGCAGTGGGCAGCAAGGATCATGTTGGAGCAGCTGGGCCCAATTCCCTTCCCCCACTTCCAGTTCAACCCACGCAGCTTCATCTGTTTACATAATGGCCTTCCAAGTATAATTTGATTGGAAGGAAAAATTTTACAATTAAGAAATGAAAATTAGGTGATTCAATAGAGCTGAAAAAGTAAACTTTGGGTGGCTTTTATTTTTGGTTATCATCGGTGGGCATTTTCCTATTTTTGCTTTCTGTATCTTCCAGAATTTCAACAGTGGAAAAATGTTACTTTTGTAATGCACACACACACACACACACACACACCCCGTTACATTAGAATAAAAGAGTAAGTATTGTCTACTTCTCCAAAAAGGAAAAAAATTCTGCTGAAAACGGGCTTTTTGCTGGGATCACAGCATTTTGAATGTGAGTTGCAGTTTTCAAACATAAAGCGCAGCTGTTTTGTTTCTTCCCCTGAAGCTGTGAAAAAGGGGAAAGATTTTGAAAGCAGGAACAGGAAAAGACTATTGAGAAAAGTGGCTGCTATTTCTAGGCTAAAGTCTCCCTGGCAACACTGTTCTCAGAAGCTATGCCTTCCTACGTGGATTTATGGGGATTCATGAGGGATGAATTCAGAGGATTCACAGGACCCCAAGTCAGCAGAAGACGGGAGAGATCTGAGCCAAATCAGAGCATGAAAGCAGGTCAGAGAGCTGTGTAAAACAGATGGCTTTCTGCAGTCAGTGCAGCAAGGGCCCCAGAGATCCGCAAGAATACAGGAACAGAGAGGGTGCAACGCTGCAGTCTTGCAGGTAAGGATGAGGTTCCTAAAATGAGAAAGGAGACCTTTGGGGCTATGCTGGAGAAAAAGTGCATCTTCAATGAACAGTTACAAGAAGCAGAAAGTGAGCTAAGCCAGCAATTGGCCAGAACAAAGAAATGGCAGAATTATTTTTTTAAAAAATGATACTGCAGAGTAAAGAATAATTTAAGGTGAGACACTCAAGCCATCATGCCAAACATGTAACAAAGAGCAACATAAAAATAATTTACAGCTTTTTTCCTGACTAGGTCACAGATTCCCCACTCAATTAGGCAAAGCAAGTTATGAAAACAAGAATGCAATGAAAGAGATACATAAGAGCTTTAATAAACAAAGCAAGAAAGCTGTATCAGAAAAGGAAGAGAAATATACATAATAGAAACTGAACTGAAGCCACTAGAGGGAGAGCCTGAGTCCCCTCCATGCTTGACTTAGGGCACATCTGAAGCAAGTTTCCCAGTGAGGCCCCAGCCCAGCTGCACCAGCAGCACCTGGCAATATGTTGGAAATGCAAATTCACCACTGAGGCCAAGGATACTGTGCTGTCACAAGCCAATCACAACACAGGTGATTCTGATGTACACTAAATTTTGAAAACCACCGATCCAGAGGCATTAAAATAGGTAAAGCTACCTATAAATACAACTGCAAAGTGAGGAACATCGAAATAACATCAGTACCAAATGTAGCCACTGGAAGACTGAATGCTTACCAACCTCCCACCTCTACTGCTGTCCCTGCCTCTCCCCCTCTCCCAGTTCAAATCTCCATTGCTTGTTGCCTGGACGGCTATATACAATAGCTCAAGTGACCATCTGTCCCGATTTGCTCAGAGAAATCCTACTTTAAACCTGTTCCTGGTGTAGTGAAATTTTCCCTTTCACTCTCAAAGTGTTCAGGTTTGAAATGGAATTAAAGGACTCCTCTAGTAATAGTTTCCTAAACGTTTTCCCTGCTTTCACTCTTATGCATCTCCAATATGTTCTCTTCCCAGAAACTAAAAAGGTAAATGGTTTGCTATTCCTCTTCAAAAAAGCCTTCAAAACCTTTTCATTGCTCTGAAAGAAAACTCAAACAATTCACAGTGGCCCCCAGCATCTATCCTTCTGTCTTCACCTCATTCTGTATTTCTATTTGCTTTCTTCGTTCCCAGTGCACTAACCCCGTCAGTACTTTCATAAATCAGGTTCATCAGACCTCTAGGCTCGTTCCCCTTCTTGGATCGTGTCTAGTCTCCATCCTTCTTCCAATATTACAGGGAGTTTTTTTTTTTTTACCTTTTAATAATATTCAAATGAGTCCTTAACTATTCTTTGGCGCTATTACTTTGGCTATTTCCCATCCTATGGATGTGTCATAATTTATTTAACTATTTCCTAATACTACAGAGTAAAGCTGCTCCCTATATTTGCCATTATTAATACAGCTCTTATATGAGTTAGTCATGGTTCTTGGCTGCAACTAACTCGAGCTACTTCAAGCAAAAAGGCAAATTTATTGGAATGATCCTGGGATTTCTCCATAAATGAACTAAAGCCTAAACAAAATTACCAAAAACGCAGGGATAGAATAATAACTGGGACCCAAGACATAAAGATTACAAGGATACCAGCTCACACACTCTCTCTCTCCACCTTATACCTATAAACAATCATGTATATATTATATACAAATTCATATGCAAATGCATGTACATATACATGTTAAAACACTCATTCATCTCTTTTTCCTTCTGTGTGCATTGCAGCCCCCTTTCTAGTTAGAAAGGACTCATTCCCCTTTGTGGGGAACATGGCTGCCAATGCTCTCAAACTAAGACTCTCTACCACAGGGACATGCCTATTCATACTTTCTAATTTCAATTTCAAATTCTCCAAGGAAGGACTCTAATTGACTCCTTTTGGGTCAAGAGCCCTCCCTTGGGTCAATCAGCTTTAAGAGCATGATTACAAACCCCATGTTTACCAATGAGGCTGAAATCCAGAAAAAGGGGGCTGTTCTTCCCAGAAAGGGGCAGAGAGATGCTGAGCAAACAAAATTAATGACATCGACTACAGATGAGGATATTTATTTGTAAGGTTACTGGGGAAGGGATTTTTAAAATCATATGCATATTTTAAAGTAACTTAATAAAGACATAAAAGGAGATGGTTTTTAAAGCCCGTAACTTGGATCTCTTAAAAGTCTCTCATTTTTACTATTTCTTTTAAATATTTTCCACATGTATAATTTTATGTAGTTGCAGTCAAATTAAACATGAAAGTATATATTACTACTTTAGCTGCTTAACACTTCATCAAACATTTTTTCTTCTGCACTGTCTCATTTTTTCTTTTTATCTCATTATAAGAAAAATAGTACTTTCTCACTGTACTAATACTATGACAGTATACTAATACTGGGTAAAACTTGCATGAGGCTTCCTGTATGCCAGATATCATTCTACAAACATTACATATTTTATTTTTTCCTTACAATGTTTGCTTTCTTTTCGAAGTGTAGTCCTCATCGAATTTCCACCACCAATTCACCCGTGCACCATCATCATAGTTCCTTGTGCTCTTCCCATCCCTGCTTTAATCCCAAGCCCTCCCGCTTCCCTGCATAATGTTCTGTTTTGTAGTTGTCTGCTTGTTTTTGTTTTGTTGTGGGGTTTTTTTGTTGCTGATGTTATTATTTTTTTCCTTGATCCCCTATGTTCCTCCTATAAGTGAGACCATCCAGTATTATTTTAACGCATTGAACTTTGGCCCACCTGTCTGTATCCTGACCTTATGAGGCAAATACAATTATTATCACCATGTCCTTGGAAGAGGAAACTAAAGTAGAGAGAGATTAGGTAATGGGTGCTAATAACTGGCATACTCCAGAACCAATCCAGAGAATTCAGCTCTAGATCCACAGTAGCAACACTTTGAGGAAGCCAGACAAATGCCACATATGAGTCTGACATCCTAGGGCCATGTCTGTTTACATTTTAGGGTGTTCTACCCTCATCTTCTTTTAAATGTTATATTCTTCTTCTCACACAATTGAAATTGTAGCGTAAAATGGATGACAAATATTTGGCAGGTATCACACTATTTCCTATCCTTATCCCACTCCAAGTAACAATAGCCCATATCCTTTTATTCACACTACCCTTTCCCACTGAGCTCACATGTGTATCAAAATCTGTATGAATAAAAAGCAGTCAAAATCAATTCCAGTTGATATATAAAATTATGTATGATTTCTGTGCTATGTGTCATTGATTCCTGCATTTACCCTTATTGTTTATTTCTTTTATTTATGTGTACAAGAGCTGGGGTTTAGGTCAGAGGCACGAGGTGGGGTGGGGTGGTGAGAGGATCCACCAGAGACAGAGTGGGGAGCAGAACAGGCAGATTAACTGAAATACACTGCTGAGGGGAGCAGTGGGTGAGACAGGAGAGGTCTGCTGCGCCATGTGGGTCAGCTCCCTGGCCGGGGACCAAAATCATGCCTTAAAGGCTGGCTATAGCTTGACAGTGCTGAGACTTTACCCCCTATGCCAACAGCAATGGCCCCAGAACTACTCTTAAATCCAGGTTTACCCCCATTATCTTAACATAGAACATACCTATAAAATCTTTCATAAGTGTTGGCATAAAGCAAAATGATTACATAGAAAACATTTTTTTTTGAGCACAGACCAAAAAATAACCAATGAAATCATATCAGATAACATAAAATCTAAAATAACTCTCGCATATAGTAAAATTAGGACTGAGCACTTCTAATATCATACATTAGTTTGCCTGTTTTTTAACTTATATAAATGGAATTTTATGTCTCGCTTTATATAAAAGGAAATTATGTTATGTATTCTTTTGTGCTTACTTCTTTTAAGTCATCTTCCTGCTTTTGAGAGTCCGCAAGTTTTGTGGTTTTTTTTGTGGTTGTAGTTTGTTCATTTTCATTGTTTTATAGTACATAATAATATGAGTATATCAAATTTATTTAATTGTGGTTATTGGGTGTTTCTGAATAGGGAAACTGTCCATTTGGCCATGACAACACAGTATCGTAGACTGGGTGGCTTATAAACAACAGAAATTTATTTCCCAGTTCTGGAGGTTGCGAAGTTTCAAATCAAAGTGCTGGCAGATTTCTTGTCTTACGAGAGCTCAGTTATTGATCCACAGACAGCTTTTTTGTTTCTTCATGTGGCAAAAGTGGGTGCTATGGGGTCTCCTTTATAAGATTACTAATAATACACCTGAATGTTGTCCTAGTCATGACTAGGATCTATGACCTAATCCCTAAGTCCCCACCTCCAAATACCACCACATTAGAGATTATGACTCAACATGTGAATTTTGGAAAGACACAAATATTCAGGCTATAGGCTATAATCACTAATATTGCTATAAATATTTTTGAGGACACCATTGAATGCTTAGGAGATTGTTTAGTCACTGAGTACATATAAGATTAGTTTTGACAGATATCCCCCAAAATATTTTCAGTGTTTATACTAATTTACACTCCAACCAGCTGTGTATGACATTTCCATATTGTGCCAATTCTTGTAGATTTTTCCACATTCTTGCCAATGCTTGGATATATCCATCTTTTAATAAATTTTAGCCACCTAGTGGCTGTGTAGTGGTATGACACTGTGGTTTTAATTTGTACTTTCCTCGTGACTAATGTTTATTGGCCATATCCTCTTTTTGACATATACCACCAAACGTATTTGCTTGTTTTCCTATTCAGTTGTCTTTTTCTTGTTGATTTTGAACATAGACCTTTCTCAGTTATTTACATTCAAGTATCTTTGCTCACTCTGGTTGCACTTTTATTCTCTTAATGATAACCATTTGTGAGCAGATTTCAACCTTAATATCATTAAAGTTATTTGTCTTTTCCTTCAGGGTGCATTTTACGCCCTTTAAGAAATCTTTGTCAAAGGGTCTGTTCACAAAGATATACAAAAAACTCATAAGACTCAAGAAAAATAAAGTAAAAAACCCAATAAAAAAATGGGCAGAAGAACTTAAAAGACACTTCTCCAAAGAGGACATACACATAGCTAATAGACACATGAGAAAATGCTCAGCTTCCCTCATAATCAGGGAAATGCAAATTAAGACCACAATGAGGTATCACCTTACACTGGTAACAATGGCACATATCAAAAAAACCAACAACAACAACAAATGCTGGCGAGGATGTGGAGAAAAAGGAACCCTGGTACACTGCTGGCGGGAATGCAAGCTAATCCAACCATTATGGAAGGCCGAATGGAGGTTCCTCAGTCTACTGGAAATGGAACTACCATACGATCCGGCAATCCCGCTCCTAGGGATCTACCCAAAAGACACAAAAACACTGATCCAAAAGAGCACCTGTACTCCTATGTTTATCGCAGCACTATTTGTAATTGCTAAGACCTGGAAACAACCCAAAAGCCCAAAAGTAGATGACTGGATCAAGAAGATGTGGTACATTTACACGATGGAATATTATTCAGCAATCAGAAATGACAAACTAGGGTTATTTATAGAAACATGGATGGAGCTAGAAGGAATTCTACTCAGTGAAACAAGTCAGAAGGCAAGAGAAAAATATTGGATGACTTCACTATTAGGAGGAATATGAAAGAGCAACAACTACAACAACAACAACAATAAAGAATAAGCTCAAGGAAATGGGCAATTATAACCAAAAGCAAACAAAAAACTCAACAAGACCAAAAAGTCAAAGATAAACCAAAAGGACCATTGGGGGAGGAGGGGAAGTAGAGGAGGGCAAAGACTGGGATGAGGGCAGAAAGAGCACAAGGGTCTGAGGTGATGGTGCACGGGTGGAATGCTGGTGGGTACTCCCTGGGGAATACAAATGATGTCAAATATAATTAAATAAATTTTTAAAAATGAAAAAAAAAAGAAATCTTTGTCAAACCCTTTATCATGTAAATATTTGTTTATGTAGCCTGAAAACTTTGTTGTTTTATCAATCTTATACTTCAGTTTGGACTGCTTTTGTGTTTGGGATGACAAGGGCATCAAGCTACTTTACCATATTGATAATGAATTAATCCAGCACCACTTGTTTCAGTATCAGTCTGCAAAGCCACTCATGTCACAAATCAGTGTGTGTTCTGGACTCTGTTTCATTGGTCTAATTGTCTGTCTTGTGCAAGACTGTAGCTTGATAATAAATCTTGATATCCAACAGCTAAGTTCTCTAACTTTACCCTTCTTCCTAAAGATTCTCTTAACTATTCTTATTCCTTTGAATATCCATGTAAATCTTAGAATCAGCTCATCATTTTCCACTCCCACAATCCTGTTGGGATTCTGCTAAATTTGGAGATAATTAGCATTTTTACAAAATTGAGTCTTCTGATACATAAAATGGTATATCTCTTTCATTTATTTAGGTTTCTTTTTTAATTTCTCCCAATAAGGTATTCAGATCTTCTGATGATAATTATTGCACTTATATTTTTAGATTTATTCTTTTGTATTTGAGGATTTTTTGGTGCTCTGAAAAGACTTAGTTTTCTAATTTGAACAATATTGTGTGCTAGAATTAAGATTTTTCAATTTAACATTTTGCATGCCAGTCATATTTGTATCTTGAACTGTATATGGAGATATTAGTAATTTACTTATAACATCAGTTTTTTCATGTTTTGAATACCATGTGCAAGATTATATTATTAGTGTAGAGAAGGTAAATAAATATAAGCATTAATAGTAAGTTTTCTTGTATCATTTTCAATCTCAGAAGGAAAATGTCCAACATTTCACAGTGAAGTATGGTGTTTTTATAGGCACTATTTATCAGACTAAGGAAGGTCTGATCCTTAGTTAACTAAGCTTATAATGAAGGGTAGCCAAACCTTATCAACATTTTTTTTGCATCCATTGAGATGATCATAGTTTTTCTCCTTTGTTCTGACAATGTGATAAATTATATTAATTTTGAATGTTTGCATACCTTGCATTCCTAAAATAAACCCAGCTTTAAGTGATACTTTATCGATTGTGTTAATAATACAATATTTAATTTATGACTTTAGCTTTTTAATGAGAGAAATGGCCTATAATTACCCTTTTTATAATGTCCTTATCAGATTTTAATCTCAAGTATTATGCTGGTGTCATAAAACAAATTGGGAAGTATTCTTTGTTGTTCCTAGGAAGGTTTTGCTATTTGTAAAATTATATTTTTTTCCTTCTTTATTTCCTTTCTTCTTTATTGTGTGGTAAAATTCACTGGTGATATTATATTGGGACAGTCGTTTTATTTATGGAAAAATTTTTAACAAAGATTTCCTAATTCTTTTTAAATCAGTTTCTATAAATATGAGCATCTCATCTAACATGCAGAAAAATTACTACATTCTTTTTAATTTTTAAATTTCATAACATATATTGATGTCCCCCTTTTCACTCTTATAATTATTTAAAGAAAATATATCAAGCAGTTCAGAAAGGTGTTCATGAACACTATAATTCTCTCTTCATCCACATTCCCATTTTACTTCTCAGCACTCCTGTATTGAATAAATATTTCCAGAATATATTTATGTTTGGACCAGCATGTGTGTGTGTGTTCATACATGCTACATACCCTATAAATTATTTTAAAACATTTAGGGGTAGTTCTAAATCTATACATGCATTCACAGGCTCTTATTAGATATTTGCTTGCAAGGATAAAGTGTTTGTCCTTCTAAATGAATTATTCTCAAACTTTAACATGCCTCAAAATCACCTGGAAAATTTATTAGAACACAGATTAGGGCCTCCCTGGTGGCGCAGTGGGTTAAGCAACATACTATGAAGCAAACCGCAGCCACTGCAGCACGAGTTCGATCCCTGCTGCCGGCCAGGCGGGGACCCACATGGTGCGGCAGACCTCTCCTGCTGTGCCCGCTGCTCCCGTCAGCAGTGTACTTCAGTTGATCTGCCTGTTCTGCTCCCCACTCTCTGTAGTGAATCCTCTCACCCCCCCCCACACCTCTGGCCTGTACCCCAGTGCTTGTATGCATAAATAAATAAATCTTTAAAAAAAAACACAGATTAATGGGCCCCACACCCCAGAATTCCTATTCCTATATAAGTAGGTTTGGGAGAAAACTAAGAATCTGCATTTTTAACAAGTTTCTTAGTGTCAGTGATGCCCCCAATCTGAGACCACTCTTTGAGAACCCACGCATTAAAGCCACATTCACTGATTATTTCAAAGTCCCAAAATGAAGATTCCCCCACGCCCAGGCTCAGTTCAAGTGTATTTAATGAAGAGCAGGCTTGGGTGAGAGCAGTCACCGATTAGGTGTGACTGTCTGGGAATTTTCAATTCAGTGATAGCCAGCCAGCCCCCTTTCCTCACACATACCATCTTCAGAATTGACATCCAATTTCTGTGCCACTGTGAACCATGAGACTTTCTGTTTTCCGGACTGTGCTATTCTAAAGATGTGTCTGGTTCTTTGGGAGCAACACGCCAGAAAATGGATGTTTTTTTATTCCTCATAGCTCATGTTCAATTAACTAAGCATCTAGATTGTGAAAAACTATTGGTTGTCTCTGGGATACCCTTTTTATTTAACTTTGTCCTTTTTAGTGTTACTTCATTTGTTGGAAAAGAATGAATTTTAAATATATTCATTTATTTAAATCATATGTATTAGTATCTTTTTGCACTCATGAGACTGCAACTAAACAAATAAATGCAACTATAAATGAAAAAAAAATTGACATTCAAGCAGAAAATGTCCTTCATTTATTTCCTATATAATATGACCTCACTGTATAACTAAGTGCTGCTTTATCACCAGAGACTTGAGGCCATTATTTTATGTGACCATGTGCACATGGCTTACAGGACGCATCATTTCTGATAGTTGCAGGAGGGAAGGTTAAAGGAAAGCTGTTTGCAAGAACCATCCTCAGACCTGCATCAGCATATTAGAGACACTTGCCAGAGACACTTGATTTCCATCCCCACCCTAAGATTTTGGAGCTCCTGGATACAGGGCCCAGGGGTCTACATTTTTATAAAGCACCCAAGGCAATTTTCATGCACCCTTGTACTTTATTACTCTGATCTGGGGAACAGAGCACACAACAAGACCACTAGAGTGAAGGTTGTTAAGGAAGCTACTGGAAGCAAGGGGCAGCACAATAAAGAGGAAAAAAAGAAACTGAAACAGGAGGCTACCTACCACCACCAGCTACTATTTATTAAGCACCTCCTACATATCCATTATACTTTTAAGCACTTCATATAAATTTACCTCCTCACCAAAATATGATAAAAATGAGGCTGCAGAGTTGAGGGAAGAACTTCAATAAGGGGTGGCACTGAGTTCTGAATCCATGTTCACGCCAACATATACGCAGTTTTCTGTTCCGAGATGCCTCCTTCACCATTCTGCCTGAGTGAAGCAGGGGTGGGTGAGTGTGCTCACATACTTGCCTGTAAAGTGGGAGGAAGACTTGTTGGTGCTCATCGTGTGAAACATGCCAGGTGATAAAGAGGGTAAGAATGATTGAGTCACTGGTGAATATGGTGATACAGAGAAACAACTGCAATATTTGGAGTTTAAGGAGAGTTTTCAGTCTGAATTGCTCAGTTTAGCCACTGGCTATGCCTGGCTTCTCAGACAATTATTCAATCAACCATCCTGTGAATCACCATCACAGAAAACCCAGTCTGATAGTGGAAACCCAGCAGGCACAAGAACAGCAAAGCATCTGAAATGTGGGAAGGGCTTAAACTAATATTGCCAAGATCCCCTTGCTTCTGATTTTAAATCTATGTCTCTTGGAAAATTTAATCCACATGTTTTGGATTCACACAACCCATCAAACACAGTTTTCTAAGAGCCATTTGATGTCTAAAAAGCCTGATGTACTTTCTTTCTTTTTGAAATATTAACCTCTAAAAATATATTCTTTCCTACCCCTGCCCCTAATTTCTGAAGATAGAATTCTATTTTGTTAATATACATGAATCCTGGAACCTGAAATCTGACAACCTCAGGCCTAACCAGGTCTATGAAAGTGACAAGAGTGTAGTCTAATATGTTCTCTCATTTCTCAGAAAAGTCTGCAAGCAGCTGTGGGAAGAAAACCCACCAGGCCGCAGATTCAGCCTCCTCCACAGACAGCCCTCCACTTGGCAGGGCAACACAAGATGTTTTCCAGGCCCTTGTTTTAAATTCAAAGAGGACTCTGCCCACTATTTCACAGAGTAGCATTCTGGAAGCCCAACTTAGTGATTCATTCTAGTGAAATCCACAGGACACCAAACCATGATGAATAGACTCCAAACTGTTTCTGTCTCACTCCCATGGAGGTGTTTCTCTGGGAAGATCATCCTAGCCTCTGCCAAGTGTTGATCACCCAGAGCCTCTTCAAGGACACCTGAAACAGAAGGGAGAAAGTGAGCATTATCCACAGTACAGTTCCAAGGAAGGAAAGTGTCTCAAAGAGATATTTGTACATCAATGTCCATAACAGCATTTTTCAAAAAAGCCAAAAGGTAGAAGAAATCCAAATGTCCATTGACACATCAACAGATAAACAAAATTTGGCACAGAGAAAATATGTGTGTGTGTGTGTGTATGTGGGTGGGTGGGTGAGTAAAAGAGAGAGAGAGAGAGAATAGAAAGAGATTTTGACTTTTAGCTTTAAAAAAGAAAGTTCTGACAACTATTACAACATGTGTGACTCTTGAGGATGTTTTGCTAAGTGAAATAAGCCAGTCACTAAAAAGGATACACTGTATGACTTCACTTATATGAAATACCTGGAATAACTACATTCATAGATACAGAAAGTACAATGTTGGTTTCTGGGAACAGGCAGAGGATATACGTGGGTTAGTTTTTAATGGGTACAGAGTTTCAGTCTGGGATGATGAAAAGAGTTTGAAGATAGATGATAGTGATGGTAGCATAGCAGTGAGAATGTACTTAATACCAATGAAATGTACACTTAGGGCAGTAATTCATATTTTGCCACAATTTAAGAAAAAAGAGAAAGAGGAATAAGTTGATTCTGAGTTAAGTCAAGTGTTTAGACTTAAGGTAATTTTGTTACTCAGAAGCATCCTCTTTAGGAAGTTTAACCTTTTTTTTCCTAGTCCTTGAAAAATCATTTATAATTGGATAAGTACACTCATATGATCCACAGTCTTTTACTGTAGATTCATTGCTCTCATCACTATTTCTTAGCCTTAATGTTAACACATAACTGGTAAGGTCTTGAGGAACTGTTTGAAAAAGTAATTATTTGAATAGTTCATTCACTGCGCCCCTCACTCCCTGGTCTTAAAAGCCTAAGAGATAAGCTTCCAGAATAAGGGAGCAGAGTGGAGCCTGATACGAAACCTTATCTCTCAAAACCCAAGGAAAATGATCCAAAAATAAGTAAAATCAAGCACAAATTCATGCTATAATCTTTAAAAAATGTTGACCAGAAAATTCAGAAGCTCATTTAATACTTACTCTTCCACTATAACCCTCCAAAAGGAGTAGAAAAGGCCCTCTGAATAAAGAGTTTAGGTGCTGGTTGTACCTTTACTTTACGCCTGTTATCAATAGGCTACGGTTCTACTCTAGAGTTATAGCTAAGAATGATAGTCAATGCCTGATTCCCTCTGATTTGGATTTTGACCTTCATCAATAACTTTTTTTTTTTTTGAGGGGTGAATAGGTGCTTTAGTCCAGCTTGAATTATAGTCTATGCTATTTTTTTAAAACTCCATTTATTTGTTTTTTTCAGTATTTTTATTTTTTATTAAATTAATTTATTTATATTTGACATCAATTGTAGTCCCCATGGAATTCTCATCATGACTCTTTAAATGAGGGAAGCCTTAGACAGCTTTTGTAAAAATGGAGAAAATGATGCAGATATAAGAGTATCAGGTCATTCCCGATCAAAGTAATTGCAAAAGAAGAACCACAGTTCATAGTATCAGAAGTAGAGGGAAGACCCAAATTTAACAATGACAACCCCCCTGAAAAAGAAAATAGAGGTGGAAGGTGAAAAGAAGTTAGGGAAGAAAATGTGTGTGAAAACATATGAGGAACTCTAGATAATAACCTGTTGAAGAAAAAAGGAACAGCTCAAAGAAAATGTGGAAATAAATTTTAATCACAGATTAAATCCTGGGGACAAAAATACAAATTGTTATTTTCATCTTTGTGATCACGTTATCTGGAAGTCAAGGTACAAACCAGAGGACTTGAAAGAAAGTTGATCGGGGAAAGCTTTTAAGTGGAAGTAGGAGAATTTGGGTCTTTGCCATGGGAGAGGTTAAAGGGACACACGAGAAGAGGTTCTCTGAGTCATTCTCTGTCATATAACCAGGATAAGCTCTCCCAGTGAGCTCCATCTTGAATACCATATTCAGGGAGATAAACCACAATCTTCATTTGATTCTTAGTTACTGCCTGACCAAACAGGAAGCTTGTCGAGATGTCTACAGAATTCAAACTGTTTGTGGAAGGTGCAAGTCTTGCCAGAACACAATGAGTCAGTCGCCATTAACCAGAGGAATGATTTAGAGCAACCACTTTGGACAATATATTGTTTTGGAAGTGTGGATTTCTTTCACAACTTCTGAACCCGGGAACATGGTGTGCTTTATATAGAGCAGAATAGAAAAAAATTTCAAGGAATTTCTTTTCCACATGACCAATTAAAAAACAAAGTTGAAAAATCCAAGTACTAAATCGATTCAATGTGCATACATTTACTCCAACTTTTAAAATACAATACACATGAAACTCTTAGCCACGCTTTTTTTCTCCTAAAACAGGAAGTCACTGAAATAGAGACAACCAGCCACAATAATTTGGTTTTTATCAAGTGGGCTTTCTTCAGTGGAAAGCTAAACCTTTTCATTGCTAACTCTAGAAAAGTCTTTAAAAGATAAAAGCTATGTGTGTTATGGGAAAAGGAGATGGAAAATGGAGACGGAGGATTTGGACCAAAGGAGAGAAAAGAAAAACTTAAAAGATGATCTTCAAAGATTTTGTAATTATGACAAAGACTATAATGTAAATAATGTCTAAGACACTCATTTCCTGGGGTGACTGAAACTATAAAGTATATAAATAATCAGACAATTCTGCAGAATGTGAAACACATGATCTAAGCTGCAACTTAACTCAAAAATGTGTAGAGATAAAAATAAGAGTCTAAAAAGGTGAACACAGAGAGCTATCAGTAGGTTGTCCAGCAGCATTCAAAACAAATAATCCATTGGGAAGTGTCAATATTCAGTTGATAGTAGCCACTGATAAAATTACAGGCTGTATCTTGTAACCCCTAATGAAATAACAGATTATCATGGAAATCATCAATCACTACTGATTAGCTATTCATTAAAAGCTAATGGGGACTATGTAACAGATGGATCAAGCTGACAATATCTGGACTTACTGATCAATCTTAATATTATAAACCATGAAGACAACCAGACTGTATGTGCTTCCTGATGTGAGGCAATAGCAATTACATGGAACTACCTATAAAGATTTCTTGCCAACAAAGTATGGGACCTGAATTTGATCAAGCTTTTTACTCGAACTCTCCAGCACCTAAGAAATCCAGAAAGTACAAAACATAGTGACACCATCTTGGGAATACAAGCTGTAAAATCCAACATGTAGGAAATCGTACAGGCAAATAAAAGGCAAGAGAATAGACAAGAGAAAGAACCCTTCGGTTTCAAAGAGATTTAAGAGATTGACACCCAGTAAAAAGACAAACAAATACCAATTGTAAAAAGATATTGATGAGATCATTATCGAAACTTGCATACTGATTACAAATCTGATACTAGAAAATTATAATTTGAATGATTTCAACAATAGTATTGTGACCTTAG
Organism: Galemys pyrenaicus; assembly: GCA_019455555.1. Classification (NCBI taxonomy): domain Eukaryota; kingdom Metazoa; phylum Chordata; class Mammalia; order Eulipotyphla; family Talpidae; genus Galemys; species Galemys pyrenaicus. The sequence continues at coordinate 6,965,054 of JAGFMF010011739.1, read as the reverse complement.
ATTAGGCGACAGTATCTTAAATATGATAGCAAATGACACAAATGGCAAAGGGAGACATAAACTGGAGTTCAACATTTAAAACTTGCATGCATTAAAGGACAAAGAAAAATGAAAATCTACAGAATAGGAGAAAATATTTTCAAATCATCAGACCCTTCTGACAAGGATGTAATATTGAGAATATATTAAGAACTCTTACAATGCAACAATAAAAAGACCACCCACTGAAAAATAGGCAGAAGACATCGATAGACATTTCTTTAAAATACCTATGTACATGACCAATAAGGGCATGAAAAGCACATCATTAGTCCCTAGGAAAATGGAAATTAAAACACACTGAAAAACCCCTCTCTCACTAAGGTGTCCAAAATCAAAATTACAGATTAAAAAAAATAAATTAGCAAGAATGTGAAGATATCAAAACTAAGATATCAACACATTGTTGGCAGGAATGTAAAATAGTGCAACCACTTTGAAAGAGTCAACGTTCCACTCCAAGGTATGTAAACAAGTGAAAAGAGAACATATATTCTTACAAGAGGTAATAAACAAATCTTCATAACAGAATTAATCACAATAGCCAAAAAATGGAGGAAACTACTCACTGTCCATCAACTGATGAATGCACAAGCAAAATGTGGTATACCCATACCATGGACTACCATTCAGCTATAAGAAGGAATGAAGTACTGATACCTCCTACAACATTGATGAAGCTTGGAAACATGCTAAGTGAAAGAAATCTTGAAAATATGTTAACTAAAAGATGCCAGACCAAAAAGGTCATATATTATGTTATTCAATTCATATAAAATGCTCAGAACAGGAACATGCCTGGAGACAGAAAGTAGACTAACGGTTTGCAAGGATGTGGGGAGGGGGTAGTTGGAAGCGAATGCTAACAGGATTTCTTTTTGGTGTGTCGGAAATGTACTGGAATTTCCTGTTTTCCATGGTCACCAGTGGTGAAGGACAACACTGTGCATAATACTAAAAACTTTTGAATTGTTTACTTTAAAATGTCTAAAATTGTGATCTGCATGTTATGTGAAGTTTAGCTCAACAAAACAATTTTAAGTAGTATTGTGATGACTTAAAAAGAGCCCTTATCTCTCAAAACTGCATGTCATACTTATGGATGTCATAAAATTTGTAGTTTTTGAAAATCTAGTTGGTAGGGATTGCTTTGGAATTAGAGGTTATGTATGAAACAAGATGGGCAAGGAGTTTCTGTTAAGGAACTTGACTAGTATCTAAGGGTTTGTTATGCTAGTCTCTCTAACTTTGTTTGTGTTTGAAATTTTTCACAAGTAGAAGTTTACAATTATCCAGTTGGTTGCTGGCAAGTCACAGATGGGTTGGCCTTTAACAGCTATGGCCAGACTCACAGCATGTTCAGGGTAGGTGCAACCTTACAAATCATCTAATTTAGCTCTTTCTTTTTATATGAATGTGGAAATAGATATCCAGAGAAAAAAACTGTGCCCAAATAATCAGTTATGCTTAAGATAGGGTCTGCAAACTGAAAGGTTCTGTGTAATAAATATTCTAGGTTTTGCAGGCCAGTTTCTGTTGCAACTAATAAACTATACTGTTATAGTGAGAAAACAGACACAGACATGCTCATAGGAAGAAATGAGCAGGATTCTGTTCCAATAAAACTTCACTCACTATACTATTAATTACTTGACGTATGTATGTATGTTTTTATGGGTGCTGGGTGGCCAGATTTGTTTGGCTCATATGAGCTGTATCATTTGCCAATCTCTTGTCTAGAAGAATTGAAATCTCCAAACTTTAAATCCTGTTCTCTTTTCTCTGGGCTAAATTACAGAAAGTAAAATAAAACATAAACTCTGGTGTTCTCCATACTCATTGACTTGTATCCACAAAGGAAGACAAATACCATCCTGAAAACAAGCTCCCTTGCCCCTTCCACATCTCACATCTCCATTTGGATCTACAAATGATAGGGGTATAGCATCTTAAAATCATTTTGTTCTGTTACATAGAAACCACTTGAAACAGCACATCCCCACAGTAAATAAACATGATCTCTAAATCAAAATGAAAGGTGGGGAGGTTATGAGAAGAAATGTATTTCTCAGAAACTCTTTTCAAAGGAAGACTGTCATATAAGGTTCTGGACAGAACTGTTTTATGTTAGTGTTTTGGTTTTAACTACTTCAGAAAAAACTGGAATGTTTATTGGTTAACAGATTAACCAATCAGCATAAAAGTTAATATAGATAATACCTAATATTTAAGGAGCCTTTAGTTTGTGTTAGGTATTGATACAACCTCAATATCACATTGAATCCTTAAAAAAAACACCAAGAGATCTAGCAAACACACTTATGAAGCTTGCACAGAATACATGAAGCAGTTATTTGGGGACTCTAAAAGGTAAGTGGTAGCAGGCAAATTGAAAAATACTTGGAAGGACCACCAAGCAAACAATGCTTATTTTTATTCCCCTCTTTCGCATCCTCCACTTGAACTCAAAGCAGCTGGGAATCTGGAAGTGGGCATTGGTATAAACAGAGTTCTAGAAGCCCTCTAGATCTAGCTTAGGAGCACAAGTCCCCTCCTTCTTTTTCCTTTTTCATTTTATTGTATCCTGAAATTCCATGGCAGTGTATCGTACCCTGAAATCCCACAGCAGTGACTGCAGAGACTGCAATTCAACAGGACCCAGAAATATGAAAGGAGGGAGCTTTCCTCCCCAGTGGATGAAGCTGTGATCCCAAAAGAATGAGGCAATCCCATTTCTCTTTCTGTCCAAACTTTCATTACAGTTTAGCCCCATTGTCATCAGACTAGAGTAACTTAAGCACATTATTCTGACCAGAGAACCATCAAGGGGAGCTCCAGGGAACCAAAACTATTAGAAAATTGCAAAAAGGAACAAGCTCAGAAAGTGAATCCCTTAAGTTTTTTTGTGACCTACTAGGCTTCCTCTCTACTTGAGCATTTGCGGCTCGGACCCCGTGGGGCATACCAAAGACTATGAACAAATGATAGCTCACTATTCAGACTGTAGGCTGACCTTGAGATGGTGCACATGTGGGGAAGCAAGTAGGTGTGATTATAAGGAAATATCAGGGGATAATTTTCTGGGTGTGGAACTGCTCTATTTACATTGGTGGTATGAATATCCTAGTTACGTTGGTGGTATGAATATGATTCTATGCAGTTATCAAAATTCTTACCACACACAACAAATAACTAGTCTGTATGATAATTTTTAAAAATGGAATTAACAACACAATTACACTGTAGCTGGCACGGTTCTGTGATGCAAGACTCTAAGTAACTTAAGGAGAGAAAGGGGTTTTATATGAAAATAATTGGTTGACTCACAGAATTGACAAGAGCAAAGAACTAGGACTGGGAAGGTGGTACGATGGAAATGTGAAGGAAGGATACCTAGCCCTGTTCTTGTTATACAGAAACTCCCAGAATGGGCAGGGGAACAGCTATAAGCAGGAGGGGTATCAGAAGTCAGGTAGCAAAAATAAATAAATGAAACATTGTTATTAGCCCCTTCTGCAGATGAGAAAACTGAGTTGTATGGAGTTCCCATAACTTCCCTGAGTTCACACAACTTTACCAGGACTCAAGCATTTATTCTGCTTGTCTGTATGATCTAAACCTCAGGGTAACCAACAGATGCTAGGAGAACTTATCCTTATAGAAGTATCCCATTTCATAAAGGAAGAAGGAATAAAGGAATTAGCATAATTTTACAGCCTCTATTGAATTAATGGAACCAGGCAGTGAACACTGATGACTAATAACACCACCAAAAGTAAACCATCCACACATTATGCATCTCCTGCTAGATGTGTACACCTCACCATGTGTGAAGTCATCTCCGCAAGAAAAAACAAACCTGCATCTGAACAAGACTCTAGATCCAATTTCCAATTAATGAAACTACCAAGTATGTACAAGGAGATATAAAATCACCACAAATGTGTGATCAGTAAAATCCAGATGTTAGGAATCGCAAATGAACTTGTTGCTTCAACAAAAATTGTAAGGCAGAAAAAAAGAAAATAAATTGAGAGACTTAAGAGACATATCAACTAATCACAGTATGAGGGTATTATCTGTGTCCTGATTCAAGCAAATAAACTGTTAAAAACAAAAAAAGTGAGACAAACAAGGAAACATGGCCATCAAGTGGATATTGTTGATATTGAAGAATTTCTGTGAACGACTTTTAATTGCATATGATAATGATATTGCTTATATTTTCATAAAGGTACTTAGCTTTCAGAGATACATACTAAAATATTTCCAAATGAAATGACACAGATTTAGCACCATCTCTTTCGAAATTTCTCTAGAATAGCTGAGGGAAGAGATTAAGGTATATATAAATAAGAACAGCCATGAGTTGGTAATTGTTGTAGATGGGTGATTTGCATATTGAGTGCTTTTGTTATTATATAGGTTTGAAATTTTTCATAATATAACATTTTTTAAAAGATTTATTTATTTATGCATACAAGAGCTGGGGTACAGGCCAGAGTCGCAGGAGGTGAGCAAATTCACCAGAGACAGAGTGGGGAGCAGAACAGGCAGATTGACTGAGACACACTGCTGAGGGGAGCAGCGGGCGAGGCAGAAGAGGTCTGCTGTGCCATGTGGGTCCCCTCCCTGGCTGGGGATTGAACTCACGCTGCTGTGCCATAAATGCTTCATAGTGCAGTGCTCGACCCTCTGTACCATCAGGGAGGCCCCCAATATAACATTTTTTAAAAAGTGTTCTGTTTCAGACACAGGGCCAATACAGCAATGTTCACAGGACACCAACTAGCCCCAGAGGACAAGTGGAGACAAACATGTAGTCCTGATCTCTCTTGCCAAGTCATTTGCCTCAGAGGATAGCATTGTCAACAGGAAGAAGGAACATAGTTCTTAAAGTAGTTCACTTAGGGGGGACTATCTTCCGCTATTTGTGGTAGAAAATTGAATTACTGCCTATGCAAGCATTTAAAATTTTGCATAAAGGTGACTATCTGTGGGCTCTAGATAAGGTGGGCTATTATCTCTGAGGACACTCTTCTCTTGTTTGGAGAATTCCAAAGGAGCCAGCAGAAGAAACCAGGTGTAGAGGATGGGAGGGAGCAGCAGCACCATGAATAGGAAGAGAAGGGGATCAGTTTACAGAGATTCTCTGCCACTAGGAGGTGCATTTCACTCATGGTAGTCTCAGGACGTGCAGGGATAAAGGCATCCCATCCCAGCAAGGAAGAGGCTCAAAGCATCCACCTTAGCTGTGCATAAGCTGTTTTTCTAAGGTGGGGGTAGCCTCAAGAAACACTTGCACAGACAACTAACTACCCTACTCCAAAGCATTCAAAAATTTTGATACATCCAAGTTGTTGGCTAATATCCCATAAGTGGCCACTCACTGATTGCAGCGTGAGATTGTATATTCCTAACCTAAATCCAAGCTTATTCAGCAAGCAGACATTAGGAGCCTACTTTTCAATAGGTGCCCTTCAAAATGGTGATTGATTTTTGCCTCCAGTTACTACTGTTTCTGAATGGCTAACAATGAATATACACTGCAGGTGGTCAGCTGATTAGAAAACAGACGGGTCACTCTGCAGCACAAGCAGCATCATTCTCGACACCCCAACTTACCCTCAAGCACGTATGCACGGCCTCCCACATATTCCCACGCCACATGTGTACAGACAGAAGAAAATGCCTGTTCTCAGACTCACTGCTTGGGGAGACTGACTCCTCGTTTTCCTCCCTGGTGATTTCCCGACTTGGCTTCTGCAGGAAGCAGATCTGCTTTCCTCCCAGAGGAGGGCAAATGTCACGCTTAGAGAAAAAAGATGGCTAATAACAAGTTCCTTCTCCCCCATTGAGAGAGCAAGGGAAAGGTTGGACCTAAGATCCTAAACAGATCTTTTTACTGGAATGGAGAAGAAATGAAGGTTTTTCTAAAGCTGATTCATTTACTCCAGACACTTCTTGTCCCAAGGCCTCTGCATTCCTTCATGGATTCTGTCCCCTACCTCTGTCTACCCCCCCATCATTGTTAGTTCTGGAAATCAGTGAGTGAGAGTTTAGCATGGGGCTCATCCCACGGTGTCACCTAGCAACATGATATTCATAAATAGCCACAATCATCTCCTCTCAAAAAAAACGTCTAAAATGTCTTTCAAAGACATGAGGAAAAATGCTTAGCTTCTTTCAGAGCTAGTGTGAAATATTCCCTTGTCTTGGCCTTGCTATTCCTGGCCTTCCTCTTCCCCTTCTCAATTTGACCTCCCAGCATGTTTATTGTTTATACTCTGCCTTTTTTTAAATGCAGATTTCCTTCTACAGGGTCACACAACAGCTGCACATGTAAAAGTCTCCCAGTAGTTTTGTGAACTTCATTCAGCTTGAAAACAACTAGAAAATATTCCCAGTTAATGTTCATCCCCTGCACTTTAGAAGAAATCACAAAATTTTAAGGCCGAAAAAAAACTACTTACAGGTAAGTTAAGACTGTACTGACGAGTTTTACACTTTTATAAAAGGATTAAATATGGAAGAACATTCCTTTAACTAGACCAATGTTAGCAAACTTGAACTAACTCATAAATCCAACATATTTGGGACATCAACTATATTTTAAATAGTGTGCTAGGTAATGAGACAAAGATAAATAAGGTTATGCCATTCAAGAGGTTCACACAGTACTCAGAAATGTTATGAAATTCTCACTGCAGATGGACTAAACAGCATTCAGAACAGGCCCCAGTCTTCTAATTCTGCTGTTGTTACAGACAGAGAAGCAAAGGTAAACAGCCTTCATATAAAAACCATGAGGACCTAGCAAAAAGTTGACATTTCATAATGGAATTGAGTCTTGGGTTCTTGGTTTGAGCAAGGGGATGCACGTTCGTGTTACACTGTGATGGAAAGACTGGGCAGGGGACTGGGGCAGCTCTCTGTTAGGAGGGATAGGGGTCCTGTTTGGGCTGTGTTGAATCTGAGATGCCTAGCAAGATGTCCTTATCAGTCAGGATCAGCCAGAAACCAAACACATGCTCAAAATGCAGTGGATTATTACAAGAACATAGTCAAGGAGGCCCACAAAGGGCAGAGAAGTTCCCTGGGACAAGTCACAGCTTAATTAATTAATTTCATACCATCACGACATATTTCAATTATGTTATTTATTCATAGTTCCCTGAATGTTTAATTATTCATGGCTCCCTGAATTTTTCCCCTTTTGTGCTTCAGTCACTCTGGCTTTTCTGTCAGTCTTTCAGATCAAACTCCCTCCTGTGTCAAGGGCCTTACTCTTGCATCCCCCAGTACTGAAAATTCCTACCACATCTCCTCTCTTTTCCAACTCTGACATACCTTTCAAGAATCGCCATCATTTCCTCAGGAAAACTTCCCTTGGACTCCCTGACTGGTTATGCCTTTTCATGCTCTCATGCATGTACTTGACACAGAAGTGAGATGCCTCTATCCATGCAGGGTGTCCAGGTGGACACATGCATGCAGAACTGATATGAGGTACCAGAGGAGGCAGCTGTGTCTTGCCTAAACTTCAGCCACTTCTCATTTCCCTCTCAGTATTCACTCCACATTCTGAATTACATGCAAATTAAGTGTAAAATGATCTTGCCTTTCTAGGTACTGTCACTAAAGGAAAACAAATCTGGTACACTAGTGTGTTCTAGTCCTTGGGTAATTGTGCCTCAAGGGCGAACCAAAGAAAAAGAACAATTCTTTTTTTTTTTTTTTAAAGATTTATTTATTTATGCATACAAGCACGGGTACAGTTCAGAGGTGTGGGGGGGTGAGAGGATTCACCACAGAGAGCA
>JAGFMF010011739.1:6910881-6957145 GCA_019455555.1 Galemys pyrenaicus | reverse complement strand
CCCTCCCTGGCCGGCAGCAGGGATCGAACTTGTGCTGCAGTGGCTGCGGTTTGCTTCATAGTGTGTTGCTTAACCCACTGCGCCACCAGGGAGGCCCCAGAAAAAGAACAATTCTTAACACTGTACATTTATTTAAAAAAAAATCTTTCTTGGGCCCTCCCTGGTGGTGCAGTGGGTTAGGCAACGTACTATGAAGCAAACCTCAACCACTGCAGCATGAGTTCAATCCCTGCTGCCGGCTGGGAAGGTGACCCACATGGCGCAGGCAGACTTCTCCTGCCTGGTCCACTGCTCCCCTCAGCAGTGTGTTTCAGTCCATCTGCCTGTTCTGCCCCCTGCTCTGTCTGATGGATTCTCTCACCTCCCTGCACCTCTAGCCTGTACCCCAGTGCTTGTATGCATAAATAAATAAATCTTAAAAAAAAAGTCTTTCTTGAGCTCGTACTCTGTTAGGTGCTGGGGATTTAAATGATGAACAAAAATAAACACGGTTCCTGGCATCATGGGAATTACACTCTATGACTGATCAAATTATCACATAAATATGTGTCAAGTACATGCATGAGAGCATGAAAAGGCATAACCAGTCAGGGAGTCCAAGGGAAGTTTTCCTGAGGAAATGATGGCGATTCTTGAAAGGTATGTCAGAGTTGGAAAAGAGAGGAGATGTGGTAGGAATTTTCAGTACTGGGAGATGCAAGAGTAAGGCCCTTGACACAGGAGGGAGTTTGATCTGAAAGACTGACAGAAAAGCCAGAGTGACTTTCTGGCTTTTCAGAGCCCTGGAGTGGGCTGCAGAGAGAAACAGCAGTGTTAAAGGGCTGTGCCTGTATGCTGGGGCCAATGGGAAACCACAGAATGGATTTGAGCAGGAGGCCCTGGATCAGATTTTAAGTGTAGGGGAAAGATTGGGAGATGGCCTTGGGCACAAGAGGATGTAGGTGGGAAAGGTTAAAGCAAAAGTGCAGGCAAGGGGTGTGGCAGGTCAGACCAGGGAGATGGTGTGAGCAGCAGTCCCGGGACTGGAAATGCAGGGTCACTGGGTTCAGAAAGATGCTGAGTTTTTAGTTTGCTGACTCGTCAGTAGAGACAACAATTACTGATTCATGGTGCAAAGGAAAGGGCAAAAGACCATGAATGATGTGAGGAAGTTCTTTTTTTCCACCATCTGTCAATAGAACCTCCTTTCTGCCATTTCACTCTTTTGTGGCTACCATTAATGCAAAATAATCACCAGTTTTGTTAAGCAGATAGAAAGCTACTGAATGCAATGTTTCACTTTTCGGCATGGATAGGACTTTGCATAAAACACATGAATGTTTTCAAAGTGGTTCACATCATCTAGCGTTTTATTTTATCCTCACCAAATTTCATCAGTTCCTCTGCTCATCCTTATTTAAAGATCAGTGCATTCACAATCTCCATCCAACTGTGGTGTTTATTTCTGGGCACATCATCAAAACCTGCAGCTGCTAAATCCATTATGAAATCTTAGAATCTCAGAGGTTTAAGGGAACATTAGCTCTTAGTTACTTCTAAACCACTCATTTTGCTGAGGTCCAAAGAGCCAGCTAGAGACAGAGCCAGGCTTATAGTCAGAGAAAATAAGTATATGTCCAATTAATACTCACAGTCTCTGCTAGATACTATATGATTTCAATATAAGCATTTCAAAGAAATCCATAACTTTAAGATTCTCCTAAGCATGTCCCTGTCATGTTAACATGACAATCCAGTTCTGCTGATAAGCAGTCCTCATCACTCAGCAGACAGTGTGGTTCCATGCAATGTTTTGTGGGCACCAAAAGAGGGAAAAGTCTCAGTCCCCTCAGCTCGGTCCCTACTGACTGGGGACTGATCCACACTAGGCATTCTCAACTGCCTGCCCCCAGAGAGCTGCTCCTAGTATGTTGACAGAGGCTCCAAAGGATAAATAAGTGAATTAGAAATGTCTGCATTGGCAGGAATTCAGGTTGGTCCTTAAAGGTTGCCTGGGACTTACTGATTGGGGGATCTGAGGAGAATACTACTAGAAGAAGAGATGAGATGAGATACATACATGGCAACTTTCAAACTCCTTAAGACCACAGCAATCTTTTAGGATGAATTTTTGTGATTCCTGCATTCTTTAAGCTTGCCTTTGATGTTTACTTGAATTACCAAACAGGATTTGCCTCAATTAAATATTTTTTTCTCATTAGATATATTTAATTGTATTTGACAACATTTGTAGTCCCAGGGAGTTCTACCACCATTTCACCCGTGCACCATCACCTCAGACCCTTGTGCTCTTTATGCCCGCATCCCTGTCTTTGCCCTCCTCTCCCTCCACACCCCTGCCCTCCCCCCCCATGTTCCCTTTGGTCTATCTTTAACCTTTTGATTTTGTTTGTTTTTGGTTGTAATTGCCCATTTCCTTGAGCTTTCTCTTATGTTTTTTTTTTTTCCTATTTTTTGTTGTAGTTGTTGTTCTTTCACATCCCTCCTAAAAGTGAAGCCATCCGATATTTTTCTCTTGCCTTTATGGAACTACCATATGATCTGGCAATCCCACTCCTAGGGATCTACACAAAGGACACAAAAACACCGATCCAAAAGAGCACCTGTACCCCCATGTTTATTGAAGCACTATTTATAATTGATAAGACCTGGAAACAACCCAAATGCCCAAAAGTAGATGACTGGATCAAGAAGATGTGGTACATATACACGATGGAATACTATTCAGCAATCAAAAATGATAAACTTGGGCCATTTATAGAAACATGGATGGAGCTAGAAGGAATTATACTCAGTGCCTCAATTAAATATTGTCCCTTACCTTCAAGCCATCATCCCTTCTGCCTGCCTCATTCAACAAAGCCACTCACTCAACAAAGATTGCTTGAGAACTCATCAGTGTTGAATTTTGCATTAGAGTCTGAAGACTCGATATAAATATGGAAAAGACACTTTCCTGTCTTCAAAGGAAGAAGAGATTGTAATCTGTTAGATTACAATATAGCAGACTAGTAAAAAAAGAAAAAAAATCACCTTACAAAGAGAGTTGTTCAATGGCAAGTGAGCAAGTGCTGGTGAAGCTACTAGAAAAACTGCTAGAGGAAATTAGGGAAGCCTTCTAAAAGATAAGCCTTTTCAGTGACGTTTCAAAGAATATGAAGTTTCAAAGCATTTGGTAGGCAGTCAAGAGTAGTCTAAGCAGTGGGGGCACAGGACAGAGGAACATAGAACTTGCTGGGAAGAGATCATCAGGTGATTGAGGAGATGAGAGACTAGCTCATAAACGCCTTCCAGACCATGCTCAAGAATAGAACTAACCCACTGCAATGTTTTTGTATATGCTCAAAGTCTTAACACACAGTAGAAGGTCATTTTGCCCAAGCTGAGGAACAAGTAACTTTAAGACTTCAGTGATTTACAAAAACAAAGGTCAAGTACAAACTATCAACAGACAAGTTGAGGTTCATTCTGTGACTCTGAGGTTGAGTTTCTGGTTGCAGGTGCCCATCCTATGTCTATCTGGGGCTCAGGTTGATTCTAAGGCCCCTCTAGGCACACACTGTTTTCATAGCAGAGGGCACAGAAGAAGCTTTCCATATCCCTAAACGTTTCTCAGAAGTCACTTCTACTAACATTTCCACTGGCAGAAGCAAGCTGTGTTGTCAAGATAAACAAAGGAATGAGGAAGTATATTCAACCTACAGGATGGCGATGTAAAAATACTCTTTTGAAGGAGGGAACAGATGATTGGAAATGACAACAAAATGTTGTTGATAGGGAGCAAGAAAGAGGGTATTATTGTAGTGAAAAGTAACAGTGGTATTAGTTATCTATCACTGCATAACAAATCACCTCAGAATGTAGTGGCTTAAAGCAATGACAATCATTGCATTATTACTCCTGGTTTCTGTGGGTCTAGAATTCAGAAGAGACTGAGATGGAGGGTTCTGACTTATAGTATAGATTGGATATAAGGATTACGGCAGGGGACAAAAGGCGCTCTCTTCATGTCAATCAATGTACTTGCTTCTTAGATATAATTAAGTAAAATTTTAACATAGGTAATATTGGGGCACTTTTATCAAGTATTACCATAGTATACCCACAACTAACTCATCCATAGTCTACCACCATAGTCCATTTTGTTTCCTTCCCTCTGTTCTTTTCTCTCCCCTTCCCCCTTCCCGTTTAGTTCTTTAGTTCTGTAGTCAGTTATCAAGGATTAGTTTTTCATTTTGCCTTTATCTATTAATTTAGTAATATTATATTCCACATATTAGGGACACCATGCAGTATTTATCGTTCTCCTTCTGATTTATTTAGCTTAGCATTATCCCTCCCAGCTCCATCCAAGTTGCCACAAATGGCCTAAGTTTATCTTTTTTGATTGCTGAGTAGTAGTCCATGGTAAAGAACCAAAAACACACACTGGAATGATAGCCTCTTCAAAAACTAGTACTGGAAAAACTGGGCAACTGTTTTCAAAAGAATGAAACTAGACTACAATCTCATACCACACACCAAAATCAACTCAAAATGGATCAAACACTTGGAGGTAAAACCTGAAACCATAAAATACACAAAAGAAAACAGGCAAGCCATTTCATGGCATAAGCTTTAGTGATGCCTTTAGGGATTTGTCCTTAATAGCAAGGAAAACAAAAGAGAACATTAAATAGCTGGGACTACATCAAATCAAAAAACTTCTGTGCACTGAAAGAAAATGTAACTAAAACAGACACCTTACTAAATGGGATAAAATATTTGCATACCATATATCTAACAAAGAGTTGATATCCAATATACAAAAAAAAGGATAAAACTCTACAGGAACAAGACAAATAACCCAATCAAAAAGTAGGCAAAAGAACTAAACAGACACCTCTCAAAAGAAGACATTAAAATAGCCAGTAAGCACATGAAAAAATGTTCAGCATCACTTATTAGAGAAATGCAAATCAAGACCACTATGAGATACCATATCACACCTGTGACAATGGCCCAAATCAAAAAAACTAGAAACATGTACTGGTGAGGACATGGAGAAAAGGGAACCCTTCTACATTGCTGATAGAAATGCAAACTGGTTTATTCTTAATGGAAAGCAGTATGGAAATGTTGCAAAACATTAAAAATGGACCTGCCATAGATGCCAGTAATTCTGCTTCTAAGCATCTTTCCAAAAATTTACGTTTTCTTATAAAAAGTTGACTCCAGAGTACTCAGGCTGCTTATATAGTGATTGAAACGCACAAAGTTGAGTTTTCAAGTCAAGAGGGCATAAGCTGCTTTACGTTTTGTGATCTAAGAGCCTGGGAAATTATTTAGCATCACTTCAGTTCTTCTCTAAAACAAGGATCTACAAACTTTTCTGTATAACGGCCTAGACAGTAAATGCTCTAGGCTTTATATGGTCATATAGTTACAACTATCTAAGTCTGCCATAAATAGGAATCATGTCAGACTTGACCCATAGGCTGTAGTGTGTAAACTTCTGCTCTAACAGTGGGGGAGAATAGGGTTCCTCTATTTAAGTCCAGTAGGGTATGTCCACAAGTTTTATTTTATCACAAGTTGTAATAAGAAACAACTGGGTCAGAATTATAGAATTGGGTGCCATGTGTACATGGATGGCACCTGACACCTCCAAACCAACATTTCCTCAGAGGTGTGCTGAATTGGGAAGCAAAAATATTCTGAGATGGAATCTTTGGGACTCCATCATTTAAGGCTTGATTATAGATGAGGAGTCAATGAAGCAAAGTCAGAGGAACACCAAGTCCAGTACTTGTTCATCTTTTCTTCACTCTAAATTTCAGTATTCTTGTCCCTATCATCCTTCCCTGTACCTAATTCTACCCTTCCACCCCAAGGCACGATTTCCAAAGTCAGAAGTAGAGAACAGGCTTGAAATTCAAGTATAAACATTTGAAATGTGGAGGAGTTATTCTTCATACTTTTTGTTTCATCCATTTACAAAAAAACCTAAATAATTTTGTGAAATCACATATTATTTAAATACTATGTTGCTTTGTTGCATGTTAAATATTTTCTAAAAAAACGCAGGCATAATATTTATAAGTCATGACTTACCAAACAGAGAAACAGACCCAACAAATTTAACTGTATCCTTTAGTATCTGAAAACTATTGTTTGCAACTCACAAACTGAAAATGAACTGAAATCTTTTGGAGTCTAAAAGTTCCTTAACTATATTTTCTCCTTCAGAAGATTTAGACCTTCAAAAATCTGTTCAGAATGTCTTCAGAGTGTGACTCTAATACTGGTAAATAAGTGATGGGAGTGTTGGGAGTGGGGAATGAGTTTTCTTGGGACATAAAAGGTTTGTGAAGAACAGGCAGTGATATTTGATGAACAAGTTATTAAGAGTACAGATAATTTTGCTAATTGAGGTTGGGATAAATATGACAAAAAACCAGGAGCAGTGTCATGATGCTGTTAAAAGAAGGTAGGTTCATGCTGGCCAATCATACGACAAGCACTGAGAAGACAGATCTCGAACTGTGGAATTGAAGGGGGATCTCAGGCACACTCTCATTTCTACAATTCATTCATACTGTTTCCACATGGCTTTAAATGACAGGTAGCCAATCATCCATTTATTCAGCAAATATTTAGTGAACTTCTAAGCAGAGATACAAATCAAAAAGAGTACACTTTGGAACTGAAGGGTAAATGTTTAAATAACATTTAGTCCCTACTCAAAAGATACTATACTTGATATACTATGCATGATATGTACATGAAAGAACTGTCCTGGACTGGGACCATTAAAGTTTCTGTGAACGTCCTTCCTTTGATGGACATTGTGTAGGTAGAAGTTTTGCCTAAGGAAACTGTAATTTCAAAGCCTGCTTTGCCTGTGGGGCTGATAGCCCAGGATCAGGAGGTTGGGATCTTTAAAAGAACACCTTAATGAGTATTTTTTGTTGTTATTGTTGTGCAAGTTAGGTCAGCTAAACTAAAATTTTCCAGTTTAATGAGGTAAGAGGCTATGTCCTTTGTAGACAGGGGAAATCCTTACTATTTTTCTTTAAACTTAGTATTTATTGCATATTCACTGTAAGAACTTCCAGGTCCTCAAAAGAGGGTCATCTTACAGGTTACTTCTGAATTCATAGTATATGTATTCGTCTGCCTTACATAATAACATTTCACATTTAGTCTAGGGATTATACAATTTTATTTTTCACCTTGCAGTTTTTGTGCTACTGTTGTACATTTTATTTCTATATAAAAATCACACACCACAGTGTTTTCATTTTTTGTTAGTCAATATTCTTTTAAAAAGAATTAAATACTAATAAAGCACTTATTTGATAATGTTACCACTTCTAGTGTTCTTCAATCCTTTGTTTACATCAGGTTTCTGTTAACACTTTTATTCTGACTGAAAGACTTTCCTCATTTATTGCAGTGCAGTGTGGGTGTTTTAGTGATGGATTCTTTCAGTTTTCATCTATCTGAACAAGTCTATTTCACAGTTTTTGAAATGTTTTAGTTTGATATAGAAACCCAATGTTGTATATTTGTCCCTTATTTTTTTGATCCAGTTTTGCCAGAGGTTTATCAATTTTATTCATTTTCTCAAAACCAGCTTTGACTCTGTTGATCTTCTCTATTGTTTATTTTCTAGCTTATTAAATTCTGACCTTATTTTCTTCCTTTATAAATTTTTATCAACTTTATTAAACTATTACTTTTCTAAGTTTTCAAAATAACATTTTAGTAACTCATTAATATTAAAACTTTTTTTTCTAATATTAGGTTTTAAAGCTATAAATTTTTGTGAGGACTGCTTCAGCTGCAGCTTGTAAGTTTAAATATTTAATATCTGTTATTTTTATTATTGTCCTGGTATGAAAAATCTTAAATTTTTAAGTTCATCTTTGAAACAGAAGTTATTTACAAGTGTGATTCTAATATTCTTTGTTTTTTCCTAATTCTTTTTATTTCCTAACTTTCAAGATTTAAAAAGTCTGTAACCTTTTAAAGTTACTGGATCTTGTTTTATGGCACACTATATAGTCAATTTTTATGCGTTTTCCAAGTATGTTTGAAAGTAAAGCATGTTCTGTAATTGTTGGGTATAATATATATGCATTAAATTGTGAATTATATAATAAATAATGCTAAACACACAAAATGAAAATTGAAGACCAAGCAAACCTTTTACATACCACTTTTACATCTGATAGCTCTTCAAAACTATAGTCATATATTTAAGTCCCTATTCAACATTTCCACTTAGATGTCCAAAATAATATAGACCCTCCACCCCTTCATTCCCATCAAGACTTATTACTTCCTCAGGACTGCCTACATCAACATCAACACCTGTCTAGGCTCAAGTCCAAAGACGATTCTCTTTTACTGGCTTACTTTTCCCACTCATTCCATTTAATCCGGAAGTCCTTTTGATCTGTCCATCCTTTCATTCTCACTAGCACTACTCTGCTACAAACAACTCATTAAGACTAGTACAGCTTTCTTGCTTTCTATTTTGACTCCCTCCTCCACTTCTCCATAGTTACCAGAGTAATCTTTTAGAATTATAAATTATTTTTCCCCATATTTCCCCATTATTTCCTCCATACTTAGAATAAAATGAAAGCTCCTTACCTTAGTTATAAAGCTTAGATGATCTGGCTCTGTCTCCCCATGTTCATTCTGCACCTACTCTGCCCTTCTAGCTCTTCCTCTAAACCACAAAGTTCGTTCTCACCTTAGGGCCTACATTAGACAAGATAAGATAGATTATGTCACTGTAATACACAATCCTAAAATCACCCAAGGTATTTTGTGGGGCTACGGAATTCTCTGGAGGCAACTGTTCATGAGGGGACTCAGTAATTCAGACTGCCTCAATTTTGATGTTGCAACAATTCAGCATGCAGCAGCATCTGATTGTTGTGGTAGAGAGAGAATTAGAGGGTCTTATGTTAGCCTAGAAATTATTTCTATAACACTCTCTCACTGCTTATCTTCCAGAATTTATCCATAAACCCATCTACCTATAAGACAGGGAAGTATTGCCTTCTTACATACCAAGTACATCAGAGCACTTAACAGACCTGCTCCCTATTTCCCTATTCCTGGAATGCACTTTTAATTTTACATGTCTTTCTTCCTGCTGGCATTTGGGTTGTTTCAAAAGTTACATTCTTAGGCTATTATTGGCTACTCAGGTGTTCTGTATTCTATTTTCTGTACATAACTTTCAACTTGATTTAGTTCTTGAGCACCTTGTCCTCCATCTCACTCACCCTGGTATGCCCTTAATATTTGTTGAATAACCACTTAAAATCTGACAAAGGGATAACCCCTCCTATTAATGGAAATGTATAATCCTCAGGATAAAGTTTACATTTTTGGCATGATATGATTCATAACATGTCTGGTTACCTTTCATTTATCCCATTTATCACTGGGTATATTGTAATAAACTTTAAGTTTCCTATGTTCAGACTAGCAAACTATCTCTGAATCTTTTGATACTAGTTTGGATTTGGATTTGATATTAGTTTGAATTAGCATGGGATGGGTGTTAATTCTTTGAGCAATTGGGTAAGGTTTGATTATTTTTTTAAAAAATAATCAGACTAGAGAAAGAATGGAGGAGGAAATCAAAAGTTCTGCTTTGGTCTACTAGAAGTGAATGCCTGAGACATCTAACCAGAGATGTTGAGTAGATCCGAATGTAGATATTACCAACGTATGTGTGACAGGTAACTATTAAATTGGATGAGATCCCTTCAGAGGGGAGTATTGCTAGAGAAGAGAGAATCATTATTGTACCCTAAGGAATTCCACTGGTAGAGACTGAAAGAAGATCTAGCGAAGAGAAAAAGAGACCAGCAAAATAGAAAACCAATACACTGTAATGTCAAGGCAAGTGAAAATATGTCATGAGCAGTTCTGTGAGGTTACATTTATTTAAGAAACATCCACTGGGGTAAAGGCATTTCAGGGGAATGGTCAGAACGAAACTTGAGGCAAAACAACTATGTTTGATATCTGAAACCAGTAATGGGTTTCCTATTTAAAAAAAAAATTACAAAGAATAAAAATTTAAAAACTAAAAAATAAATTACATAGCCATCAGGTTATGAAATGTCCCTGTTAAAACCTTCTAGTAGATTCTCTCACATGCAAGTGATTCAATACCTAAGCCTCAATGTCAGTAGGGTGAGATGTTTTCTACTAGGATAGCAGCAGTGAGGACAGAGAAAAATAGACTTGAGGGACACTACAGAAACAGAACTTTCAAAAATAAATAGATGCTAAAAATGAGAAAGTAAGGACGACTGGATAGGCAGTGGTATCACCATTCATCAAAATAGAACAGAGGAAAAAAAGACTTCAGGAATGGGGGGGAGGGTACAATAAGCTTGGAACACATTGGAATAGATGCACTTTAGGCAGCTGGATGTATGACTGCAAAATGAAAACTGTTACTAAATAAGTGAAGTACCCTGCACTGGTGTCATAACCGATTGGGTCTGTTTCTACATTTGTAAAACAAAGGTGTTGTAAAGTGCCTTCCAGCCCTAAAAGGTCAGTGGACTTTGTTATCAGTAAGAGTATCATGCTATCTGTGTGCATTTTACTTTGATAATTTAACAAGAATTATAACAAAGTATATATAAACATGGGAACTCATGAATCCATGTAACTTTTTTCTTAAATTTTAAATTGATGAAACACTGGTTTCCCCCACTGATGAAAGGCATACACTTAACTTTGTTGGCCATTTTTGGGAAGAATTTTTTTAAAATAATTGTACTGTCAAAGTTTTCCTCCATGAAGTCCCTTCCTAGATTTGGAAAAGTTACATCCCTTAACAATGAAAAGGAGAAAGGAAAATATGGAGGGTTCATGAAGGGGTTTATGTTTGACAAGTAACATCCATAAAATCATATTACAACGTATTTTAAAAAAAGATGTTTAAATGAAAATCTTGCAACTTGGTTATGCAAAATTAGTAAGTAATGGAAATGAAAGTTAAACAGGTCTCCTAAAGTTGAAGTTCTGATACTCTTCCCACCACCCTCTTCCTGTCCCTCAACTGTACGTAATTTCTTGGTTATTGAAAATTACTTCCAGGTTAAAGTTAAATTTGAGGGAAGAAAGGACACACAGTAAAGAAATTGCCCTAATACTAAATCTAACCATTTCAAAGACAGATTTGGGGGCTCTCACTTGAAAAGTACAAGAGATTCTTCTGAGAGCACTATCTAATGCCACAAGTAGGGAGTAGCACACTGCTTTGGTGAAAAATCAAACTGAAATCTTCAGGGAAATGCCTCTAATCTAGCAAAATGAACAATGCCACATACTGGACTATATTTCTTTAGTGCTTCCTATCAACTCAGAATAGTTTATCTATCTTGGTGCATTATCAGAATTTCATTCTTCCAATTTTAAGGATCCCCATATGCCATTTTGTGAGTAACTTCACAGCCTAGTGAGACAGATAAATGGGGCGGGGGAGTGGGGTGGGGAGGAGGGGGTGGGTTCAAAAATAAAATAAAAAACTATAAAACTGCAAATAAAATTTTATTTCAACAATATTCTTGTATGATTGTCCTATGATTGTCCACATCAACAACTCCCATAACAAAAGGCAAAATGCACTGACTAGAAACATTGGACTAAGGAAGACTTAGGTCAATCCCCAGTGCCTCTTACGTGGAATATTTGTTAACCTTTTTGAATCCTGAATTTCCTTAGCAAGATGAGGGTTAATTATACTTATTATAGGGTCATTTGAGAATTAAAAGTGATCATTTAATATATATTTCATAAAGACTACTCGATACAAAACATTTCAACTAATATTTTGTTAGACTTTTATTATGAATATATTTTTGAACCATCATTTCAAGGATATATCTAGAACTGCAAATCTTAGAGCAGTTAATTTGAAAGGAAATAACCTCAGTTTTTGTAGTAATAGCAGTATTTTTTAATTTACGGACCACTGTGTGCTTGACACTATATTGACAGTCAAGTAGGAATCCTAGTTGCAATTCCTCTGATGTAAAAACTGTTCCACTTACTTGCTGAAATTAACTTGATGTGAAGAATATAAAGCAAATTCCTGAAAACCTGTAAATAAGCACATGAGACTACATTTCATAATTCATGGTCAAGGTATAATGGCTAATTCTCGATTCTTCAAATAAATACGTAGTAATACAGTAAAAAGTTATTCTGGTGTTGAAATACATTGATTTTTAAAAATACTATCCTAGTAATTTTTTGTTTAGATTATTTTTGTTTATATTACAAGTTAAATGAAACTCTGAAATTGACTTGGACACAAAAAATTCAGTAGTAGTCTTGGAGTAAAAATTTCACATCTATAATTTAAGGGGTTAATCCACACAGCTGTTAATTTATTATTTCCAAACCAACAAATATATTGAATTAGGCAACAAGACTATAAAAATTCAGATACAAAGATGAATAAATAAGTCATTAGGATGAACTACACATGACCTTTCAGTTAAAAATATACCTTAAAAATAGGATCACGTTTTCTTTTTACTACTGGCTTCTCCTTTAGTATCTCTTATGTGACAGTTATGCTCTATTAAGAGTAAGAAAAAGTCCTTTTATATTTCATGATAGGTTTAATCAGGTAATTAAAACAAATTCTTATACCATCTGATATATCCAATTACACGGGTATGATGTAACAAAAACAGTTACAAACATATATATATGCATATTTACATTAAATACCCAAAACTATCAAGCTAGTAAACTACTTAGGAGTTAAATTATGACATGAGTTAAACAACTTCTCATTGCTTATTAAAAGAATGCAGTCAGGCTTCTAATGGAAATTATATACAAGTGAGGCACTTTTGAGGTCAAGAATAGAAAGCAAATGACACTACACACTGGCATGTTCACAAAAAAAAATCTATGTTTATCAATAATACAAAAGTTTTCCAACTAGACTATTCTTGAAAAATTTGAAAACTAGCAACTTATGCAATTTAAGGAGCTTTCAAGGACAATGGATAACATTTATCATGTCTATCAAAGCATATGAAAGTTCTATAACCACCTGGCTGCTAGGCAAAAAGAACCTTATACCTTAAAGCCCTTTTTTTTTGGTTTATATTAATCACCTCAGGTTGTAACTTCCTTCTGTGTGTTTGACTCATTGCAAAATACCTTCTGGTGATATTATTGTGATTTATAGACCAATTTGTTTTAGTGTAACAATAATGTACGTTTCTAGGGTTTTTCCTTATACTTAGAAATGTGATTCTTAGAAATTAAAAATGAGAATTTAATTAAGAAATGTGTTCCCCAAGTAACTAAAATCTTTAATGTTTTAAGTAGAAAAATGTTGCACTAGCTTGATGTATCTTTTGCTAAAATTTAGAAACCCAGTCTTAAGCACACATTTATTCCAAAGTGAAACAGCAAAACCTAAAGTAAATTTTAACAAAAGAAACAGCTTTAAGATTCTTTACATGGATATTAAGAAACATCTCTGCTGTTTTCAACTGAGGCATGGGAGAGAAAAATAAAAGACTTACCTAAGATACCAGATGGCACTGTACAAATGAATTAATAAGTACATTTTATTACTTCAAAAGTTTTAGGCACTGCTGAATAACCAATGAAAATAGGTAGTTCCAAAACTCTCCCCTTTTAAATCCTGTTTCAATAGTCATCCCAGAGACATACAAACACACTATTTCTTAAATAAAGGTGACGTTCATTTTTTCAAAAAATTCTGTCTGGTAATGGGAGGAAAAATAATACCATTTTGGTAATGGCTTTTGTGAGTTGAAAGTATTGGTTCTATAAATGCTTTATCACCATAAATGCTTCAGAGCACATCCATTATGTTTGATCGCCAGTTCCAAATATCAATAAATATTTTAAAACAGGGTATGTAAGAAAAAAGTGCTTAAAATCTTTCAATGACCAAGACACATTAGGGGAATGATTCACTTTACAGTTCCTTTGAGATTCTTACTATTATTTTCTCAATTTGAAGGTGGCCACCACTTAAATAGCCCTTTACTGGAAGTGGTGATGAACCCTGTCGGACCCAATTACCATCTCATGTCTCTGGTCCATAAATCATCCAGAAGGTGGTGCTGAAGTTCCACACCTCCTATTTCTTCAGAAATCAAATGATGTCCCCCTTCAAGGCAGGAAAAAATATCATTATCAATTCTGAACACAAGCTATCAGACTAGATCAAAGTATTTCTTGTCATGTCATCTCTATGATTTCATTTCCAATATTTAAATTAATTACCAATCAGTTTTGTTTAGCCATTTGCTTTTACCACCAGAATAAAAACAAAGAAGGTGGTTTCAACGAAAAGCAGATTGGCAGTGCCAAGTTTGTATTCAGAACAAGAAAATGTTCCTTAATGTACCTACGCACACGTTTAAGAATCAGAAATTTAAACTACCTGTTAGTTTTCACATAAAGATTCTTATTTATGCAAGAGAAAATTTCTACATAGGGAGTCAGATAACATATTATAAGCCAGTCTTTAGACTGATTTGGAAACTGGATGTGTTAAATATAAAGATCCAAGGTAAAATAAAAACCATTTTATCACCATAGTTTTTAATGAAGAAACTTGTTTAAAATTGTAAAGGAAAAAAATGGGGATGGGATGGCAAATTCTTAGCAGCAAAGTGGTTAAACAAATTGAAAATATTAATGCACAAACATTAAAATATTAAAGCATATATGTTGCATATAAAATACAGTACAGAACCAGGAGTTGCACTATACTGATTAGTGCTTAACAGAAGAAATGATTAAATTTGTTCTTCCCAGAAGTATATACACAGCTCTCATTTCCACAGCATTTTTCTATATAGCCAGCAAGTTATTTTCTTCAGTTATTCACACCTTGCTTAAACCTGAATTATAAACTCAACACTTACAAATATGAAAAGCCATTCACAAGAAAAACCAGTATTTCTGTATCACCAATAAAAAGTAATTTTGAAAGTTAACAGTCTATTCTAGGAAACCAAGTTTAGTTGAAAACTTCAGATTGAAGATCATCTGGTGTAGCAGCGTCCAAATATATAAACAGTAAAAATAAGACTTAAAATTACTGCTACAGTCATGTTTGGATTTAGTTCATCCAATTGATTTTTTAGTACAAAACTAGAAATAACCTCTTCTTCATAACAACTATAGTTATCAATATATTTTTCTTCTTTTCAATGTGAAATAATACTTCAAGATGGTCTATATACATGTTGTCAGTTCAAGCTGTCATATAAATATAAATGCTTTCTTAAAAAAAAAAAGTATTTTACAGACAGATAGTGTTATATACATTGTTCAGTTTGATCTGGGGGCAAAAGAAGAAAGCTAACACAAGTTTAAGTGTGATATGTAAAAAGAATGATACATAAATGACATTTTAAAACCTGCATAGAAAATGAGCTTCAAATGGTAGTGTGATTCTAATTTTCATCACTTCTGAAACTTCAAGCCATTAAAAAAGGCACACTTTTTAACTTTATCCCTCTAAGGGAATGTTCTTAAAGAACCCTTTACTTGGTTAGAGTTTTAATGTAACACTTAGAAGAGAAAAAAAAAAAAGACGATTTGAGATTCAAAGTTCTTTAAAACAATCTGTTGAAACATTTATCCAACAACCTTGTAAATGAACATCCAGTAACACAATGCTCTGTGAAAGAAATAAATTTACACGTACAAATTATTTCATTCACAATGTTGGATTAAATATTTTCCTGGGATAGTCTAACACACATTTTAGCATAAAATAATTTTGGTTTTGGCCAGTTTAAATAAAATGCAACTGAGAAAAGTTATCATTCATGTTAATAAGCATAACAGATTAAGCTAAAATATCAATAACACAGCTGAACATCTTCTGTTTTAGCACGATGATAAATGGAGATCTCAGGAGGAAACTTTTATACTAACTATCCAGTTACATTTTTTGCTTTGTAAAACATTTGTAAATGCAATATGGTTTTTTTTGAAGGAGGAAACTCTGAAAGAAAACAACTTGCTGGTTGGATACCACACACACACACTCACACACACACACAAAGCCAACAACCCCAAAACCTCACATTTTTCTATGTTTACTCAGTCTCTTTTTATATAAAAATAAGTGTTACGTTCCCATCAGAACATTAGACAATTACATCTGTGCTTTAAAAAAAATTGGTCACTCAAGGCTATTAGAATATTTTTAAGGATTTCAGATTACCAGAATGTACAGATATAACTCAATATAAACTGTAGCCAAAGGGAAATGAGAATGAAAATATCAAATCATTCACGTGGAATAAAAATGTTATTACCTAGATGAGTAAAACATTCAAAATATAATGGAATGTGACAGTAGATATATATGTACATCTACTTCAGAACTAGGAAAGGGAAAAGTTTAATATGTAATAATTCGTACCTTACTTATATTTAGTTAAATATAAACATTTGTTATTTATACATAAAACTGCTTTCAAAAAACAACTAATAAATGATTTAGTTGCACTTGTTTTACTTGTTATAATTCCCGTGTTAACTTTTCTTAGATTGAAATCAACTGTCCCCTAGTGCACTTAAGTTGATATCCTAATGAATTCAAATCTTTAAAAGTCCCATCACCTAATGCATAAATATACAAAACTGTCAAAAATTAATCCCTTTTAGTTGGATCATATTTTATGCTCACTTTTTATAGCCAATGACCAGAAATGGTTTCCTTTTGCAAATACTCTACAACCCGCAACAAAAATGCCACGCACTTAAGGGTAAAAGTTAGGCATGGCTAGCATTTGTGGAATGCCAAGAACTGATGAGTTCTGCTTCCTCCACGTGTGGCCCCAATGATACCAGGCAAGATTTCACAGTGCTTGCCAAAAGCTTCCACAATCCAAGTTAGCTAATTCCTGGAAACAAAGATTTTAAGCTCATTTTGGCACTGGATCCTTTCATCCAGCAGCTTTATGTTTCCCACCACAGCACCCACATGCCTCACCACCACGATGGCACATTCTTAAAGGGACGTAGCAGCACATACATGGTACAATGAAAGACAAAGCTACCAGAGCTAACCATCGTAAGCAGAACTTGTCATCGCTAGTGTCACATGAACAGGGATCAGAAAAATCTCCCTCTGAGTCTGACATACAATGATACAACATGCTCTCTGCACAGAGCATGCAACTAACTTGATATATGCATCTTTTAATAGGGTCTGGAGCATCCTGACATTTTCCCCTGCCATTTTCTTCA
Source organism: Galemys pyrenaicus (assembly GCA_019455555.1). Lineage (NCBI taxonomy): Eukaryota > Metazoa > Chordata > Mammalia > Eulipotyphla > Talpidae > Galemys > Galemys pyrenaicus. Next base: position 6,939,838 of record JAGFMF010011739.1, on the reverse strand, counting down.
TGATTAAACCTTTCCTGGCAGTATACGCAGCGAGAACGCTCACCATCTTCTTTTCTTCTTTTTGATTTAAATTTTAATGAGGGAGGCTGCGTCTTAAATACCACAGGGTCTTTGAATGAATTTAACTTAGTATCATCTCCACAAGAGTACAGATAGTCTGATTTTTTACTGTCTGGTTTAGAAAACTGAATATTGGAGTCAGTATCATCTCTCTCCAAGTCATTTTTCCACATGTCAGGATGTCTATAGTCTGCATAGCGACGTATTAAGATATCTCGAGGGTTTATTCTGACAATCTCGTCCTCATCTTGAAAGCTGACGTGTCGGATAGATTTCAGTGGGACCTATGAAAGGAAAAAGATGACAATGCAATAAGGACTGTGTTAATTTTTTTAAAAAAATATTTATCTATGCACACAAGAGATGGGGTTCAGGCCGGAGGTGAGGGGGAGTAAGAGGATCCACCAGAGACAGAGCCGGGAGCAGAACAGGCAGACCGACCGAAACACACTGCTGAGGGGGAGCAGCTGGTGAGGCAGGAGAGGTCTGCTGCGCCATGTGGATCCCCTCCCTGTCCAGCAGCAGGGATCGAACTCATGCTGCAGTGGCTGCAGTTTTCTCGTAAAGGTTAATTTTGTGTGTTGACTTGGATGGACAGAGTGCCCAGATAGTTGATCAAACATTATTTTGAATATTTATGCGAAGCTGCTTCTTGCATGAGATAAACATTTAAACTGGTAGACTATGAATAAGGCAGATTATCCTCCATGATGCAGGTGGACTTCATCAAATCAACTGAAGACCTTAAAAGAAGAAAGACTGACAACCCTTGAGTAAGAAAGATTTTGCCAGCAGACCATCTTTGGACTCAGATTACAACTCTTCCTTGGGGCTCAAGCCTGCTAGTCTTTCCTGCAAATTTTCGATATATACTTCCACTATGAGTCAATTCCTTAAAATAAACTTCTGTATACAACACACCGTGTTGGTTCTGTTCCCCTGGAGAAACCCAACTCATACAGGTTTTTGCCGCCAAGAAGTTTTAAAAAAAACAAAACAAAACCCTAAAAATGTAGAAATGACTCTGAAACTGAAGATTGGAAAATGGGTAGAACTGAGCAAAAAAGGAACCAGAACTTAAAAAGTTGGAATATCTTCAACTATCCATATTACAAAAATTCATACAGTATGCTTTGAAGAGAACATCAAAGGTGTAGCTGAACCAAATGAAAGATAGACAATCAATCCAACCAACCATCTCAGCTAAAATGTAGCCATGTTGGAGACTGAAGTGGGACAAAGTTTGGAAAAAATGAAGAAAGGCTGTTGGATTTCTAGAATTTACAGGTCTGGCTAATAAAGAGTTCACTGGTTAAGAACATATGGTGTTCCTAAAAAAAAAAAAGAAAGAGAGAGAAAGAACAAGTTTGAGCTGGAATCATCCACAGGGTGGAGATACTTCTTTGGTCTGGGGTCAGAAAGTCCAGGGCCTCAGAAATGAGGATATTATAACTATTATACATGGAGTGAGGTTACCATCTGAGTGGGCCTTTTGTAGAGAACATCACACCCAAAAGGGCTATTCTAGACCTCTGAAATCCAACGGAATTTGCGCTGCTGGATTTTTGTCCTGTTCAGGAACCAAGATGCCTTTTGCAATGGGAAATGACTTTCATACCACTGTGTTTTGGAAGCACATAAACTATTTGGTTTCAAAGGTCCCCAAGTGGAGAATTCTGCCTTTGGACGAAACATACCGTGAGTCTATCCAAGTGATATATGGGACTCAGAGTTATTGCTGAAATGAATTAAGACTTTTGGGCTACTGTAATGAGAGTGAATGTGAGAGCGACAAGAACTTGAGAGGACCAGAGTGTGCAATGTTATGAACAGAACTGCACTCCTTCCAAATATGTTGAGGGCTCAACCCCCAGCACATCTCAGAATGTGACGATACTTGGAGGGAGGGACTTTAAATGGTGATTAATGTGGGCCCTAATCCAGTTTGACCAGTGTCTTATTGGAAGAGGAAATTTGGACACACAGAAAACACCAGAAATATGCCTGGTTCAGAGAAGCCCATATGAGGATACAAATGTGGCCATTTGCAAGTCAAATAAAGAGGCCTCAGAAGTAACTAAATTACTAATACCCTCAGCCTTGCACTTCCAATTTCCTGAATCATGAGGGAAAAAAAAAACTTTCAAGTACCCAGTCTGTAATACTCTGTTGATAAGCAAACATTTGTAGGGCCTCCCTGGTAGAGCAGTGGGTTAAGCAACACACTATGAAGCAAACCGGAGCCACTGCAGCATGAGTTTGATCCCTGCCACCGGCCAGGGAGGGGACCCACATGGTGCGGCAGACTTCTCCTGCCTCACCTGCTGCTCCCCTCAGCAGTGTGTTTCAGTCAGTCTGTCTGTTGTGCTCCCCACTCTGTCTCTGGTGAATCCTCTCACCTCCCTGGACTCTAGCCTGTACCCCAGCTTTTGTATGCATAAATAAATAAATCTTTAGAAAATAAATTAAAAAAAAGAGACACATTTGTAACCTGGCTATATAAAAGTCTTTGAAAATGACTTTAAACACGTATTTCCCACCCTTCCAGGCAGATTTCTCCTTGAGGTCAAGAAGCAAAGTAGATTTTAATAGGATAAATTAAATAGGGTCCAGATCAAATAACCTTTCTTTTCACAAATAAGAGTGGGTTTTTTAGTTAATCTATACCTCCTAGCCATAGTCGCTGGGTATAGTGATAAGCCTACAAATAAACTGCCTACCCAAGTTGAACAAAAATCTATTCCTCATATATTTGGCACTGGGAGTTAAAAATATTTCAGGTCTGGGCTAATGGTGAAGTGAAGGGTGCAGTTCATTTATTTAAACAAATATAGTTCTTATTGCTTCTTTCTACTGTTAAATACACTGGAACAAAGCCCCTAGCCTTAAATCAGAAATCTGGATGGAAATAGGTTTATAAACATAGGTTTATACACCAAGACATTTTATTCTAGTGCAAATCAACTATACAAAGAACTAGAAGGGCTAGAAAATTTTTACTTATATATTATTTATATTTCATATCAGAATATTAAAAACTAAGATTACTCACCCTATTTTGGGACTTCAGGCTTCCACATTCCTTGGATATTTGCCGTTGTGCATATTCTATACTCCTGCCCTGAATGTCTAGGCCTGGATGACTGAATGTTATCTAAAATAGAAACAATTTTGAATACATTTCTTGTTTTTAATAAAAGAATATTTCTTAAGAGACAAAAGAATACATTTCTTATTTTTAATAAAACTATATATATTGCATATTCCAAAACATCAAAATCTATTGCTACTAAAGTTTTTCAAAACAGTCTTAATAAAAAAGCATTATTAAAACTTAGGTGTTTACTTACAGACTTAAAACAATATAAAGCAAACTGTGGTTTCTAGTTCCATATATGAGGAGTTTTAAAAACTTGCCACTCTGTATGATCAGTAAGTAAAAGGCGAGACAGGAGGGAAAAAAATCAACAGCTCCTCTTGGATCCATCAGAAAAGGGATACAAGGTAAACACTGTCCCCAGGACTATGGAGATACATGAGTAAAATAAGTCAGAGAAGAAACTCATGAGTGGAAAAACTAGTGCTTGAGGTAGAAAAATCTCAACTATAGACAACAAATTGCAGGAAACTGTGGGGACAACACTAAGAGTTAAAAATCCAGGTAGACTCAGTCATAGTAGAACTCCCAACTTTTGTTGAGTATACCCTGAGCTCAACCAGGTTACCAATCAGAAAAATGTCAGCATGCTTCCATGCCACCATGGGAATGATGGCAAAAGGAACCACTTTTAAATATGGCAAAGCACTCTGTTCTTAACAAGATCTAACCGTAAGATAAACTACTTAACCAGATCCTGATTTTCAGCATTAATATTGGAGCCTTTGTAAACTAAGGGAAAGGAAAAACCCAATTTCTATCAATTCTAACCATCTGATCTTCATAAAGAGAGTGAGGAAAAGGGAAGAAAAAAAACTAATAAACACTTTTGAAGTTTGGTTCAGAGGCATACTCTCAGACTAAAAGACTGAGACATAGTCATAGGACTATAGAAGGCTTCCTATTCTTCCCACACACCATATCATTATATTACTAAAGGTTTATCCATAGCCTTTTACTCATGTGGGCTATCAAGAAAAAAAAAAAACCACTAAGTGTACCAACAAAGCAAAAACACAATTTCAAACACAATTTGAAGAGACAGAACAAACTTCAGAACCAGACACAGCAGGGACATTAGAGTCTGCAGGCTGGTAATTTAAAACAACTATGACTAATATGCTAAAGGCTCTAATGGATAAAGTAAACATAGTACAAGAACAAAAGCAGTGAAAGTAGATAGGAATCTTAGTACAGAAACAAAGAGAAATGATACTAATCAAAAACACTAAGAAAAATCAAGAACGCCCTTGATGAGCTTATAAGTAGACTGAACATGGCTAAGAAAAGAATCTGAGCCTAAGAATGCATCAGTAAAACCTCTGAAATGAAATCAAAGAGGACTAAAGAACGAAAATATTTAACAACTATGAGACAATTACAAAAGGTATAACACGTGAAACAGAAATAACAGAAGAAGAGAAAAAGAGACAGGAGAAATATTGTAAATAATAATGACAGAATTTACCCGATAACAGAAACCAAACCACAGATACAGGAAAATCAGTGTAAACCAAGTAGAATAAATGTCTCCCAAAATTATAACTAAGTATAAAATCCACAAACTAAAAGAAAAAAAAATCCACAAACTATAAAAAAAAAAAATCAAAGAAAAAATACTAAAAGAAGTCAGAGGGGGGAAAAAAAAATCCCTTATCTACAGCTACAGAAACAAAGGTAAGAATTACATTTAACTTCTCAGAAAACATACAAGAAAAAAATGGAGTAAAATATTAAAGTGTTGAGAGAAAAAGTCCACCAACCTAGAAATTTGTATCCTGGGAAATTAACCTTTAAAATTGAAGTAGATATAGAGACTTTTTCAGGCAAATAAGAATTAAAGAAATTTGCTGCCAGTAGATGTGTCTTACAAGTAATGTCAGACACAAGGAAAATAATACCGGGCAGAAACTCAGATCTATATTCATTAAGAATGGAAGAGCATTGAAAAATAAAAATAAAGCGAAAACTTTTATTCTTAATTGATGTAACAAAAAATTGTTTAAAATAGCAACAGTGTAGTGGATCATGGATGGATGTGTGTGTGCGTGTATGAGAAAAGTGAAAAGAATAGTAACAACATTTCTATAGGAAGAATTAGGATTACTTCGTTATTATAATATACTACACTGCCTGTAAAGTGATTTAATGTGTTTTGAAAATGTACTTGGATTAGTTTTAAATATTTATCGTTAACTGTAGGGAAACTAGTAAAAAGGTTTTTTTAAAAGAACATAATTATGTTAAAAAAAATGACATGTAATACATCAATTAAAGACAGAAGTAGAAGAAAAAAGCAGAAACAAAGAACAAGGGCAAGAAATAGAAAACTTTTACATATATAGGAGATGTTAATCCAACCAGATCAATAATCACTGAACATTAATGACCTAAATGAAGTAACTGAAAGAAATCTTCAGAGCAAAAAAACAAAACACCCTAACTATATGCTGTCTACAAGAAATGCACTGTAAAAATACAAGAAAAAGATTTTTAAAAGGTTCAAAGAAGACAACGATTCTCAACATGTTATCTACTTAACAACAGAATGTCAAAATACATGAGGTAAAACATGACTGGACTAAGGGAGAAACAGATGTACCCACTATCACAGACGGAGACTTCAACACTACTCTATCAGAAATGGACACATCCATTAGGCAGAAAATTAGTAAAGACATTGCTGAAATCCAGAATATCATCATCAAGTGTACAGAAACTCAGATTTATATTCATTAAGAATGGAAGACTATGAAGGAACAAAAAAATTAGGTGAACTCTTTTATTCTTAATTAATGTAACAGAAAAATTTATAGTCTATAGACTATCCGTCAATAGTGAATACACATTATTCTCAAATTATTATGGAACAATAGCCAAGATACACCAATTTCTCGGCCATAAACTGGACCTTTGAAAAACTGAAAGAAAAAAGAATAAACTGTGTAACATTGGCAATCAGAACACAAAAGGAATTTAACAAATAATCAGTAACAGAAAGGTAACTTGAAGATTTCAAAACACAGAGATTAAACAACACACTTCCAAATAATACTTGGGTCAAAGAAGAAATCTCAAGAAAAATTTAAAATTTTTTTTAACTAAGTGAAAATGAAAATGCAACTTATCCTTTATGGAATAATGAAAACAGTGTTTAGAGGGCAATTTATCACTTTAAGCACATATACTAGAAAAGAAGAAATATCTGAAACCAACAACTTAAGCTCCCTCAGTAATCTACAAAAAGAAAATTAAATCCAAAGCAAGGAGAAGAAAAACAGTAAGAATCAGAGTACAAATGAAATGAAACTGAGAGCAGAAAATATAAAGTCAGAAGTTGGTTCTTTGAAAAGAGAAATAAAGAAATATTCTTCTAGTCTAGCTACCTGAGGAAAAAAAGACATCGATCATTAACCTAAATGGATGAACTCTCTTGAAAGTTATAAGCTTTCAAAACTCCTACAAGAAGAAACAGACAACCTAAATAACCCTAGATCCAGTAAAGAAATTGAATCAATAATTATTAACTTTTGAAATCCAAATGGGTTTGCTAGTGAACTTTACAAAAAAGATTTAAGGAAGAAATTATATCAGTTCCCTGCAATCTCAAATAAACATTGATGTAAAAATCCTGAACAAAATATTGAATCCAACATTATATAAAAACAGGCATATATCATGACCAATTATGCTATATCTCAGTTATTCAATGTGGATTCACTATTAAAAAAAAAGAAAATAATTCATCCATCAATAGGGCAATTAAGACAATCACATGAACTCATCAATAGATGGGAGAAAAAGTATTTGACATCTATCACCCATTCATGATAAAAAAAAAAAAAAAGCTCAAAAATATGAAGTAGCAGACAGCTTCTGCAACTTACCAAAAAAATCTACTTAAAAACAAAAAAAAGACAAACCTTACAACTAAACGTTGTAATAATAAGAAACTAAGTTTTTCCACTAATAGGTCATAAGGCAAGGAAGTCCCTTCTCATCATTATTTTTAATATTTTATTGGAATTTCTAGGTAATACAATAAAACAAGAAAAGGAAGAAATAAAACTCTTCATTCACAGATGACATGATCAACTCTAGAAAAATTAAAAAGAAAAAACTATCAAAGTAACTCCTGGAACTAAAAAGCAATTGTATTAAAGTTACATGATATATGGTTAGTATACAAAAACCCATCACTTTCCTTTATACCAACAATGTACAAGTGGAATTTGAAACTTAAAATACAATACTATTTACATTAATACAGTCCCAAGATAAAATACTTAGAGATAAATCTAACAAAATATGCGCAAGACCTACATGAGAAAAACTGCAAAAGTCTGATGAACAAAATCAAAGAACTAAATAGAAAAAAATGGTATTTCATGTTTGTGGACTGGAAGAATCAGTATTGTCAAGATGTCAGTTCTTCCCCTATTGTTCTACAGACTTAATGAAATCCAAATCCATCAGGTTTTTGCAAATAATGCTAAACTGACTCGAAGGTTTATTATTATAGAAATGCTAAAGATTCAAAAATAGACAATGCAATATTGAAGAAACAAAGCTTAAAGGCTGTTATTACCTGACATCAAGACTCACTCTAGGGCCTCCCTGGTGGCGCAGTGGATTAAGCAACACACTATGAAGCAAATCGCAGCCACTGAAGCATGAGTTCGCTCCCTGCTGCTGGCCAGGGAGGGGACCCACATGGTGTGGCAGACCTCTCCTGCCTCACCTGCTGCTGCCCTCAGCAGTGTGTTTTGGTCAATCTGCCTGTTCTGCTCCCCACTCTTATCTCTGGTGAATCCTCTTACCCACCCTGGACTCTGGCCTGTACCCCAGCTCTTGTATGCATAAATAAATAAAATCTTTAAGGAAAAAAAAAAGACTCACTTTAAGGTTATATCAATCAAGACAACATGTATGGGTAAATGAATAGAAAATAGATGAAGGGAACAGATGACCATGGTTATGGTGATGACTTTTTAAATACATCATGAAAGGCATAATAACCATGAAAGAAATAACTCATTAGACTTCACTTTTAAAAATAAAACTTCTCTGAAAATACAATGTCTAGAGAATAAGAAGATAAGTTACAAACTGGGAGGAAAATACTGGTAAGAGATACTCGATAAAGAGATATTTAAAATATATAAAGAACACTTGGGCCCGCCCTGGTGGCGCAGTGGGTTAAGCAACACACTATGAAGCAAATCGCAGCCACTGAAGCACGAGTTCGCTCCCTGCTGCTGGCCAGGGAGGGGACCCACATGGTGTGGCAGACCTCTCCTGCCTCACCTGCTGCTGCCCTCAGCAGTGTACTTCCATTGATCTGCCTGTTCTGCTCCCCGCTCTCTGTGGTGAATCCTCTCACCACCACCCCCACACCTCTGGCCTGTACCCCAGTGCTTGTACGCATAAATAAATAAATAAATCTTTAATTAAAAAAAAGAACACTTAAAAGAAAACAAAAAAGACAAACAACCCAACTAATAATGAAAAGCCACTCCACACCAAAAATCGTCAAGAAAAAGCAAATTAAAACAAGATCACTACATACCTATCACATACCTATCTGAATTAATATCCAGAACACTGACAGCATCAAATATTGGTGAACACATGCAGTAAATGAACACTCATTCATCACTGGTGGGAACCCAAAATCTTACCACCATTTTGGAAGATAATCTGGCAGCTGCTTCAAAGATTAAAAACAGCCTTCTAAAACCAGCAATCATAATCCTTGGTATTTACCAAAAGGATTAAAAAACTTGTATCACACACAATTCTACACAGAAATGTTTACAGCAACTTTATTCATAATTGTTAATACTTGAAAGCAAGATTCCTTTTGATAAACCATGATACATCCTGACAATGGATTATTATTCAATGTAGAAAAAGACAGAGAATCTTACATGCATATTACTAAGTATTAGAAATCAGTATTAAAAGACTACATATACTATGTAATTCCAACTATTTAAATATCTGGTAAAGGTAAAACTAGAGACAGGAAAAAGATCAGTAGCTTTCTAGGAGTTATATAGGGCGAGCTAGGGGAGGAAGACTACAGAGGAGAACAAAGGATTTTTAGACAGTGCAAAAATTTATTTGACACCATAATGATGTCACACTATCATTTTACTTTTGTCCAAATCCATAGAAGGCATACCACCATGAATAAATCCTAATGTAAAACACAGACTTTGGTAATTATGCCATTGACAATGTAAATTCAAAAATATAACAAATGTATCACTTTGAGGTACTGTCCACTTTCTGGCTATGTATTAATTTATACAAATATATGTGCATATGCATATATATGAATCCTTAAATAACTATAAATAGGATATTTTGTATTGTGCCTTTTTAACACTGTTTATACTTACAGTACTACCTTATTCTTTTAACAATAGTTTAAAATTGCATTGAATGGATAACTTTAAATTTAACTAGTCTGTTTAATATACACTTAGGTTTTTTTAAAAATCTTTTGCTGTTACAAGCAATAATGCAACAAATATCCACATCCATTTATCTTTATACACATACCCAAGTATATATGTGTCACAAATTTTTAAAAGTAAAATTGCAGCATTAAAACTTTTGTATATTTCAATTCAAAAAGGAATTTGAATGGATATATACAACTTGAATCACCTACTTAGTAGTCTCGTAAACAGAAGTTTACTAAAGATGTCATTTCATTTCCCAACTTGTTTCCTACAGTTCTAAAAATTTACTTTTATTAGTACTTTAATCACATAGTAAGAACATAGAGAAAAACAGAAGTTTTCTAATTTCAATTTTATTAAACATAGATATTGTAAGATACATCCCAATTAGCGGTTTTTTTCCTTTACTGGGGAAAAAAACCAATTTTTTAAAAAAGTACTGTAAGAATGTGATGCTATTACTATGAGTGTTAAGAAGAATTTATCAAAAAGAAGTCATGAGAGATTCTTCAAAGGTGGTCACAAATTAAATTTTCAAGAAATATTTCATTAATAATTCAATATATACACATGTACATATACAATATGCACATAATTTATACACTAAAGGTTATACAGGAATAAATCTTTTAAAAGACACGATTTCTTTTTTAAAAGTTTATTTATTTATGTACACCAGAGTTGGGGTACAGGCCAGGGGCACAGGAGGGTGAGAGGATTCACCAGAGACAGAGCCAGAAGCAGAACAGGCAGACTAAAATACACTGCTGAGGGGAGCAGTGGACAAGGTAGGAGGGGTCTGCTGTGCCAGCTGGGTCTCCTCCCTGGCTGGACATCAATCTCACACTGCAGTGAAGGTGGAAGCTCCACAGTGCAGCGTTCAACCTCTTGCACCACAAGGTAGGCCCTATGTGTTATCTTTTCATGAAGAAAATGCAGTTTACAGAAGTTATGAAGGGTATCTCATCCATAGATAAAGACTAAACTCCCATAAACTAATAAGCAGATACAGTGCAGTTGAAATATAAACTACAAATGGATTTTTCAGAAAAGTTTATAAGCTGATTCTAAATTTTGTGGAAGAGTTAAGCAGCCCATACCCCTAAAAATAACTAAGAGGAAAAAGGTGGAGTCATTAGCTCTTCAGATATTAATGTTTATTATAAAGCACTTGAAGTAATTCTATAAAAAAAGACAACACGGCCCTGTTATAGGGACAAATGGGCCAACAGATTAGAGACCAGAAAAATCCAAACATACATGGAAACTTGACAGATATGGCATTGCATTTCTGTGGCAAAAAGGATCCAATAAATGGTGACAACAGATAGGAAAAATAAAAAAGAATTCCTACAGTTTAAAGTGTGTTGTAAACAAAACATTTTGAACAAAACAGAAGAAAATTTCTAAGATGAGAGGGAAGAGTTTATAAAAACAGCACTAGGAAAAGAATGATAAATTCAAGTGCATTAACATTTAGAATGGCCCATTCACCAAAATACAGAGCGATAAATAACCAGAAACTAAGAGAAAATAACCACATATGAAACTCAAAATAAAGTAACTTCAGTAATGAAATTACAGACATGTAGTTAAGTCAACTTGTAAAGACCAAGCTATTTATATAATCACTCACGTGTGTATCTCTTGTAAACACATGAATCCTAGCAAATAATTTAGTCCTGAATGTTTTGAACTACACACTAGTATCAAAAGCCCACTTCTATACACCCTAAAGAAACTCTTGTAGATAAATTACTGGGGATAACAAAGTCTATATTAACAGTATGCCTAAAAGAACTAAAATATGGAAACAAGTGAAACATTCACTGGCGAAAGAAAAAGAATTAAGTGGTAAAACTATCAAGAAAAGCACGAAAATGCTAAGCAAACAAAATTCAAGGTAATCATTACCTTGGACAGAGGCAAAGGGACAGTACTGAAGTGGGCGGTTGGGGAGTTTGATGGTTTCTCAAATGTTATGTAAACTGCTTTTAATATGTAAGAGACATAAATCTTTGATCATAAGCTCACTAGTACAGGTCGTTTTGTCTATATTGAAACATGAAAGGAAAGGAAACCAAGTAAAAGAGCCAGTTCTGCAAGACTTAACCAAAACCTGACTCAGAGAACCATCATTTTGAAAAATGTACCTACCTTCAAAAAAATTTCAATAGAAAATGAATCAAAGAGAGAAAACCTAAGTCAGAGCTAGGTGAAATCTTTCTGTGGGTCTCCCTTCTGCAGATCTAGTGAGCAGAGGACACTGTCAACCTTTGTTTTTAGGCTACCTTTCCAACAATGTGTGTACAGATAAATCCTTAGAAGACACATGTCTTACTTTTGACGTTAGGGTTTTTTAGTATAACAAAGACTCTCCCACCAAAGCAAAAGTCTTTTTATAAGACTTGGGTTCCCTAAACTTGGGTGATAAAACCTCATGAAATGTGCAAAATCCACACAATCAGTTCAGCATCATTCCTATGAGAACTGTAAGGCATTGGAAATCAAAAAACATGAAGTTCATGCTAACTTACTGTGCCATGAGTAAGACAGTTCTTTGACTTTGATGTAGCAGTCTTATGGCTCCTGAGCATCACACAACTCAGTTTAATGTCCAGCTTATAAGAAAGGTAAAATCTTAGACTCATACCATTTCTAATGGTCTCATCCTCCTCCTTGTGATCTAGTGATTTTGGCAAGACTTTTCCTCTGCAGTAAATAAAGATCTAGCAAGCTATCCTAATCAACACAAACATTCAAAGCATGGAATTACTGTGCTGAAAATATAACTCATGAAGCTTGCTTTTGGCAAAGATTTACTATATCATGAAAAAGTATTTTATGCAGAAAATGTACTAAACAGTTCCATACAATGTAAATTTTTATACATCATTTTAAAATTTCTTGATTTTAATCACCAAAGTATGATTCCAATCTTAATATCCTGACAAAATTAGATTTATGATTTGCAAACTGAGAGTCAGATTTAGTACTATGGGAAATTCACCCTGTGAATTTTTGGGTGACATTCAAATGGACAACTGATACATAATCTTCACAGTGATGAGCTGAGTATAAGTGAGCATTATTTTTAGAAAGAAACGTAATGTTTATTCAATGTATAGATAATGCTTATTTTAGCTTTTAAAGAGAAAACCTACTCTAATTTCAAATAAACTCAGCTTGTTTATTTTAACTTCAACAAATGTGTAATTGAACATTTAGTTATTCATGTACATAACTTTTGTTTTATTATGTCACATCAGTTTTGGTAATAAGCAAAGTACTGTAAAGAAGCTAGAATCCAATGCCAATAGTCTGGCTTCAAAAGCAATATACAAAATTCCAATTCCAAGTAGTTGGCTCAACACTGTTCACACCTCTTTCCAGAAGTTTTCTAGCACTACTTTGTACTTTCCTGCATGGTGACTTACAGTCTCCAACCACCCCACTAGCACTACCACCACCAATGCCATCTTGGCAATATTTAGTTCTTCTCTCGTCCATCAGTCAAGAGGATAGTTTTAAGTTTATTCCCTCAGCCAAAGAAGGTAGACTAATAAATTCCCAGGATCTGGGAAGGAGAACATTAGTATATTACAATTGTTTTACATTCACCAGATTTTCTCTATTCTTAACTATGTGAATCAGTGATCTAGCTGCATCTAATTCTCTCCTCCACTGGAAAAATTTTTCTGGCCATCACTAAAGATGTTAGAACATATTTTGTATTTAAGTGTCATACTGGTATTTTGACTTAACTTCCTTATGCCTAAAATGCTTGTAAAGTTATAAGCAACCGTAACTCTGGATGGATTGTTCCGATATCCCCAAAACCCTGAGGGAGATTGCCTTCAACCTCTTTTCTTGCTTTGTTTAAATTAAAACAATTAATTCCTTCTTGTACCAATATTTTAATGTGATTTTTATGCACTTCTTATAAACATAACATACATACTATAATAATTTCTATCCCCAAAATGAAGTAGCTTGTCATAAGAGTTGCTGTGATAATGAGTTATAGATGTGATTCAAACAGTACCAACACATATTAGACACCAGGTATGAATAACATATGATAATGGTCAGATTTAAAACTACAAACCTATCTATTTACCATAAGAATCATTTTAATCTGAGTTAGAACAAAAAGGAGGAAAGGGAAAAGGAAAAAGAAGAGGGAATAAAAGTGTTTACCATTTCTAAACATCACTGGAATTCTAATAATTCATCAATTAATAACCTAGTGATTTTGTTCAGATACTTTGTGATTTTATACATGAATTTTTTTCACTGATAAAAACTAATGATATTCACATTGCTCAAATGAAATGCTAAAACCAAAAGCATTTAGTTAAAGGGCTATAAAATCTCATCTTGATTTTTAAACCATCGTCTCAATTGCTTAAGGCAATTATAGAGGCGTAACAAATTATTAAATACAATGGTTTAAAAACTATCAGAAAACAAAGTATTAGAGTAAGAATCACTCCCCAAAGAAAAAGCAGAATGATTCTCAGAAATGTGAGGGTTGCTTTCAGTAATTTTTATTTTCTGTACAAGTTAATGAAAAACACCATATAGATTTTGTGATGACCACATAACATTTCTTCCACACGTGAAATTAGAAGGGAAAATGTCAAGAATATTGAAGTTGTAATATACTAGCACAGAAACATTTATCTCTCTGAAAGAACAACAAATTAAAATCAAACACTATCAAAAAAAATGTATTCCCTTATATTTTGGAAAGAAAAAAAAACAAGCTTAAGAAAGCAATGAATGACAAAGCTGTTCAAGAAATGGCCAACATGAAGGGACTATAAAGTTTGATGTAAGAAAAACAAAACTCGGGGGGAGTATTTACATATAGTAGTGAAGCTGGCTGTCAAGTTTCCTGTGTTTCTAGGTGCATAAACACAACCACATTGAGAAAGGAAAGGAACACTTTTTTCTTGAATACATTGTATTAAGTTCTCCCCACTCCTTCTTTGTTCATTATATTACCTACAGGATTTAAACATAACCTGGCTAATACAGTCTGAATTCAATCACTAGTGCTATGTTCTAAAAGCATGACTTTAATAGTATGATAGTTTTAAGGAGTCTTGTAGAGTTACTCTAGGCAGTCCAATCTAGTCCAGGAATGGCTGGTAATTTTCGGTAAGAAGCAGTGTCCTGTAAGAAGAGGTTTAAGCCACACAGGATCTATGCTGTTACTATGACTCTTACTGAGGCAAACTTTCCTTAAGTGACGCACATTTTCTGGAGGGTTAAGAAATTATAATCTTTATGGGAAGCTGTATGGAGGTCCCTCAAACTACTAAAAATGAAGCTACCATATGAACCAGTAATTCCACTCCTAGGAATCTGCCCAAATGACACAAAAACATTAATTCAAAAGGATACCTGCACCCCTATGTTTATTGCAGCACTATTTATAGTAGGTAAGATATGGAAACCCAAATGCCCAAAAGTAGATGCCTGGATCAAGTGAAGATGTGCTATGTTTACACAATGAAATACCACTTAGCAATCATAAAGGAAAAATTAATACCATTCGCAGAAACATGGATTGATTTCATTGATCTTTTGGATTTTTTTTTAATTTCTATTTTGTTTATTTCTGCTTTAATTTTTATTACTTCCTTTGTTCTGGTTATTGGATTTTTTTTTGTTGTTTTTTTCTAATTCTTTGAGATGGGAGATTAGGTTGATTTCTTTCTTGTTTTCCGATGTGAGTCTGTATCGCTATATAATTTCCTCTTATTTCTGCTTTTGCTGCATTCCATACATTCTGGAAAGCAGTGTCCTCACTGTCATTCAGATCAAAGTATTATTTAATTTCTTCTTTGATACCTTCTTTAATACAATGGTCTTCCAGTAGTGTAGTTTTCAATCTCCATAAAGTGGTGGGTTCACTGCTTTCTTTTCATGATTTATTTCTAGTTTAACGCCTTTATGATCAGAGAATATACTTGAAATGACTTTGATCGTACCGTGTCAGTTGATGTGTGAGTCCTGTGGCCCAATATATGGTCAATTCTGGAGAATGACCCATGCACACTTAAGAAAAATGTGCACTCAGATTTTTGGGGGATGCAATATCCTATAGATGTCTGTTAAGCCCACAGTCTTTATTTAGGGCTCTAGTGTCTTTATTTTTGTCTTGTTGATATATCTCCATTGATGAGAGTGGGGTGGTGAAGTCTCCTACTATACATGTATTTTCTCTAATGTCTGTTCTCAGAGCTGATAATAACTGTCTTATGTATTTTGGTGCGCCTTCATTTGGTAAGTATATATTTTTTAAAAAATACTTATTTATGCATACAAGAGCTGGGATACAGGCCAGAGTCACACGAGGTGAGAGGACTCACCAGAGACAGAGTGGGGAGCAGAACAGGCAGATCAACTTAAGTACACTACTGAGGGGAACAGTGGGCAAGGCAGGAGAGGTCTGCTGCACCACATGGGTCCCCTCCATGGCCGGTGATCAAAGTTGCACTGCTGTGCTGCAGATGCTTCACAGTGCTGTGCTCAACCCGCTGCGCCACTAGGGGCCCTGTATATATTGATGAGTGTTACATATTGATGAGTGTCCCCCATAATGTAGTGTCCATCTTTGTCTTTTTTTCCCTTTTTTCATTTTAAGTCTACTTCATCTGATATAAGTATGGCTTTTCCTGCCTTCCTTTTTGTTCCATTTGCTTGTAGGATTGTTTTGCAACCTTTTATTTTCAGCCTGTGTTTATCTTTTGTGGTTTAATGTGTTTCCTGAGACAGCAGAAGGTTGGGTTTCCTTTTTTTAATACAGCCTGCAACTCTGTGTCTTTTTATTGATGAGTTTAGTCCATTTACATTTAGAGTTAATATTGATACGCTGCTGTCTGTATTTGCCATTTTGTCTTTTTGTGATTTAATTCCTTGCCTAATTCTGTTCTTTTCATTCATTTCTCTGTTGACTTTGTTTTTAGGATTTCATGCATTTTTTTGGAGTGGGGGTTTAGTCGTAATGAACTACTTGAGTTTCTGTTTTTTCTGGGAAGGTCCTTATTTCTTCTTCATACAGGAAGGAGAGCTTTGAAAGAAAAAACATTCTTGGTTGGCATTTGTTATTGAATATGTCCCTCCATTCTTTTCTTACCTGTACTGTTTCTATAGAGAAGCCTGATGTCAGTCTCCTTGGTTTTCCTTATGTTATCTGTTTCTTAACCCTCATCACCTTCATTATTTTTTCCTTGTCTTGGATTCCTGGGAGCTTTATTATGTCTTTCATCGTGGATATTTGGGGTTCTTGCTTCTTGTATGTC
Organism: Galemys pyrenaicus; assembly: GCA_019455555.1. NCBI lineage: Eukaryota > Metazoa > Chordata > Mammalia > Eulipotyphla > Talpidae > Galemys > Galemys pyrenaicus. Next base: position 6,922,832 of record JAGFMF010011739.1, on the reverse strand, counting down.
TATTTTCATGTCCTTCATCAATTATCTCCTTGAATATTTTCTCAGTTCCTTGGTCTTTCTCCTCACCTTCTGGGATTCCTATAGCTTATATTTCCTTTCCTCATGGTGTCAGATAGTTCTCGATGTGTTTCTTCAGTTTTCCTTTATATTTTGCTTTAATGTTTTGGTTCTTTTTATTTTTTATCTTTGAGAGAAATGATTTGTTCTTCCGTTGTATCAATTCTGTTTTCATTGCTTTTCCCAGAGTTATTTAGCTCCTCTATTAACCTTTTAATCTCCTGCGTTTCATTCACTTCCCTCTTTAGGGACTCAATTTCATTCTTCTATTTACTGATTATCTTTCTCACATCATTCTTTTCATTTTCCTTCAGTTTTTTAATCATGGTGACTTTAAATTCTGTATGTGGTAGGCTGAATTCTTCCAAGACACTTGTTGGTTTCTGATGGATGGTTTTCTTTTGTGGTGTGTCCTTCCCCAAGGGCTTGCTTGGTATTTCATAATTTTCCTTCTCCCTGTTGTTTTCTAATTTGTTGTATGCGTTGGAACACTTTGCCATTGGTACTGGCAGGCATCTCTTCAGGGATCCTTCTGAGATTTTGGCAACTGGTAGTCAGACCAAGTCCAGCACTACTGCACCAAAACTCCACAGGGGTAGTGATGCTATGGATATGTTGATGGGCACTATAATTAATTGATAGTCCCCTCCCTCTGTTCAGGGGGTGATGGTGGGGTACCTAGCCAAAAGAGAACAGTGCAGTCCCCAGCTTTCTACAGTAATGCAGGGAAGCACACTCTCAGTGCTGGCAGATCCTGCCCCTGCATGTTCCAGCAGTTCTCAGCTCAGTTCCAAATGATGGGCGTGGGACCTGCTGGAGTCCCAGTCCCCTCTGTGTGTGCTATCCTGCCGAAACTTGTGTATGGCTTCAAAATCTTGGTGTCAGTGGATCCCACCCCTGCTCACCTGGCAGTTCTCAGCTCAGTTCCTAATCATGGGCTTGGGGACCTGCCAGAGCCCTTAGAGAAGGGCATTCCCCTGTTGACCTTTGTTCTGGAGTTCTGAAATGATTCAGTGCTTTCATGTCACTTCCAAAGTTATTTCTTCCTTTTCCTTTCCTTCCTCCTTCTGTTGGGTCACTAACTTTATTTAAAGTATCTGGGTCCTTGACAAGATCCTGTTGCAATTTCTTCCTTATCAGTTGTTTTTACAATGTAATCCTAGCATCCCTTGCCACCATGTTTGTGGCATCACTCCTCTGATACACTGTTCCCTTAATCATTAAATAGTGTCTATACATAAGAATAACACACTGAAAAACAGTTTCTTACCTGATTGGCCTGGCTTTGCAAATAGACTCTTCTGGCATTCAGATCCTCAAAGGGAGAAGGTCTTAAGCTTCTATAATGCTCACTGGTAATAACTGTCTCTTGCTGAAAAATGTGATCTTTTACTAGAGAACTGGAAGTATCCTCTTCAGTTGCCTAAGGGGAAACAATCCACAACTCATTAGTTGCGAAAATGTAGTATTTATATATTTACTTAAATATTGCTATATTTACTCTAACAAATGTTTAACAAATCACAAAGTATATACCACCACCATCAGAGCAGCAACCCCCAAAACTCAAATGTACATAATTAGGAAGTCAGATCAAAGAAATGAGGTGGAAAAACAACTTTATGAGCAAAATAAGCTTTGTTACAGAAAATAAACTAGGAAGAATAACCATGCCATGTGAAAGATATATTGATTTAAAAAACAAAATGCAGGTATAAAAGATTGTGTCACATAAGGAACTGAAAAACGGAAGATATCAATTAATGACCTTTTGAATGAATGAATTAGCCTAATTTTGCTGATTAGTTAGGATTCAAATCATCCATATAGAAAAAAGAAGGGAATATACTAAATGACAATATGTACTTTAAAAAAATCTCATTAACCAAATTTTGGGAAATAAATTAAGTAAAATTAAGCATAACACAAAACAGGAAATCCTAGAAGGGTTTTGTATTTTTTTTAAATGAGATAATTTCTATTTTCCCATTACTGTAAAATTATTTATGAACCAGTGATAACCAAGTAAAATATGACTGGAATACTTTTACTGACTCATTCTAAAATAACTTAGTGATCATTATAGAGTGGAACAATAGGGTTTTAAGGGTTAAAATCTGTACTAGTTTAATTAAAAATTTTGACGTCATTTCTAAAATTAAACAATAAAATAGTTAAGATATTTTAAACTTATAAACCAAGTCCTAGACCAAAGTAGCCTTGGGATTTTGGAACTCAGTTTTCTCACTACCTGTGCTATTATAAATATAAGGATTCAGTGAGATAAAATATATAAAAATGCTCTGACACCCAAAAACTATTATTGCTTCTGGGAGTAAGATGTTAAGTCTTAAAATAAAAAAAAAAAAAAAAAAAGAGAGAGAGACTACTGTGACTTAAAATATGTCAAGTAAATATGTTAACTGCTTTCTTCACAATCATTACCCCAATGAATTATGACAGTTAATCTAAATTACTGTAAAGAAGCAGGCTAAATCCTTTTAAAATGCATGATCAAAATTGGGGAATGTAAAAAAATTAAAGAGATATACCTGTTTCGGGGAATTTTCAAAACAACTACTTTTAAAGTTAGCAATGATCAAATATCATTAGCAAGTTGAATAAAAGAAAACATCAAAAATAATTTTAGAGAAAGGGCCTATGTTAGAACCTTGTCTCATCCATATCATGGTATAAAATTTAAGTAATTAACTTTTCTAAGTCACTTTTTCTTTTATTATAAATTGGGTATGATGGCTGTACCAACACTGAGAGAGTTTTAAATCTATAAACAAGCATGAACTGCAGTGGAATTATAAAGTAGTTATGCTGCTTCATCCCCAGAGCTTAGAACTATGCCAGTACATAGAGTATTAATATCAATAATCTGTAACACGCAAATATCCACAAACCAGAACATATTAATATAGACCCATGGGAGAAAAAAATCAGTGTAATAGAACAAAATGTAGAAATAAGAAAAACTCCTAGTAACAACAACAAGAAATATCACCCACAAAAAAGATTAACTTTAATAACTGTGAAAAATGTTCAAATTAAATGAAAAAGAATTTATCCTATAATCCTCACAGCCATGTAAAATAGTCTATTCTCTGACACACATCTTTGATTTCTTAATGTATGTACATATATACTTATATCCTACATATAACCTGATTCCATTTAGATTTTGTACAGTCTACACATGTAGCAGTGTTTTTTTCACTTTATAATATACCTCTATGTCAAGATATACAGGCATACCTTGTGCTTTGAAATTGCTGCAAAGCTGAGTGTGTATGTCATATAGGCAATACTTTATGGGCATTCAAGTCACTTCCAGTGTTGTTACATATACTGTAACATACATCCTCATAAATATATTTGGTACACTTACAATAATATTTCCTTAGAATTACTTTCCACAAATGGAATTACTGAATGAAAAATATGCCATTTAAGAAGCTTACATAATTCTTGAAAGTTCCTTCAAAGTGTGGTGACAGAGAGACCATTTCTTCATGTCTCTGCCCACACTGGCACTTAAGATTTTCTAATCTTGATCAATCTAATAAGAACAACTTTTAATTTTCCAAAAAGGTCACCTGTCACATTTCCATATTTAAAATAATGACAAAAAAAAAAAAAAACAACAAACACCTTAATTTGGAGTTAGATTGAGTAAAAAGTGTTAGGTTTAGTTAAATTTGAATATATTTTTACTGGATTATAATCCCTTAGAAATAATATTATGGGGACCAGGGACACAATCTAGGTGATGGGAAATAACAGTAATCTTCCACAAGAGCAGGAAGTACATAATATACACAAAGACTATACATATATTTACATAATCACTTTTTTAAAAAAAGTGGCTAGCAGTTATATACATTCACATTTAATGTTTTTATTAATGTGCTGTCATAGTTTTATCTGTAATATGTACAAATTTACCCCATGCCAATATTTAACATACATTGGAAATCTATTCTCTCTCAGAGACAGGTATAATCACTATTTTCCCATAATTGCTAAGAGATTGTTTATTTTTCTATTTCTCCAAGATCACTATAGCAAGTATGTAGAGGCAAAGGATGTTGGGGAAAGCAATAATTCCAGCTTGTTGCTAGATTATAACTGTATTAAAAATAAAAACAAACTTTGTTTTCTTCCTCCCTCCCTCTTCTTCCTCTGTTCTTAATAGTGGGCAGAGAAACCTTACTGTTCTGCAAACCTATTTTTTAATGTATGATTCCTAATAAGCAATTAAGTATGAAAAAAACTGGTGTCACAGAACTTCAATCTGATAGTTGCATTTCATAAATCAAAGGTTTGAAAATGTGTGGCTTGGTCATATACAACAAGGAGTTTTTAATACAGTAACAGTTTATTTTTAACTTGATGGGAAAGTTTTAAAATACCTTGATAAGTAAACCTTTAGCACTAAGTAAGTTAAAATGCTATTAAAGCAACAGTCAACTTAAGCAAATTTAGGAAGCACAGAAAAAGAGAGAAAAACCAATTCTACCAAATCCTACTAGTAACACTTTGGTGTAGTTTCCAGTAGCAACTCATTTTTAGATTTGACCATAACTGCTGCTTTTTCAATTTCTTTATAGCTACTTTTAATTTGTTAAAAGGTAACAGTAAATTAACCCTTAAATTTTAAATTTTGCATTTGTCTATGAACTTTGTCTAATATTCTTAACAGTCTGTAGTATTTGCTTTAAGCAACCACAATACAGTAAGCAAAGATAAAACAGTATCAAGATCATGTAAAAAATGTAACAAGGTGTAATGTCAAAAACAGTAAAGAAAGATGACTGGATTAGGATGTAGTGTATATATATATATATAAACACAATCAACAATAAAAAAACGATAAAAACTCATGCCAGTTGTAGCAAAATATGAGCTGGAAGGGAAAGTGTTAAGTGGAATAAGTTAGGAGAAAATAAATACCAGTTATCTATTTGTAAATAAACTGGAATATAAAGTAACTAAAGAAGAGTCAAATAAAGACAAGGTTAAAAACCAACCCTTGATAGCTGAGTACAGAACTGAAGTATCAAGAAGGGGAGGGAGTAGAGAAGAGGTAGAATCAAAGAGGGAAGAAAGCATAGTGAACTGGGGTGGTGGGTGCCCCATGGTGGCAATACCTGATGGGGCTACCCAAATATTATCTAAATTACAATTAACTAATTGATTTAAAAACAATAAGGGAAAACAAGTTTGCAACTTGGATTAACTGACACAAAAACTAAACTACCTTTTAAATGAAAAGTGAGTTGCGCTTAAATGTGTTAGGTCTTCAAAGTTATTTATAGTCTATAATTCTATTTTTGAATTAATAGCAATAGTTACACAGTTCCTGCTAACTAAATAAATCTTAACATTTAATCTTTTAAATGGTAAATTTATTTCTAGGAATTAACCCTAATGTTATACTCAGAAATACCAACAAAATGAAATTGTAAAAGCTATGTAAAATAAATGTTCAACAAAATGTGAATGATTAAATAAACTGCAGTAAAAAATACAAGTTAAATTCAAGGACTGTATACATTCAAATTTTATGATTTATGCTACTTAAAAATCCCAACGATCATGACCACTACTCAAACAAACAATACTATCAAAACACAACCAAAATGGGAAGAGAGTGCTTTTAAAATGAAGTATGTATTTGAATACAATATGTAAGAACAAGGAAAAGACCTAAGTCTCAAAATACTAACAGTGGTTATGTCTGATAGGGATAATGTTCAGGATTTCTTCGTTGTTTTCTATCTAAATATTCTACATGAAGATATATCAGTCTCAGGAGTTAATACAGAAACTAGGCAGAAATTAAACAGAAAACATTGAAGGAAAAGGTTTTTTGTTGCTTTTTGGTTTTTTTTTTTGCTATCTTACTGGATAAATAAAACTCAACCTAAAATATACTATGATTTCTGGAACTGAACTTTAGGACAGTACTAAAAGTAGAATTGTGATAAGTCACAGTAATATAAAGCCTATCTATTAAAAGTTTTCAGATTTAAGGCCAAAGTGAAATGTTACCACCTTTTAAAATCAGTACAGTTTCTCTCTGCCTAAAGAAAAATTACTTGACATAGTACATGTAAATCACAAACCTTTTAATCACTATAGTTCAAAAGGACATCATATATTTCTAAAAAAGAATTAATTTGTCAAGTACTTCTCAGTGACCAAAGAGAATATGACTACTTTCTATATCAGACAAATTAGGTCTCATCTTTCTCTTGCCCCAAACCATGAATTCTGAAATATTTTCCTTATAACGGCAAGCTCTTTGAGAGGTGAATTAAATGTTGTATGTTACCAACCCAGCATATCTAAATAGTAAAAACTATAAATGTTGTAACTGACAGTTCTGATTGGAAAAAACACTGTAAAAAATATCTTAAATATAAGCTGGCATTTAAAAAAACCCTCAGTTGGTTCATTAAAAGAGTCAAAGAAAGGAACCAAATGAAAAGAACATTCAGACCTTGTCCGTATCTAGGTTTTTAAAAATCTTAATTTTGAAGATTTTTTCTTTAAAAAATATCTTTAATAAGTACCAACTATGTATGTAATCAATACTGTTGTAAAAAAAAAAGCAGGCATAAAAGATGAGCAGGATATGATCTTAAATCCAACTATGTTATGAAATCCTTCAAGGATACGAATAGAAAGATAAATATTTTCTGTTGATTTATGTAACTGATAGACACTGACTTGTTAAAAGCAGAAAGTTGTACCTCAACAAACCACCGTATGTCTAAGACAGTTACTGAAAAATAGGTGCTCAAATATATTGATGAATTAATACTCAAAAAATAATTTCTATTCCACTCTGCTATTGAATGTCTTCAGGTCATTTATAATCTAAATATAATCATTACTTCCTCTGGCTTCCAAAACAGGAGTAACATATAAAAACTTTGGCATATCATCAAATAAGGTAAATTTGAAATTTTTCTTTGACAGTTTTAATTCTGGATACTAATTCTTTTTTAAAAATTTCAAATAGGATATTTGAAACACTTACCTTATACATTTGTTGACATCTCAGTAATCCCCCCTTCTGATACAGTTAATGCTAGTATATTGAATAATTTGGCTGTGATTAGGTAATATATATATATTTTTAAACTAATAAAGACTATTTTTTTTCTATTTGAACATACTTTCAGTTTAAAACCAAGTAGATATCTTCTAAGTGAGTTGGGAAAGAGAAGATGAGCAGGACTGAAAAGCATACAAATGTTAGATTTTATTCTTTTCAAGTTAAGTTAAAATTTCCTTTCTGCTATTATAGTAGGTATTGGTATATAATAGATTATCACAAAATAGCAGCTTCAAACAAAACACATTATCGCATAATTTGTGTAAGAGAGAAGTTTGGGAGCAACTTAGCTGAGTGGTTCTGGTTTATAGCTCTTCATGAGGCTAGAGTAAAGGTTCTGGCCTTGGCTACAATTATCTGAAGACTTATTTGAGCCTAAGGACTTTGATGGTTCACTCACACAGCTATTGTTAGAAGCCCCAGTTCCTTGCTTGTTGGCAGAAGGCCTCAGTTCCTCACCACATGAATCTCTTCAAAGAACTGCTGAATGTCCTTGCATATAGAAGCAGACTTCTCCCAAAGTAAGTGATCCAAGACAGAGAGCAAAGCAGAAGTGACAAATTTTCTTATGACCTACTCTTATTTATATCATACTCTATTTGTTAGAAATATTATTAAGTATACCTCACACTCAAGGAAAGGAGAATTTGACTAGCGTTAAGGGAAGTATAAAATAATTTGTGGGCATATTTTAAAACCATCACTGTTACACTCTGGACAATGTTTACACTTTTCTCATATGTAAAATACACTCAACTCCACTTCCAAAACTACCCAAAAATTTTACCCCTATATAGCAACTATTTTAAATCTAAGATATTATCATCTAAATAGATCTACCTATAGATGAAACTTTTTGGTATAGTTCCTTTTAAGTACAGTTCCTTTCAGTTTGAAGAACTATGAACTAAAGAGACAAATTTTCTGCCCCCACACACCTAAAATACAATTGTAGAACAGGTAGAGGGTTATAACTGCTTACTGTCTAAAATAGGAGAAAATGGGAGGAAAAATGGAGTCATTGATCCAAAGTAATTCTGAAATCACACTGTGAACATTTTAGAAGTTCCTTTAATAGAACTTAGGCAGGTCGTGGAAATAATTAATCCTTCACAGCTCTTCGTTCTTCCCTTAAGATTTTGGTCCTGATTTCTGAATCATCCTTCCATTTTACAAAAGGTAATTTATGTTCAAAAGCTCAATGCTTTTCAACTTGCATTCTGCCAGTAGAATTTTGGTGATCCAAAGATCTCTATTCAGTCCAAGTTGGTGATATTTGTCATAATTCTTTTGAAAACTGTGTGAATCTCTTGTGAATCTTATTGGGGTTCATCCCACTAAAACAAAAAAATGCACTCACAAATCTGAGATAAGAAACTCTTCTCTAAATCTCTGCTAAGAGATATCCTTAAAGTATTTATAAGCCCTGTTACATTGATTGAAATGTTGTCTGAGGCAAACCACAGAGCTTCCTGGGGCTTTAACAAAGGATTTTATAGTCCAACTCTGGACTTCATTTTTAGACAAAGCTATTCTGAGTGACCTTGATTTGATCTTTGCCTGGAAGCCATTTCCTAATGTTAGCATAGTCTGACATATTGAGAGGCTGTGAATTTTCTAAACCATCAAGTCCTGGTTCCTTTTTGTTTAGGAGCCTTTCCTTAGGCTATTTCCTTTTCCAGTTTTACCATAAGCAGAAAGAAGAAACCAAACAACATCTTTAAATTTTTGCCTGAAAAATCTCCATGGCTGGGTCACCCAGGTCACTAGATATATTTTCTATTTACTTCCCACATTACAACATGTTACAGTGTTGCTAAGCTTTTCTGTCACTACATAATAATGATTCCCATTTTACCAGTTTCTAATATCGTTTTCTTCATTTTCTTTTAAGCCCTTACTAGCAGTGTCCTCAAAGAGTTAATAATCAAGTTTCCATCCACTAACTGATTTCAAAGTTTCTCCCACACTTTAAACTATTTGTTAGGGCAGCACCCTCTAACAGGTACCAAAATATCCCTGACTTAATGACTTATGATAACATTTATTATCTTATAGTTTCTATAAATCACAAATGTAAAAACAGCTAAACTAGGTGTTTCTGACTCCTAATGAGTCAAGACACTAGTCATGGTTGTTGCAGTTATTTGCAGGTTTATTAGAGGATGAATGACCTGCTTCTATGGTCATTCACTAACATGGTTATAACTTCAACACATGGCTAGCCCCATAAAGTTTTTCAAGTGTCCTCATGACATAGCAATAAAAAACAGAAACATTCATGTCTGTGAATATTTCTTCTTTTTTTTTTAAAGATTTATTTATTTATGCATACAAGCACTGGGGTACAGGCCAGAGGTGTGGAGGTGGTGTGAGAATCCACCAGACAGAGCAGGATACAGAACAGGCAGATTGACAGAAACACACTGCTAAGGGAAGCAGCGGGCAAGGCAGGAGAGGTCTGCCACGACATGTGGGTCTCCTCCCCGGCTGGCGGCAGGGATCGAACTCGCGCTGCAGTGGCTGTGGTTTGCCTCATAGTGTGTTGCTTAACCCACTGTGCCACCAGGGCGGGCCCTCTGTGAATATTTCTAATGAATCATTCTCCAGTAACCTACACTTAGAAAATAGTGATGCAAAAAAATTTCAGAGGAAGATTTATAAGTGTAAAATTTATTGATAATGAAAAATAAAATACTTTTTAAACTGGAGAATAGGAATGACTGAATTTATATCTTTATCATGCAACCATAAGAATTTGATTATGCATGTATTTGTAATATACTGAGTAATAAAAACAAACAAAAATGAGATGGTGTTATTATTACTACTCAGTGAAAATGTTAAAAATCTTTGGATTACTTTTGGATTGTAGGCTTGTAAGATTACCTGGCTTTCTTTTTAGCATTTTTCAACTTTTTTGCAATTATTACCAATACTCATAGGATAATAGCAATAGAATCCCATTTTGTATATGTACCTTAATTAATAGTACATTAATCATACTATTTTAATAATAGTTGTGACCTCAAATAATGACAAGATGTTTTATGTGCATTTAAAATTAAAAAATAAAAATCCTTTTGAAAATTCAAGAAATACAGCAAAGTATGTCATGCTAATAACATCAATAATAACCACCAAACTTATTTGAAAATACAGCCTTTAGGGTTTTTGCTAGGCTAGGATACCCAGCTTTTGGCAACACCAGTCTAGGTGTTGTGAATATGATTTTCAGATGTGACTAATATTTTAAAAGCACGGAAGATGGGACTCTCTGATGGCACAAGAGGCTGAGCGCCACACAGTGGGGATTCTACAACTACTGAAGCGCGAGTTCGATCCTCATACAGAGTGGGAACCCACATGGCACGGCAGACCTCTCCTGCCTCACCACTGCTCCCCTCAGCAGTGTATTTCAGTCAATATGCCTGTTCTGCTCCCCACTCTGTCTCTGGTGAATCCTCTCACCCCCAATGCCTCTGGCCAGTACCCCAGCTCTTGCATGCATTCATAAATAAAATCTTAAAAAAAAAAAAAAAAAAGAGGGAAAGAGATTATTCTTTATTAAGAGGTAGACTTCATCATGAAAAAGACTGGGGTCTCCTAAAGAGGAAGGGAGTATATCTGAAGACTGCCTTCTTGCACAAAGCAGTTAACACTAACTCAAGCAACAAATATACATACATGTGTGTATGCATAAAAGTATGTACATATATGCATGCACACGCTCCCCTCCCCTCCCAATCCCTCACTTGTACTTTGGAAATTTTGACAGAGTCTCAGAAATTTTCTTTAGAAGTTCTATGAGTTGTTTTATTTTTCAAGGCTAGTAATTTCCTTTGCATTCTTTGTGTTTAGACATCCCCTTCAAGACAAACTACTTACTTGTAAGTCATCTTCTGTTCCTTCAGCATCGTTTTTTAATGCTGGGCAACCTAAGAAAAGAGTCAGGAAAAAGTTTATTAAGCACAGAATTTTTGCCTTATTTTTTGTATTGCCAACTAATTGAGTATGTCATTATATTACTTTAGAAATGTTTAAGATCATTCTGGTCTGCCTGGTAAGCAGACAGATATTGACCCCTTATATTTTTTGCTTGTTAGAAGAAAATAATGAGTTTTTTCCTACACTGTTCTCTACTACAGAGATACATTTTCTGAAGGTGCATCTCTACAGCAAGTTCTATCCTTCCTTTCTCAAAACTGTATCATATACATCATCCTCCTCTGTATGTTTAGGTAATACCCACATATGATTTAGTCAATTTTTCTAAATACTGTAACCCAGAAATAGGATTTTAATACTTAGAACTACGGTTTAAGGTGCTTAGCAAAATAAACAAGTGAGCAATAATCCACTCTTAATTGTCAGTAACTAATTGTTGCTACTGACCATTATGCATCAATGGCTCTATAAGCTTTTCAAGGTATGCAAAGGTGCCTTTAATATTGATAAATGATGGAGGGATTTATCCTAGCAAATTCTTCTCAGTTTGTTAGACAGGCAGATGGACTAAAGTACACTGCTGAGGGGAGCAGCGGGCACAGCAGGAGAGGTCCGCTGCGCCATATGGGTCCCCTCCTTGGCCGGCAGCAGGGATCGAACTCGTGCTGCAGTGGCTGCGGTTTGTTTCATAGTGCATTGCTTAACCCACTGCGCCACCAGGGAGGCCCGTAAGTACCCTTTTAAAGCACAAAACTCGGGCCTCCCTGGTGGCGCAGTGGGTTAAGCAACGCACTATGAAGCAAAACGCAGC
>JAGFMF010011739.1:6823709-6910831 GCA_019455555.1 Galemys pyrenaicus | reverse complement strand
CACTGCAGCACAAGTTCGATCCCTGCTGCCGGCCAGAGTGGGGACCCACATGGCACAGCAGACCTCTCCTGTTGTGCCCACTGCTCCCCTCAGCAGTGTGCCTCTGTTGATCTGCCTGTTCTGCTCCCTGCTCTCTGTGGTGAATCCTCTCACCCCGCTACACCTCTGGCCTGTATCCCAGTGCTTGTATGCATAAATGAATAAATCTTTAAAAAAAAAAAAAATAAAGCACAAAACTCAATCTATTTGATCCAAAGGAAGAAAGCACCCTCTTCTGGGAACATGAGTGTGAGCTCTTAAAATTAACAAAACTTAAATGAATCACATAAATTCTAGTAGCTGTGGATATTGATTTTCTCTTTAAAGCATGAGTTTTGCAAACTTAGCTAAAAATCAGGATAAACTGGGATTTTTTTTTTAAATGTTCTAATGCCAGAGTATATTTTCAAACCAGTGATGCTAGAATCTCAAAGGGGTGAGGAACTAGGCACCATGCAATTTCTAATTTATAAGTATCTTGCAGTGGGTTGAGAACCACAACCACTGCTAGACAATGCATCTGTATTCACTTTATCACCAACCCCCAACTGATAATCATTCACTAAAAAGCTTTCTTCTAACATTTTAACTATCAGGAACTTTTAAAAAACAGGTGAAGTTGTCTATAGTGGGGACCAGATACTTTAATTTTCAAAAGCCTGCCAGGTAATTCAAATGTGCAGCCAATGTTGAAATCTATGGACAATTTATGGGTTCTTATAAAAAAAAAATGACTATTTTACAGAATTTTCTGAAACTAAAATCAAACTGTTTACTAAATTCTAATCGTTATTATTCATTTAGTTAGTTAGTTATTCATTTCCAGTTTTATGTACTATCAAGACAAATTTGTACTAAGCACTTCCATACCCTTGTATGTGATTTGGCTCTTAATTAGTTCACTTCTCCTATATTTTCTACAGTATCATCTTCAAAATATTCAAATCACATTGTTGTATAACACATTTTGATTCATTTGCTTTATAAACAAGGTATTCAATTAATAGAGTTTTCTTAACTAGAAAACTAGAAACTAGTTTTTTTTTAAAAGATTTTTTTTTAAATTCATACAAGAACTGGGGTACAGGCCAGAAGTGCGGGGACAAGAGGATCCACCAGGACTGGAGAACAGAACAGGCAGATCTGACTGAAATCCACTGCTGAGGGGAGCAGCGGGCGAGGCAGGAGAGGTCTGCTGCGCCATGTGGGTCACCTCCCTGGCCAGCGGCAGGGATCGAACTCGTGCTACAGTGATTGCAGTTTGCTTCATAATGCGTTGCTTAACCTACTGCACCACCAGGGCAGGCCCGAAACTAGTTTTTTTTTAACAAATCAAATTTTAGATACTGCTTCCTTCTTGGGACAAAATGAGTTTTAATGTAATTCTTTTTCTTTTAATTGCACAGAAGTTGGTCTCACACATAAATACATTCTTCCTCCTTTTAAAATTTGCATGTTTTAAAGTTATTAATATTAACAGATTGGAAAGATATTCGTGGGGTATACAACGATGAGCTTGGGCTCTCTGCCAACCTCCAAAATAAAACCAGGTACTAAGAGAGAAGAAGAGTTTTACCACAGAATAACTGCAACTTATATATATTGGTTTATTGAGACATTTTCTCTATCATTACAAAACAAGGATATAAGTACTTTAACACACATAAATGGAAAGTCTCACTAGAACTTTGAAAAGTTCGATCTGATGGTTTTCCTCTTCTTCAAGCTCTTATTTGAAAACATTTGAATTATCTGAATACTGCAATAAATGGATTCTTGAAGATAATACATGCACTTGTTGTAGACAGTGATGTGAGAAATACAAAACAGATTCAGAAGCCCACTATTTTCTCTTCACCTAAGTGAGCTTTAAGGTCTAATCACATATCTCAAAAGCTGATTTGCTAGAAGTCACTATACTCCAATATATAGGAGATAAATTAAGAAAACATACCTTGAGAAATATCCTCTATAGCTCTTCGAATGCCTCTATCAAAAGCCCTTGCATCAGCAGGACTTTGAAATGTAAGGCCAAATTTCTTGTCATCAATCTTCCAGTGGTGAAATGTTGGAGTGACCTTATTGTAAATGAGGTCTTTTTTAAGCATACATTCCAAAACCACCTGCCAAAAGTTAAATACCAAAAATTACAACACATATATATCAAATGTATCTCATGTAACTCTTAAAGAGGTAAGAAAAGTTACTGTATTTTAATAAAACGTCCTCCATATATTAATGTAGAAATCTTGCTACTTAATCAACTTCATGAAGTCACTCAATATAGGTATTATGCTGAAATTCAAGAGAATTCTGGTGGCTGAGTACCAAGCACCAAGACTCTGACTTACCATCTACACAACAACTGCAGCGGCAGAATCTCTCTAATGTAATTATTTTGGAGATGTAATCTATTAAGAGCTTGTGACTTCCATGGAGAGAAGTGAGCAGTAAATTATGGTGAGTTTTACCTATTAGTAAGTAGTAACTATCCATCCATCCCACATTCTAAGCTACTTGGCAGACACCTGTGTACCAGTTTTTCTGAAGTAATTTGCAAACAGCTAAGGAGTCAGGGTGCGTAAAAGGGCCCTGCCCTCCAATTATCAGGGAATTGTGCTTTGATCTTTGATAGCTGCTTCTGATCACAGAAGTGTAGAGGGAGATGCCAGGCATTGTTTTTGACCTTCCCCAATAATTGCAGGTCCTTACTCATCAGAATGAAGTGACTTTCCAGAGTCAATGTCCTTTTCATTTTCCCATTTTGGGAGCCAGAGAGTAAAGAGTAGGACAGTCAAAACAACACGTAAGTATCAGAAAGTGGCTGTGTATGTCTCCTGAGAAAGGAGAAATATAGAAGACATTAAAGTTTACACTGTAAGCTGATCATCAACAGAGACTGTCGACAACAATCAAAAATAATAACAAAAAACCAAAAATGTTGGGGAAGAGGGACTTCAGAGTTAACATGCTATTAGACTCCGATGTACGGTGTTCAATAGCAACATACATACAAGAATCAATATAAAGTATGGTTCACTGAAGGGGGCGGGGTTCCAAAAGAAACTGTCCTTGAAAAAGATCTGAAGCAGATCTACAAAACTAAGGCTTTAAAACTATCCTAATGATCTCAGAAAACTAAAGGAGACTATGAGAAAATCAAGAAGTGGTATGTGAACAAAATGGAAATAATAATAGAGAACCTAAGAAGAAATCCAGGAACTGAAAAGTACAATAACCAAAATGACTAGAGGAAAATGCAAAAGCAGAATGAGCAGGAAGAATAAAGCCAGGGAAGCAGAAATTACTGAGTCTCCATAGCAGGAAGAAAAATGATTAACAAAAAGCAAATAGCACCTAATAACAACAACAAAAGTTGAAAAAAGACCAAGTTCTATAAGGACACCATCTCACCAACCAACATAAACACTGTGGGAATTTCAGAAAAAAGGGAAAGGCAGAGATAACATGTAAAGAAATGATGGCTGAAAAGTCCCCAAATGTGATAAAAGATGAAAATAAACATCCAAACAACTGAAAACAAGATGAACTCAAATACTGAAAATGAAACACAGAATTTTAAAAACAGCAATATTACAAAGAATCTTAAATAAAATTATCCCTGCAACCAACTCTCATGAGAAATTTTGTTTCACTACCAATGACAACACAACACAAAAGACAGAAATAAAAGAAATGAGAGTTATAAGCCACTGAAAATAGGTTAATACAACCACAGAAGTCCCTATGTATCAGAAATTAAATAAATGTATCTGTATTAATCTAACTGAATGACAGACTGGCAGAATGAATACAAATACATATTCCAACTATACACTATATGCGGTCTAGAAGAAACTCACATTAAATCCAACATTACAAACAGACTGAAAGTGAAAATATGGGAGAAGATATTCCTTTCAAATAGCAAACAAAAAAGAGCTAGGTGACCATTACATATTAGGGAGATTTTTTTTGAGTATAGGAGGAGGAGCTTGAATAATATATAAAGGTACTCAATACCTTCAAGGAGCTTGTGAACAGATTTCTAAAGAGCTTAGATTAGTAAATTCTAATAGAAGTTAAAAAATTTCAATTTCTAACATTTTTTTCCTACAAAAAAATTATTTTCAGTATTTTATAGAGGACTGTTGCCAGAGGCATTTTAAAAATGCCAAGTAAAAAATGGGTGTAGGTACATTTTCATTTCACTAATAACCAAAAATTTGGGAGAGGAGAATAAAATTAAATACTTTTAAACTATCATGTTATTTATTATAGTTTCTACCTTACAAGTAGTTAATTACATATTTACAAATAGTATTATATAAGAAGTGTAGCTGAAAACTAGAGTTAAAGATTTTTCTACCTTTACTATAGAAGGAAAAAGGAGGGAGAAATATTCTTTAAATGTTTGTGTCATGAAAAAACAGATTAGACATGACAGGTAAATGCTACATGATATTGAACACAAAATGCTGTAAGGTTATTAGTACAAATGAGAATGTGGATTGTTTAATAGATTACCGCATTTATGTTTAATTCTAAATACTACTGTACTGTGATTATGCAAGAAAACCCTGTGTTTTAATAAAAATACACCAAAGAATTAAGTGCTTATATAAAGCAGGATATATGTAACTTCAAACAGTTCAAAAACAATTGTGAGCATGCACTGGGCAAAAAAGAAAATGATAAAACCAATCTGATAAATGTTAAAATTGATGAATCTGTATAAAAGGTTTAGAGTTCTTATAGTATTCTTGTTAAGATTTATTCTTTGCAAAGAGCAGCAAAATGAACAAAGATAAATGCAAAATTACAAAAAAGCAGTGTTAGGAATGAAAAGGGAGACAAGAGTAAAGGAGAGCAAAGATTTATAAAGTAATAAAGAATACAATTTAAGTACTTGTGACTCCCAAAGTTAAAAAAATAAATGATATAACCGATTTCCTAGAAAAAATTAAATTGCCAAAATGATTGAAAAAGAACATAGAAGAGGTATTAACCTATTCCTCTAAATCATATAATTAACTAACTCAGTGGGAAAAAAAAGAGAGTGAAAAGGGCCTCCCAAGTGTGCAGGTTTAAAGTCAGTGCTATCAAGCTATCACCAACCACTGTAGCAAGAATTCTATCCCCAGCCAGGGAGGTGACCCACATGGCGCAGCAGACCTCTCCTGTCTCATTCATCGCTACCCTCAGCAGTATATTTCAGTAGATCTGCCTGTTCCACTCCCCACTCTATCTCTGGTGAATCCTCTCACCCCTCGCACCTTTGGCCTACACTCTAGTTCTTGTATGTATAAATAAAAATAAATCTTAAGAGAGAGAGAGAGGAAACCATTAGGAATCATTAGCCATTAAAGAAACTGAATCAACAGAAGGTGAAAGTGAAAGTGGATGAGGAAATTGAAGGTGAGATCCACTGGGGTTCCATCGAAGTTAGAGGTAATTATAACCACCCAAAAAGAATAGGGAACTATCACAACTAACTTGTAATTGTGCCAGTGCCTGACTAATTACTCATGGCCACAATCAAGAACATAAAATCTTGGGAACATGCAACATTAACTGTTTTTTTTTTACTTCTCTTTTTTCCAAGTCTCCATGGGCTATTAGAGTTCTGAATTGCCAGAATAAAACTAAATAAATTTTAAAAATTTCATTCTCCCTCTAGTGGGTCTGCATAATTTGGATGACTCAACATAGTTCTTATGGACTCTCCATGTTGTAAGGATTTAACAGCCGTGAATATTTAGTAAATGACTTAGACAGCAATTATCTACAGAACACAAAAACCATTTAGAAACACAAATTCATACAAAAATATAATGATATTTGGAGATATTCAGCCTTTGAGGTGACCAAAATGGAGAAAAATCAATGAAACAAAAAGCAAAACAGTAAAATTGATAAATAAGGCTGACAAATTCAATATGAATATATTGGCTTGTCAGAAAAGTCATGACGCATTTTGCTTGGAAAAAAAAAGTCATGACTTTTCTGATAACCTGATATAATCACCAATCCACAAAGAAAGAGATGATAGTGCAGAGTTCTGGCAGCCATTAAAAGAATAATTGAGATACTAATATATAATCATAAATTAGGCAACCTAGAAGAAATGGGCCAATTTTCTGAACATAATGTTATCAAAACTCAAAATAAAAGATAACCTATGTAGTCCTATAACCATTAAAGAAATTCAATTTGTAACTTAAAAGCTCCCCAAAAAGATCTCCACACTGAGACAGCTTCACTGAGAACACTACCAAATACTTAAAGAGGAACTAACACCAATTTTAAACAATCTCTTCCAGAAAACAGAACAATTCCCTATTCATTTACTAAGGTCAATATTAATTTGAAACCAAGGCCAAACAAAGAATACAAAAGAAGAAAGCCTACAGACCAATATTTCTCATGAAATTAAACACAAACTTCCTCAATAAAAAAGTAGCAAATCAAAACCAACAATATATAAGACTTATGCTATCTTCACACCTTAACCAAATAAGCTTACAATACAATCAGTGCTATTTAGCGTTATCAAAATAAAAAGTAATCACTTCAATTGACACAGAAAAAGCATTTGATAAGCTCCATCACCCACTCATGATAAAAATAACTACTATTACCATTCTTAGTCAACACAGAACTAAAGTTCTGGCCACTACAATAAGGGAGGAAAAAGAAATAAAAGTCATACAAATTGAGAAGAAAGAAGTAAAACTGTTCGTATTTGTAGGTGAAATTATTGTTTACATTAAAAAAATCTTTTTTGTTTACACCAAAAAAACTCATAGTTTAACAAGAAATCAGGATGCAACATCAACACACAAATAATAATCACATTTCTATACAGATGTGTTAAATATAAAACAAACATACTATTCAATACTATAAATACAGTACCATTATAAACACTGAAATATGCATGTATCATAACATATGCACATCTTGTATGTTATAAATCACATAATGCTAATAAAAGAATTCAAAGGAGTTCTAACTAAAAGTAGACTTTGTATGTAGATTCGGTGATTAATATGGTAAAGATGTCAAATTTTCCTAAACTGACCCATAAGTTTAATATACTTCCTATCAAAATTCCAGTAAATATTTTTGTAGGCTTAGACAAGATTATGTTATAATGTATATGGACAACAGCTATTAAAGTCTTGAGAAAGAAGATTAAATGGGAGAAATCACTACCCAATATTAGGACTTACACTATAACTACAGTAGTACAAGCTGCATTACTTGTAGAGCAATATACAAACAGAGCAATAGAATAAAATAGAGGACCTACACAAATAGGCTCAACTGATTTTTAACAAGAATACAACAATTTAATGGAGAAAAAACAAAGTTCTCAACAAATGGTGCTGGAAAAACGAGAGGTGCACAGGTGAATGAAATAAATTTTGATGTAAGTATCTATCTTTATATGAAAATTAAACCAGAATGAACCACAGAGTTAATTATAAAAGTAAAACTATAAAACATTTAGGATTTAAAAAAAAAAACAACCAGGATAAATGTGCAAGACTGAGGGCTAGGCAGAGTTCTTGGACTTGACACTAAAACTGTGATCCATGAAAGGTAAACTGGACTTTATCAAAATATAAATTCTGCCCTACAAAAGACCCCAAAAAGATGATAAGATATGCTACAAACAGGGAGAAACATTTAGAAATCTCATATTCTGACAAATGACTAGTATATAAAATAGTCAAAAATCTCTCAAAATTCAAACCCCAAAATTCCACTGTGAAAATTGGCAAAGGACAAGAAATAGGGACTTATAAGAAAAGATATTTGAAGTAATCGGCCATCACAGAAATGCAAATTAAAACCACATGGAGCTACTACTACTTATTGAAATGAGTAAAATTAAAAATAGTGACTATACAAAATACAAGAATGCTTAAAAACTGTGTTACTCATATGCTGCTGGTAGAAATGTAAAATGGTACAGCCAATCTTGGGGTAAATTCAGCAGTTTCTTATAAAACTAAGGAGGAGACTACTGCATAATAACCCAGCAATTGCACTCTTGGTCATATATCCCAAAGAAATAAAATTTAAACTTACATGTATTGAAAAACTTGTACATGAATGTTCATAATAGATTTATCTGCAATAGCCCAAAATTGTAATCAGGCTAGCTGTCCTTAAATGAGTCAATGGGCAAACAGACTTAGGTACACAGCTATTGTGTAATACTAGACACAGATAAAAAGGAGCAAACTATTAATACACTCAGTAAGAACAAGTCTTGAAGGAAACAATGCTGAATGAAAAAGTCAATCCTGAAAGGTTACATATTTATAATTCCAATTATATAACATTTTTTAAATTACAGAAATGGAGAATAGATCAGTGGTTGCCAGGCCAGAAGAGAGTTAGGTGCGTGTGAATATAAAAAAGTAACAGGAAGGAAGAATCTTGTAGTGATTAAACTGTTTTCTATCTTTTTTTGTGATAGCAGATAAATGTGGTAAAATTGTACAGTTCTAAATCACAGCCAAATGAGTTCAAATGAAACTGTGGGAAATATGAATTTGATGAATTTTATTAATATGAATATTCCACTTGTACCATTAATAGTTTTGCAAAACTTTACAACTGCGACAACAGAGTAAAAAAATCTCTTTATATTATTACTTATGACAGCAATTAATAAAATAATTTCAACAAAATATCGTTTTTAAAAGTCTATGAAACATATAAAACCAAATTTCATAAAAACATCATTTTTGGGGGGGGACATACAGGAGGTTTAAGGTCACTTCCTTATTACGATAAATACACCTCAAAACAATAACTAACATCATAGTTATCTGGGCAACACTAAAAAGTCCATAGATTTATAAGAAAGATAAAGGAATGCTCAATCATCAACATTATTCTGAAAGTTCTAGCTAGTGCCACAATTCCATAAATTTGAAATGAGGACAACCTGAATGAATGAATTTTTAAAAATACTAGAATAGCCAAACAAAATTTTACAAGTCATATAATATTTTATGTAACTAAGAAAAAACTTTAATGAATGTGCCTGTATGAAAAATTATAATAAAGTATTGAGAGTTCTGAAAAAAAAATGAATAAAAAATAGTAATCCATAAAATAAGTAATCCATAAAAAGGTAAAGAAAACTAATGAAGGGAAAACTAGTCTTAGCAGACTCTAAACTCTACATAATAGTTTAATAATAAATGTATAATATTAACGTAATTAAAAATCTTGAGAAAGATTTAGATAAAACAGTGGGACGAAATAGCAAGTGATATGGATTGAATTGAAGCCTTCAGCAATCTAGGAAAAGGACTTTTACCAGAAACCAAATCAGTCAGCACCTAGATCATGGACTTCTCAGCCCCTAGAATTCAGAATCAACTTTCATTGTTTAACCACTCCATCAACAGTATCTTGTTATGCAGATACTTGAATGCAGAAGACATTCAGGTAGCTGTTAAATAATCAAGAGTATCAACCAACCAACTAAAAGCATGAAATATTCAAATTATTATAGGTTCTAATAGGTCAAAAATTGTGAGGAAGTAGTTAGAAAATTAAATAGTGAAGGTCATTAATTTGAAATAAAGTTTTGGACTTTAATTAGCTACTAGAGAGGCTATTAGCTATTATAACAGCTGGATAATAGGCAGTGTGATTGTAGTAAGAAAAGATGTGCAATATATTACAAAACATATCACAATCGGGTGTAAGAAGAAAAAGAGGAAGTCAAGATAATACTGATAAGCCTAACAGCAGATCAAGCAGTGTAAATCAGTAACTAAGGAATGGAATGACAGCAACTAAAATCATTGAATAATAAAGTGGACAGGTAGTATAGACAGTATAGAAATTAACTGTGGGAGGTCAATTTTAAGGTCAACAAAGAGAAAGTAAAGACAACCAGTTAAGTAACACAGGACATACTTTAAATCTTGATTTTTAGGAAATAGTTACTGTGTGACTCCAAGAGAAAGAGGACAGATATGCTAATGAGCAGGTTTTTTCTCTTCAACAAAACTGCAGCAGTATTAAAGAATTCTGTTGTACAGAAACTGTTTCCACCATTACTGTTTCCTCAGGACTAGCAAAATCTCTGCTCTCTCTGCTCTACATGAACTCTTTATATGTTAACAGTATAGTTATCCAGTTAATGTAAAAAATAGGGTATTTTCATAAATTCAATGCAAAGGTCTTTTGAGAACCACGAGTAACTCAGTAAGGCAATACCACAAAAGTGACTGCCTGGAGATATTAGTAGATAGGTTACACACAAAGCAAGTAAGGGCAAGATTATAAAATATTTTTGTGTTGTGCTAAGAGACGGAATTATCAAGGAAATTACTACGACCTATTAAAGGAATATAGGACCCAAGCTTCCAAAAACCCAAGTTCGTACACAATATAAAAGCTAGAGAGTAGATAAAACTGAGTCATGAAAAAAAAAAAAAGAGGAATATGGAATAATTCAGAAAGACATTAAAAGGAAAAGGTGAAATAAAGTCAAGAATAAGGTCTTGTTTGAATGAATGGAGGAATCACTATTCCCATTGCCAATGCATATTTTAAACACTTTTCCTCAAACCGACCAGAAGTCCACGCTCTTTTACACCTCAGCTAAGAACTTTAAAGAAAATATTCAATTTAAAAATACTCCAACTATAAAAATCTGAACATATGCACACAAATATACGGCCTCATTCATTTCACAAAATTTTACTCAAATATTACCCGTAATCTCAATAAGCTCCTTCTTGGTGATCTATCTAAAATTTTAACCTACCTACAACAATGAAACTCCCTGCACTCCTCTCCTTGCTTTGTTTTTCCCTTTAGCACTTAGGACTAGTCTAGTACATGAGGTCTAGGAAACTATTTTTCTTAACTTATTATACTATTTCTTCTTCATCAAACATATACTCCCTAAGAAGTAAAATTTGGATTTATTTTTTCATTTATCTACCTCCAGTGCCTAGAACAGTATCTAGCACACAGTACCTATTTAATAAGTATTAAATAGGTTGCATCAAATACTTACTTTTAAAAAGGGAATATTATCTTTTTAAGAAAGTAGGATTTGATAAATTTCTTAGGTGTAAAGAAAGGTGAAAACTAAGCAACATATTGTCTACTGAAATATGAATAAGAGTGGTTTTACATGATTGACAAGGAAAACAGACTGGATTAAAACAGAAAATAGGTTAAGATACTAAAGCTCGAAGGAAGCTTGTGAAACTGGGAGAAAATCGAAGGCACAAAGTAATAGAGCAGGTGTGAAACTGAAGAGCAGGAAAAGAGAAATAAAAAAGAAATGACAGGAAATTGTAAAATTCTTCAAACAGAACAGTTCTGGGTAACAACCAGATCCAGGAAAGGAATCTGCTGAAATGAAGACCAGAAGGTCAAGACTGCAAAGAAAAGTAGCCAAGAATGATGATGAGGCTCAGATGTGGAAAAACTGTCTGCTAACATCAGTATACGAAAATTGAAGCTAGTATGTAGTAATTTAAATGGTAGAGTGTCAATAATGAAATATATATATTTTATAAAAATGGTAAGAGTAACACTACATAAAGGGAATAAGAAAACATAACGCGGACACCATCCTTATCCTCATGCCCACCTTTATCCTTAAATGTGATGATGATGAATAGAACCAGTATCTTTCAAGAGACAGTTACCAGGGAGGCTAAGGGGAAAGTTAGTTAATGCAACTGGCTTTTAGTGGAAGAGTTCTATGAAAGGATTAAGGTTTCGCAATGGAGTAATTCACAGAGGCACAGTGGGAAAAGCTAAGCAGGAAATTGTTCTATACCTTTGTAAAGCTGAATCCAAGGCAGAAAGATACTTGCTTGGTCCTTTAGGTTCCCCATGGCAGAAAGGAGACAAGTCACATATTTAATGAAGAAGCTACTGCTACATTGTAACTTTTCTTCAATGAAACATTCTAATTTTGTTTGAGGCCATAGTAACTGAAAAGTAAATCCGTTTTTAAAGTGTGTCCTTTTAAACAAAAAAATTACCTTAAAGGCATTTTAAGTTTTATAAACTACTTTTTATCTACAACCTAATTACTTACTAATCCAAAAACAATTCCTTAATATTTTTGGCAATATACTGAACTTGAGATATTTTTCTCTTCATTTCAGTATCACATTTTTTCATATTAAGTGTATAATGATAGCTATTCTATAACTGCTTTGACACAGAAGTGTCTTTTCATTATTTCCACAGAGTAAGGTAAGAAATTCAGATGTTTTAAGAGTCTTTTTTTTTTTTAAAGATTTATTTATTTATGCATACAAGCACTGGGGTACAGGCCAGAGGTGTGGGGGGTGAGAGGATTCACCACAGACAGAGCGGGGAGCAGAACAGGCAGATCAATGGAAGTACACTGCCGAGGGGAGCAGCGGGCACAGCAGGAGAGGTCTGCCGCGCCATGTGGGTCCCTCCCCCGCCGGCAGCAGGAATCGAACTGGTGCTGCAGTGGCTGCGTTTTGCTTCATAGTGCGTTGCTTAACCCACTGCGCCACCAGGGGAGGCCCTGTTTTAAGAGTCTTATTGTATCTTTTCATATAACTCACTCCATTTCTTAGTCATTTCTTAGCACATAAGACACTTTTAAAAAGCGTGTAACTTTAGTTAGATTAGTAAATTTTTTATCTTGATAAATATCTTATTATTACACTATTACTTACATTATCTACCATGCTGACTTAATAAATACCTAAGTTAGAGCTCCACAGTTATTAAAATTGGATTTAGTAGTAACTGTTTTAGCAAATTTTTATCATTATTGCAAATTTATTCAGGTTCTTATAAAAAAGGCTTATTATAATTCAATATTTCACATTTATATATGTATGATATATGTTAATTCAGCTAAAAATGGGCAAATAATATAACCTACATTTATGGTAGGTATCTTGATAAAAAGTTTGCCTATAAAAGAGAAACAGCTTCCTTACAAATGAGAATCACTATATCTCATGGACAATGAATGCAAAAGAGAATGTTTCTTCCATGAGGAATGTGGAGTCTGGCAGGATATCCATACATACTAACAAATAAATTTTAATTATATGATCCAAGACAGCAGAAAGCTGCATTAAAGAATCAGATTTTGATAATTATTTAGAAGAAATTGTAGGATATAATTTATACAGCTCAAGCAAAGCAATTCTAGCCAAAGCTCTCCTAACTAGAAAAAGGAAGAATGGAAACATTACACTCCTGGATGTCAGACTATCCTACCAAGCCATAATAATTAAAACAGCCTGGTAGTGGAACAAAAACCACTGGAACTGAATTGAAAACCCAGACATAAAAGTCACATATAAATGGACAACTAAATTATGATAAAGGAGCAAAGAATATGCAGTGGAACAAGGAAAGTCTCTTCAATAAATGGTGCTGGGAAAACCAGATCTCTACATGCAAAAGGAATGAAACAACTACTACCTCACACAAAGATCAAGTCAAAATGGATAAAAGACCTGAATGTAAGACCTAAAACCATACAATATACAGAAGAATATATAGGCAAAACACACAATGACATATATATTAGAAACATCTTTAAAGACTCATTCTTCGAAGCTAAGAAAATAGAGGAAAACAGCGAGCTGGGACTACAACTAAAAATCTTCTGCACAGCAAAAGAGACAATAACCAAGATGAAAAGATTTAGACTATCCTACCAAGCCATAATAATTCATACTCCACACAACTGCTAACAAAGAGCTACAAAGCATTTGTACTCCAAACAACTGACAAGAGACTGATAACAAAGAGCTACAAAGTGTTCACACAACTCAACAAAAATGAAATAAAAAATCCAGTCAAAAAGTGGGCAGAGAACTAAAAAAAACACTTTTCTGAAGAGGAAATGCAGATGGCTAACAAGCACATGGGAAAATGCTCAACATTACCTATAATCAGGGAAATACAAATCAAACTACATTGAGATATCACCTCACACCAGTAAGAATGGCTCACATTAAAAAAAACTAACAACAAAAAAATGCTGGTGAGGATGTGGAGAAAAAGGAACCCTTTTACATTACTAGTGAATGCAAACAGGTCTAACCACTGTGGACAGCTGTGTGGAGCCTCCTCAAATTACCAAAAATGGATCTACCATCTGACCCAGTGATTCCACTCCCAAGAATCCTACCCAAAAGATGAAAAACATTAAGTCAAAAGGAAACCTGCACCCCTATGCTTACTGCACTATTTACAAGAGCTAAAACTGGAAACCACCTAAATGCCCAAAAATAGGTGACTGGATCAGGAAAGTGTGGCATATATACTACTCAGCAATCAAAAAGGATAAACTCATTTGCAGCAACATGAATGGAGCTGAGATAATGCTCAGTGAAAAAGTCAGAAAGAAAAAGAAAATAGCAGATGGTTTTACGTATATGAGGAACACAGGGAAACGCCACAAGGGATCAAAGCAGGGAAAAAACACAAAATTAGCAGGCAAACTATGAATCTGAGACATTCAGCAACAGATAGGGAGGGAGAGGGATCAAAACAGGAGAGGGAAGAGCACAAGCGTCCATGGAGACAGTTCATGGTTTCTCGGTAGTGGTAATTTTATGGGGACTACACCTGAGAGGAGAAATCAAACATTGTACAAGAATGAACAACAAATGTAAAAAATAAATAAGTAGAAATTTTTAAAAAAGCAACTCTAATAATAAGAACTGCTTGCAAAGCCGAAGTGTCTGAGAGAAAGGTGGTATTTTCATTTTAGTTTACAACAAGGTTCAGTTTCTCTTGCAAATTCCTTCTCAAAAATCAATAAGCATGAAAGTCAACTAAGTTCATCTTCACCAATATATAATCAATTGTTTCAATGAGTCTTTTACTCTTTCATATCTAAGTGATCTTTTTTTCCTTGCTGTTAGGTTTTTTTAGCATACTTTTCCCTCCACTTCCTCCTCCATCTTTAACTTCTTTCTTCCCTTTTTCTAACTATTAAAAAAAAATCTTACTATTTAAAAATTCCTTAGAGCTTCACTATTTTACTCAGTTTACTCAATCTACAATTTCTCTTCTAACAAGTTATCATTAGTTCAAATAAGACATACTACACATTAGGAAAAGTCACCACAGGTTCCTTCTTAAAAGTCTACAAGTTTTATTTTAAATAAGCATTAGCATATGTTAATACTACCATCTCATCCAAGGTAAATACCTTAACATATTTAACCTTTTAGAGATGACATGTTCAAGGTTATTATATACACTTCTGACTTAAACTGGGCTTTCCCACAGTCTTAAACCCACATCTAGTTAACTGAGATACAAAGCTTTCAAGCTAGTTTAGTTTAATTATTTGAGACAGAAACTAGGGCATAGGTAAGTTAGGAAACTTTTTAACTTACTGAAATAATTCAGTAGTAAAAAAAAAAAAAGAAACCAATAGACAAAATTAAAGTAGATTAGTCTAAATGTTTATATTATGAAAGAATTATTTGGAACTTATAACACACTTCCATTAGAAATAACATTATATATAGATGCCAAACAAGCTCAAATACCAGTCCACAAATTTTCTTTTCACAAATATATATTTAAAGGGAATTCTAGTCATTTTCAAGAATCTAAGACATTTTTGGCACATTCTCATTTTGTTTTCCTAAACATGCTCTGATTTTGCCTCATGCATAAATGACACTAATAACACGTTCTTCAGATATGATTGAGTGCACAAGTGAAATAGAGTATGATTTTCCCACACTAATTAAAATAATAAAACACCTAACACTATCAAATACTGGATTCAATTTAAAAACACACAAATATAAGAAAATACTCATCTGGATGGAATACAGTAATGTTAAAACTAGGCTGTCACCGGGTACTCTTAAAAGTCTAAAATAACTAATTAATAGATAATAAAAGAAATAATCTGAGAATGCAGGCGTCTATGCTAGGGATCAACAGAATGTTTCTTTAAACATGTTATCTATTGCAACTGTTCAACTCTTGTCATTGTAGTGAGAAAGCAATCATAGAACACAAAAGAGCTTGCTCTGTTCCAATGAAACTATTTATTACAGACACTGCAATTTTAATTTTATGTAATTCACATGTCACAAAATTATTCTGTTCTTTATTTTTCAATCATCAGTAAAACTAAAAACTATTCTTAACTGATGGGGCCAGACACAAATAGGTAGATTTGGTCTGTAAACTATATAGTGTGCCAACCTCCAACATAAAGGATTGTAGGAAAAGGGGAGGCAGGGTGTCTGAGTTTAATAACTCGAGAGACTATTAATGAATGTTCTTGCATTAAACCTAAATGGAAAAGCAGTTCCTTTCTAATATATGTACATTAATGTCAGCCCTAGTAGCAAAGAAACAGACATATTTCAGTATCTTTAACATGAAAAGAATTCCAGAAATAATCGACATTTTAAATAATTATACAGAATCATATAAAATTTTATCAATAGATGCATTATTCATTACCAGTTTGTCCCTGAGTCGCTCTCCACGGATAAAAAAGTCAGCACAGCCATTCTCTTCCTGGTGAGGGACTTTGAAAACGGTGACGCAGCTTAGTCCACTCCCTCCAAGTGGTAACCATCCACCACTTGAGTCATCCCGGGTCATCACCACAGCTCGCACTCGTGCATAACTATTACTAAAATAAATGCAAAAATTGAAATTAGCTTTTCCATAAAAAAAAAAATCTAGTCCAGCTGCCAGTCTAGTCAGAGAAACTAAGGACCACACTAGTTAATGTGTAATAATTAATTAATGGGTTTACTGCATTCATGATAGTCTACAGAAAGCAATCTACTTGAAAAAGGTCAAAAAATACAAACTTAAAAGTTAAACTTGTTTTGAGGACTAAACTCATAATAAAGAACTTCAGAACTCTTATTTTAATTCATCATTTGAGTAGTTCAAGCATTATTTGATTGCAATGGAACAAGTTATGAAGGACCCTGGACAAAAACACTGTCAAAACTACATAGGCTACCCATCAAATTTATCTATGTAAGTCCATCTGTCGCAATATAACCAGAAGAAATTATTGTTGTAATTTAAATGTGACATCTCTAAGTTTCTAACAATATGCCTAACTCAGATGCCACATTTTCAATTTCTTCTTACAACTGTAAATCTAAATCACATGCAATGTTCTTTCAATAACTCACCAAGCAAACTGGTCTATAAAAATCTTTCATGCCTTCTTTTTTGACATACTCTGTCTTAAGATACTATGTACTGTATCCACTCAGAATCAGTTCCCAATATTAACTAGAATGGTTCTTTATAGAAAATCTAAAGATGTTTTGTATACCAGTGTTCTAGATAATGAGTATCTAAACATTTCGGTTCTAAAACCTTTAATATAGTTATTAACAAAATCTTTTCTAAAAGTATGCCTGCTAGTTCTTTGAAAATTATACTGAATGTAGCTCAAAATTACCTTTGTTATTATGAATATCACATCAACTGAGATTCTAAATAATAGCGCTATGCTATTTAGTGTCTGGCATGCAGTGTTAGGTTGCAGTTGTCATTTCAGTTGTCACAACGCTTGTCAGAAATCCCCCCCTTACTTTTTCTTTCTTTACATACTTATTTTATTGAGGAGTATTTTAATACCATAACATATGATCTTAAACACATAATTTAATAAATTCTGACAAATACATACACCTGCATAACCAATATGATAACTATGGCATAGAACATTTTCATAAATCTGGAAAATTCCCATAAGCTTCTATGTATTCATTAATTTTGTCTGTTACATGCTTCATATAAATGGAATCAAACAATGACCTCTGGTATCCTTTTGGTCTTTTTTCATTGATCACATTGTTGTATCAATAGCTCACTCTTTGTACTGCTAACAGTCTCCTCACTGAAAAATATATCACTACTTATTCTTATGTTGGTGGACATTTGGATTACTTCAAGTTGTTTGATATTATGCATAAAACTACTACAAAACTCTTGTACAAGTCTTTTTGAGACCTGTTTTCATTTCACTTAGATTTACTACCTAGGAATGGAGCTCATGGGTGATGGGATATTTAACTATATAAGGAAACTAATAAACTGTTTTCCAAACATTATACCACAACAGTCCCTCAATAATGTATGACAGCTCCTGTTGTTCCACACCCCTGCCAACATTTGTTTTCATCAGTCTTTTTACTCTTATTCATTATATTGAATATGTAATCAATTCAATATCCATTTCCCTGATGACTCATGATGTTGAGCATCTTTTCATGCACACTGGCCATTTGTATGCCTTTTTCTTTTTAAATGTTTTGGTCATTTTTTATTACACTGACTTTTATTATTGAGTTTTTTTATGTATTCATGATGACTCAAGTCTTTTGCAGGAAACTATATAATTTTTTTTAAAGATTTATTTATTTATGCATACAAGCACTGGGGTACAGGCCAGAGGTGTGGGGGGGGGGGTGTGAGAGGACTCACCACAGAAAGCAGGGAGCAGAACAGGCAGATCAAGGGAAGTACACTGCTGAGGGGAACAGCGGGCACAGCAGGAAAGGTCTGTTGCACCATGTGGATCACTTCCCAGCTGGCAGCAGGGATCGAACTCATGCTGCAGTGGCTGTGGTTTTCTTCATAGTGCGTTGCTTAACCCACTGGGCCACCAGGGAGGCCCCAAACTATATACTTTTAAAGCTGCACTGTGCCATGGTTGAGTAATGAGTCAAGAATTAAAGCTTCATAAATGGGATCCTGGCTGAGCATCTTACTAGTTGTGGTCCTTGAGAAAGTCACAATTCCTATCTTTAAGAAATATAGACAAAGCCTGACACATAACAATTAATTATTATTACAAGGAATTTAAATTGAAGAAGCTGTTATACTATCAAGAGTAAGGTTACATGATTCATTTTTCACCTTAATGTGAAAAAAGTTTTAAAGCTGGCTAGTAATAATATATGTGAACCATTTTTGAATATATATGTGTGTGTGTGTATATACATATATGAATATATATGTGTGTGTGTATATATATATAAATACATACACACACCAAATGTATGTTTCCCTTATCTATTCCTTTACGCTTCAAAGAAGTGTTCGAAAATGTTATATAAATAAATCTATATTCCCTGTGCTGCAGCATATATTAGTTTATAATTTAACAACTTAGTTTTCAACTTCAAGAGCTATGGTTACAATATTTACCTTAAAATTCTTCAAGTTATTCAATAATTGTGAGGGGTTTTGGATGGTTTTGACACTTTTTCTTCTTGCTAAGGTTAACCCTTTTACCTGTGCTTTTAATCTCATAACTCCTTCTCTTCAAATGCTATTTTCTTTTCTCAAATAGAAGCACAAACTCTTGTCTAAAACATACACTTCCGGGGCCTCCCTGGTGGCGCAGTGGGTTAAGCAACGCACTGTGAAGCAAACAGCAGCCACTGCAGCACAAGTTCGATCCCTGCTGCCGACCAGGGTGGGGACCCACATGGTGCAGCAGACCTCTCCTGCTGTGCCCTCTGCTCCCCTCAGCAGTGTACTTCAGTTGATCTGCCTGTTCTGCTCCCCACTCTGTCTGTGGTGAATCCTCTCACCCCCCCCCCACACCTCTGGCCTGTACCCCAGTGCTTGTATGCATAAATAAATAAATCTTTAAAAAAAAAAAATAAAACATACACTTCCAAGGATTGATGTCAACTAGCACAAACTTTCATACTCTGCCCTGAAGCATAGTAAAATTTGTGCTTCTCATTTCCTCCTTATAAGAAGGTGACTTAAGAGCAAAAAACCAAATCATATTCTCCTATTTAAAATAGTAAATGATTTTTCCTGAATATGTTAGTAGCTCATTACAGTCAATGTGGAAAAAAATTTTGCCATCATTAAAATTCAAGAATTTATTGGATTTTTACTTTCTCTGGGTATCATATTTGTAACCTAATAGTCTTTGAGACAACAGTCACTTATAATAGAAATTTACTGCCAAAAACACAGCAATTTCATTTTTGAGCTTCTTTAAAATACTTAAAAGGAAGTTCTAACATATTCACAGGTCTGAGGATTAGGGTAAGGGCATCCTTGAGTTGGAGGGGGAGGAAACAGAGTGATTGAGAGTTAAAAACAACTTAAAAATCAGTAGGAAAGTATATAGATGGCAAGAAATACATTTAAAAATCTTATTCAAACTAAGAAGAATGCAAATTAAAGGCTATATTTATGTAACAGATTGGCAAATACCAAGACATTTGTTAACACAAATGTAGGTAATGTTATGATAGTATGACATGTTTGGAAGGTCATTTGGAAATACCTATCAAAATTTAAGATACATATATTCTCTGAGTCATCAAGTTCTACTTGTACCCATTTTCTTTTACATGTATGAAATTAGACCTTTATGAACATAATTTTAAAAACAGTTTTTAATGGGAAAAATAAAAGCAGCCCAAATGAGACTATTTGGAACATCTATTCCATGCAATTCTGTGCAATCAAAATGAGGAAGCTCTTTATATTGTCAAGTGAACTAATCTCTAAATTCTATGAGGTTTTTTAAGGTACTTAAGTATGTTTAGCTACCATTTGTAGGATAAACACACACACAATTTCTTACATATGAATAGAAACTTGACACAATAAAACTAACTCTCCAGCAAGGGGAAACAAAACAGACCTGTAAGGTAATTTACCTTTTCTTAATGCCTGTTTACATTTTTTTACTTTTGTACAAGGTAAATGTATTACCCATTCAAAAAACATTAACCAATCTGCATTCAATTGAAAATTCACCGTTGTACTATAAATGGCAAGTGGACAAAACTTGCTGACTCTTGCAACATTCTGAAATTATAGTCCTTCAGGGAGTAAGTGTGTAAATGTGTGAGCACAGGTGTGTTTTATTCTCCAATAAGTCTTCCCTAATGTCTATGAGTGGGTTAGGTATCTTTTGCAAATGCTTCCATCAAGTAAGGTATAAGTGGAACACTCAAAAATTGATAGTACTTGCTTGTTAGCTGTGGTTAATAATTATTAGTTAAAGCAAGGGGGGAAACTATTCCATGTTTCTGATTTAGTTTAGTTATATTATATCCTTAAAGGTACAACTATGCAGTTCTATGAGAAGCTCCTTTTTGCCAGGTAGGAAGAACACATAGTAGTCTATTACTTTTGTTTCTCAGTGTCTTTAGTAAAATTATATTGCCTGGTCTTATTTGTGCTAACAGAGATATTAATGAAAATATCATAGGCTTATGACTGAGATTAATTAATATTCTTCTCACTGCATCAAGGCAATAGTAAGATCCTTTGGTGAGAGATCACTGCTCTCTGTAAAGGGAAAAGACTCAGGGAAATTCAGCAGACTCTTATTAGGAAATAATTCTCTCACTGTTAACATTAAAAGATTGCTTTCATTAAGGAAGTCAGCAGAATTCCTTACATTTATTACCCACAACTTTTCAGTGTTCCCAACTCCTACAATTCTGTACTTGCAACCTTATTTAATAATGGTGAAGAACACTCACTTTTTCAAATGTACCTTGAGGCAAGTATTTAAATTACAGCTTCATCTAAACTGATAATTAAGGGGCCTCCCTAGTGGCACCCCGCACTGTGGGGCTTTCCATAGCCACTGCAGCATGAGTTTGAGTTCAATCCCTGACCTGGGAGGGGACCCACATGGCACAGCAGCCCTCTCCTGCTGCTCCCCTCAGCAGCATATTTCAGTCATTCTGCCTGTTCTGCTCCCCACTCTGTCTCTGGTGAATCTTCTCACCTCCCTCAGCCCCCTGTGACTCTGGCCTGTACTACAGTTATTGTATGCATAAATAAATAAAATCTTTTTTAAAAAATAAATAAACCGAGAATGCATAAAATATCTTGTTATTCAATGGCAAGGACCAGAGGAATAATGCAAGTGAATTGCCAGCCCTGTATATATAAGATGCCAATTACTCTGGACCATGCAAATACTTGAAGGATGCTGAAAAGTAGTCAGTGACAGGGACCCAAACTAATCAGCAGAATAATCTCCTGAGAAAAATAAAAGCATCTTCACATATAATATTAAAAATCACCAATATCTGAGAATCCTGAATATAGCTAACACTTGCAAGTAACTCTTTAGGAGTACTCCCATAAGTAATATAGAATCCAGAAATAAAGAAAAACAGATGAAGAAACATGAAGAATGCTCAGCTCTTCTTATAAATAACCAGCAAGTGTGCTTTTGGAAAGAAACAGACAGCATCTTAAGTTTAAGATAACTTAAACACTAAATCAAATGATAATCTAGTCACAAAATTTAGGTACGTTCAGTGATACAAGTATATAACCACAACATTAGTAACACTTCATGTGACAGAAATAAGTTTAGTGTTTCTCTAAAAATGTTACATTAGTCTGGGAATACAAATTATAAATGGTAAACTAATCTTAACTGGGCAACTGTTGAGTCTGACAATTTTAGACATTTTTTTCTTTCAAATGCAATATAAATGGATTCAATTTTCACTGAAAGTTTAATATTCTACAACAGGACTGTTCAATAGAAATATAATGCAAACCATATGTATAATCTTCGGTTTTCTAGTTAGTCACATCAAAAAAGTAAAATGAGTAGGAGGGCAGTGAAAATATAAAACAAAGTAGCTATGAAGGTACACCCCTCAGTAGAAACACTAAAAGCAGAGTAAAAAGGTCAGAAAAATGGATTTTGTCATTTGTTATTTCCAGAGTTATCACGTTAGAATATTCAAACTATCTAGTTTGCAATAAAAATTTATAAAGCATTAAGAGAAACATAAAAGTGTGGTCATTCACAGAAGAAATGAACAGAAACCATTCCTGAGGAAGCCCAGACATTGGAATTAGCAGACAAACACTTAAAGAGGTAAACACAAAAATCAGGAAAACAATATATGAGCAAATAGAAACACCAATAAAGAAATTAAAAGAAACCAAATATAAATCCTGGAGTTGATTAGTACCTATTTTTAGTAGAAGAATCAATGAACTTTTAGATCAACTGTAAAGATTCGATCTGAAGTACAAAAAGAAAAATAAACAATGCCTAAGGCATCTGTGAGACACTCAAATGTACATGCAGAATGGGGAGACTGAGAAAGAATGAAGAGAAAGGAACAAAAAGAATGAAAAATAACAATGGGGCCTCTCTGGTGGCCCAAGGGGTTAGGTTGCAGCACTATGAAGCTGTTCCCAGAGTTTGATCTCCGGCCAAGGAACTGAACTACATGGTGCAGCAGACCTCTCTAGTCTTGGCCACTGCTCCCCTCAGCAGTGTCTCTCAGTCCATCTGCCTGTTCTGCTCCCCACTCTGTCTCTGGTGAATCCTCTCACCACCCTGCCTCCTTGGCCCCCACACCTCTGGTCTGTACCCCTGATCTTGAATGCATAATGTTGTTGTGTGTTTTTTTTTAAATAACAATGGCCAAAATTTCCCAAATTGGTAAAATGATAAATCTACACATTCAAAGGTTAAACTCCCAAAGGGGTAAAGAGACAGAAACAGATACATTATAATCAAGTTGATGAAATAATATTTGAAAGCAGCAAGAGAAAAGCTACTTAACATATACAAGGGATTCTCAATAAGTTAATAGTCTATTTGTCACAGAAAACAATGGAGGCAAGTGGTAGTGGAATGAGATATCTAAAGAGCTGTGAAAAAACCTGTTAATCAAGAACTCTATTTGCAACAAAGCTATACTTCAAAAATAAAAGGAAATTAAGACAGTCTCAGATAGCTAAAAAGCTGGAGGAGTTTGCCACTAGAAAGTCAACTCCAGAAGTGCTAGTAGTAGTTCATCAGGATGAAATGGAAGGACACTAGACAGTAAGTGGAAACCATATGAAAAAATAAAAAGCTCTGGTAATTGTTACTGCATAGGTATAAAGCCATCATTACTGTGTTTTGCTTTGTAAAATCTCTTTTGTTTCCACTAAATATACAGTCTAATAATTATACATCTATCTAAATAGGGCACATTAATGTAGAAAGATGGAATTTGTGATTTAACAACATAAAAGTAGGAGTGAAGCTTTTAACAACATAAACATGAGTGAAGCTTTCAGAAGCAGAAATTTTTACATGCTATTAAAGTGAAGCTAGTATCAATTTAAACTAAGTCATAAATGTGGGATGTTAATTATAATCCCCATGGTAACCACTATGAAGAAATGAGAATATTAAAAACATACTACAAAAAAATCAAATGCACAGAAACAGCAAGAAATAAAGGTTATGAGAAACAGAATAGTTATATAAAATAAAGAGAAAACAAATACTTAAGTGGCAGAAGTACTTCAATATCAACGATTCCTTTACATGTACGTGGTTTAAACTCTCCAATCAAAAGTAGACTATCAGAGAAAAAAAAAACATAATCCAGATATATATTGTCTACAAGAGACTTACTTTATGTCCAAA
The DNA here is from genome assembly GCA_019455555.1 of Galemys pyrenaicus. Lineage (NCBI taxonomy): Eukaryota > Metazoa > Chordata > Mammalia > Eulipotyphla > Talpidae > Galemys > Galemys pyrenaicus. The sequence continues at coordinate 6,886,311 of JAGFMF010011739.1, read as the reverse complement.
GCATGAAAGAACAAAAAAAGATAAAACTATAGACAAAAGAGAGCTGGGGTGGATACATTATCAGAGAAAATAGTCTTAAGGTAAAAACTATTTCACAAGAGATCAAAGAGCATTATATATTGATAAAAGGATCAATTTGCAAGAAAAGAAAATAACTGCAAAGACATATACACCAAATAGCAGGGTCTCAAACTACATTAAGTAAACACCAACAAAACTGACAAGAGAAACAAACAGTCCTACTGTAACAGGGTGGTCCCCAGGAAAAGGGGGAAGTTCCAGAATCCCAATTCTGCTCTAAATGGGTGATGCTGAGTAGGGATAAGATGTTGGAGAGAGGAAAGAAAGAAGGAAGGGAGGAAGAAGGAAGCAGGATGGAGGCACATAGAGCAGAGGGACATGTGAAGAAACTGTGCTTGCTTTTTGGTCTTGGAATGGTTCGAACAGATGTGGGTGAGAGACCCGTTGGGAGGTTAACAATGGCAGCTTTCAGCTTGATCTTGATTTTGTTCTTTTCCTCCCGGATCTGCCTGACTCTTTCTGACCCTTTTCTATGGGTCTCTACTGAAAGGTCCTTTAGACTTGAGGCAGGCTTTTGGGCCTTGCTTTGAGCCAATCCTATTTGGCTGGACTTTTACCCTCAAGGAGATGGGTAACTTTGGATGCTTAACTTAGTAACTATGTTCTCTCTCCTTTCTGTATTGTACCCTAATTGTATTAAAGTTCCTTTCCATTAAAGGTCTTATATGTTTGTCTTGATTTGGCGGATGGCAGAACCCATTTAGAGAAAGCAGGTTGGGGTTCTGGGATGCCGCTCTCCCTGCCCTGTAACACTACAAGAAAAATTGGAGGTTTCAACATCACACTCTTAATAATGAATATTTAGAAAAAATAATGAAATTCTGATATGCTATAATGTGGAGTTCTGAAAATTATTATGCACAATGGAAGAAGCTATACACAAAAGGCCACATATTATTATAAGATTCAACTTATATGAAATGTTCAGAATAGGTAAATCCATAGACAAAGATTGGTTGTTGCCAAGAGATTGGGAATGTAGGGTAGAATCAAGTACTTGCTTAATGGATATGGGTTTTTTAAGGGCAATGAAATAATTTTGGAACTGAATGGAAGTACAACAATGTGAATGAACTAAATAACTCTAAATTGTATACTTTAAAATTGTTAAATTTGTGTATTTCACCTCAATTTTTTAAAAAGCCAAGTTTTTAAAAAACTTTTTCTAAGTTTTGTATTTTTTAAAGGTGAAATTAATATTAGTGTTACATGTTAATTAATCCATATAGACTACAATATTTACATAATATTAAATAGTGATAGTTTACATTTTTCATAAAATCTGGAATGCATTTTACACATAATATATGTTGATTCTGACTTCTGCTTGAGTCAAATATTGCTTACAGCTACAAGACTGGACAGGAAATCTTATGAGAAGATTATAAAATTAAGAACAGACGAACATATACTGACAGAAGCCATTCTTAAAGTATGGACTATGCTTTTCTAGGACTACGCTTTTCTATTGCACACTGCTTGCAGATAATCCCCAATGCCTTCTCTTTATTACAAACTGACATAGACACTAAAGTATGCATATGAATAAACCCATCTTTGATTGTGTTTTTTCCCCTAGAAAGTTCTTTATACCTATGTGAAAGAGCCACCCTTAACTCCTATCTTGGTTTCCAGATTCTATAAGAATTTACCTTCTGGTAAATTCATTGTATCCTTTATCTTTCATTAGGCAGTTACTCTCAAGATTTCTCTAATATTATCTTTCATTTTTAAAATTCAATCATCTCCCACTTATCTTTAACTTGCCTGTACCACCCACAGTGCCCATATATAGCAAGAACTTAATTTGACTCTGTATTTTCCTGTTCCATCACAACTCTCTCCCTACTACAAGTAATGAAAAATACTTCACACACAGGTAATGATGAAACACCCACTCTCAATGGTTTTTTTTCTGTTAAACTACATAATCAAAGTCCACAAAACCCAAATAGGTTACTGAACACCCTATACTCAAGAAAAAAAAAAAAAAAGACAGGAAGGGGCTATTCCTTACCTCCTTAATTGATAAAGTTGAGGGAATGAATGGGTAAGAAATATGAATGTATGAAATCACTCCTGGCTTAAAAACCCTACACAGGAACCACAAATGCACTGACCATTCCATGGCCATAGCTTCTTAAAATCCTGGCAAAGGATACCCAGGTATAAGATTATACCATACAAAGGGCAGACCAAAGATCTGGCTTTCCACCAGGTAAATAGTCCATTCACAGTCATCTCAATTTAGCCATTCATAGTCATCCCAATTTAGAAGTTAGTTTACCAAGCAGTAATGTCTACTAACACATCAGACATTCCATCTTCATCAAGGTTCTGAATGACCAGTGTTTTAAAAAGTTAAACTAAAGTAACTTTTCCATAAAGGAGAATAAATTTGGTCGTCTTCATTACTATCTAAAACAGAACAATGACTAAGCAGATGGAAACACATTTACATACATATCTTACTGAAAGGGTTGTTTTACTATCAGTTAGCAGAATATGAACACTGTCTGACTATGTAATTTAACATATTGGAACTGTATTAAGATAATCAGTAAAAAACAACTTTAGTATTTCTTACACTTTTTAAAATAATGAAAGTGGGGCCTCCCTGGTGGCAAAAGGGGTTAAATCGCAACACTATGACGCTATCTGGAGTCACTGCAGAAGGAGTTTGATCCCCAGCCAGGGAGGTGACCCACATGGCACAGCAGACCTCTCCTGCCTCACCCACCCACTGCTCCCCTCAGCAGTGTATTTCAGTCTATAGGCCATTTCTATTCCCCACTCTGTCTCTGGTGAATCCTCTCATCCCCACACCCCTGGCCTGTACCCCACTTCTTGTATGCATAGATAATCTTTTTTAAAAAATGAAAGCTGCAAATAAATTTAAAAACCTGTAAAGCATTATTGCTTTTAACAAATAAGATATTCTCTACTAACATGTCACCATCTAAAATGTCACTACAGAGGCAGAAAAAAAAATTCTAGTGGCATCTTACTTAAAAAGTGAAATGTGATAGAATATTCTGAAATATTAAATATGTCCTGGAGTTATGGGAACAGAAAGCAGGTAAAAGAAGTTTACGAGACCTGCCAGCCCATTATTTGCTAGTATAATAAATTTAAAAGTGGAAAGGGCACAGGACATATGCTCTTTTGAATCAAACCTTCTGAGGAGAAAGTCTGGTGCTGCCAATTAACTAAAAGAACAGGGATTCCTTTGGGGATCTAAACAAAGACACTCTCTTGTTAACTTTTCTCCAGTTAAGACTAAAATAACTTAAGATTCCATTTCAGAGCTTAAGATTTCATTTCAGAACTAGTGTTTCTCATAGTGTAATTTCCTTAACCCCTCAGTTTTTCCATACCCAATATATAGATAGTAAACGACAGTAAGGACTCAAAAGGCCTGAATAGAAGCTCTATGCTTTTTATCACTGTTATAATCACACAAATGTACAGCTGATATAATTTACTAATAAAAAAATGGTATTCACTTTTACATGTATGCATTTACTCCAGGAAAAAATATTTTATTTTTTAGGGTTATAAAAAGCTGCTCAATTCCTGTAGAGTAAGTTAAAAAGGAAACTCTTGCACAACCGTATCTATGTATGTGTGGATACTTACATGCAAATATAAACATACACCCATATGCGTGCACACATATATAACTATCAATAGGGAAAAATTAACAGGATTCCTGCTATTAAAATATTCAAAGTATACTGACAATGCTTCAAACCAAAAGTATTTTTCTGACTTCATTTTAAAGTTGGTCCTGGTTAAGCCTCCTCATTTATTTTCCATTAGTTTTAGGCACACAAAATTCTAATAGTACAGCAAGAATGCCTCTTCTCAGAGTTTAAAAATACTGGAATTGAGTCTGATTATCTCTAAAATGTCTCAGTTGTCTACTGGATAATCCCTAAATCAGTCCTACTCCTGGAGGGTCAACTCGCACAAACCAAAGAGTCTAAAAATGAAGGTATCATTCCCCAAAGAAAAGTGGGCATAATTAACAAAAGAACCAAGGTATGCTAAGCAGACTAAAACAACAGATGACATTTATAATATGAAAAAGTCTCAAGAGCATGAATGTAAAACAAGTCAAAAACTGCTGAAAGTGGGTTACATATACCGAGCGATACGACAGTATATGAAATGTATGTTATTCTTGCCTGAGTTGAAAAATTCCAGAAGAAAACAAAGTAAGTTAGATTAAATAGGAATTCTACTGTGAAAGCCTTGGATATTAAAATGAAAACTATCGTTGGCTTCCGTGGAGGGCGATATGATTAAATTGATATCTAGGGATAGTTGTATTGAAAATTGAGGAAAGCTTTAAAAATCAGCAAGCAGAAACAGAAAGGCAGCTAGGAAAACAGTATTTCAACCTAAATGCTAGGTCAATATTGAAGACTAATAAAAAGTCTTTACAGACAGAAGTAGAAGGCAGACTTCTCGCCCTTTTCTTCAAACAAAAACTCACAGATCTAATGCTATAAAGTCAAGAAAAAGGGAATACAAAAAAATCCAAGAATCAAAAAATAACCTTTTCAAAATTAGTAGCTTATAAACATTCAAGTCCAGTGATGCTGCTTATAGTGTAAAGAAAACCATATAGAGAAAAGAAGCTGTCAATCTAGAATAAGAATTCAGTTGTCAAACATGGTAAGAAAAAAAAGTAACTAATAAGTCTGGAGAGCTTAATTCAACAGTTCTTAGAACATAACAGATATCTGGTGAAAAATCAAATACACAGATGGATCCAATTTGATGTCTTTTATAAGCCAATTAATATATTCAACAAAGTATCCAAAGATGTGTAAGACATAGTTCCTATCCTCAAAGAATCCACAATGGAAGTTGAATAAGTTAAAAGGAATAATTTTTTTCAATTGCCATCCAAGCTCAGAGGAACAAGTGATTAGATTAATTCTGGTCATGAAACTTTGAAAGTAAATTAGAAGCCTGTGTAAAAGGAAGGTAGCATATACTACTGAATAGGTTCAGAGAAATATTACTTCTTTTATGAAGAAGGGAATCAGTAATGGATCAGAATACTTAAGACTGGCAGAAAAACGGCTAATACAGTGCAAAGCTAAGAGATTAGTTTTGCCTTAAAATTCAAAAGAGAAGCCTACCTTATTGAAGATATGATTTGAATGCAAAAGTGCTAATGGTTTGATAATTGAGGAATATTCATTTTCTCCAGCAATAAAGAATTAAAGTAATAACTCACCTTATCCTTTCGTTTAGTCAAGTCACATTCTGCCTTATTCAAAGAAATTAATAGATATAAATGCTTGCATTTCCTATCTTTTCTTCACTTGACAGAAGACATATATTCGGCCTATATTAATACCTGTGTAAAAACATGCTAGATCTTAAAGCAAAGGTCAAAAAACCAACATAACTGAGCAATGATTGCTATTTTAAATACTTATAATACTTACAGCAGTAGAGGCTATGGCAGTCTAAAGAGAACACTTAACATTGCACTCCAGTAGCCGCCTTGTAGAAATTCAGGCTCAGTATTATGAGAATGCTTTGATCTTTTTAGAAAAGCTGGAAATCTTGTCTATGTGAAATCTCCCAATTTCTTAAATGTTGACTTATTTATGTGTGGACTGGTTCCACCTTCAGTTTTCCTCTTCTGTCTTAAACAAATGACTCTTTAGTTCAAAAGAAACAGAAATTGTTTTTATCTATTTTTGCCCCTGTATTTATCTTTATTTTTTAACTTGAGAACTATACAAATAAACAGCTTTACAAAGCACTCCAGCAAAAAGTGGACAATCAATTAGAACTTTATCCTTAATTCTTTCAACTAAATGTCACTTTAATAGTTTTCATTTCAGAATGCTGATACACTTTCCTCGACATGAAATATGAAACAACAAATTAATTTTAATAATTACCACACAATCACTATTACTCATGGCCGAACTTATACTATATAGATGAAAATCCCACTGGTTCCAAGCCTCCTAAGCTCAGGTCTGCTACTGACTCTATCAATATTATCTGGAAAATGTTTTAAAAGTACAAATTCCCAAGATACTCCCTGATTCCTAAAGGTCAGGTTTTAAGAAACTGTCTTTTAATTTTTTATACATTGTTCTGATATGTAGCTTTATTTAGGAGTAAGTACTTATCCAGAATAGTAGTAAATATAAAACTAATCTTAATTTTGAACAAGTTAACTGAAAATCTGTCACCGTAAAATTCTATTCAGAATAATTTATTTCCTATCACTGCAGGCAGCATACATAGCAAGTTATCCTAGTTATGTGTTAAGATAATCTTAAAAACTAAATTCCAAAATAGGCACTAACAAAAGAACACAATAGGCAAAGCAAAATTACCAATTTAAGGCAATTTGGCAATCTAAACATTTTAAGAGCTCCCTTATAAATTTAAGACCTGTCTGCTCTAAATGGGTTCTGCCATCTGCTGTATCAAGACAACACATACTTTAATGTATGTATAAGACCTTCAGTAGGAAAGAACTTTAATATAGTGTCCAAAAGAAAAAAGAGAAAGAATATAGTCAAAACAGTTTCCAATTAAACACCCAAAGCCCCCCCTCGTGGGGTAAATGTCCAGCCAAACAGGGCTGGCTCAAAGCACTAAGGCCTGAAAGACTAACAAATCTGAGGAACCTTCTGCCAAGGAACCATAGAAAGGGGCAGAAGGGGTCAGGCAAGGCAAGTAAGGAAGAAAAAGAGCAAAATCAAAATACAAAATCAAGATAAAGGCTTCCACTGTCAGCCTCCCCATGGGCATCTCACTTATGTGTTTGTCTCTTTCAAGTGTCTCCTTCCATGTCCCCCACGTCCCTGGTAAAGTCTAAGGCCTAGAAGCAAATGCAGCTTCTTAGACAGCTCTCTTGTTCCATGTGTCACCTCCAGGTCTTCTCCTTTTCTTCTTTCAGCTTTCTCTCCCAAGTCCCTTTAAGCCTCCCCTTGCTCACAGTTCCACCTTCCTTAGGTGGGGTAGAGAGAACTGAAAACACCCCGTTCTATGGACATCATACTTCTCTGACTACCTCTCCTAACTTATTCACTCATTATTGATCACTCACTCTTCCAATGTACCAGGCATTCTTTCCACTACTGAAGCAGTTCTCTCCCACCCCAGGACCTCAACACTTGTTACTTCCTTTACTTGGATAGTCTATTGGCCACTGATAAATCTTTAAGTATCAGCTAACAGGAATTCTCCTCAAAAACAGATACACCAAATCTAAAGCAGCACCAACATTCAGCTTCCTTCCACCCTATCCTATTATATATTTTTTCTGGTTTTATTTCCTTTGTAATGTCTATAGTCATTACAATAAGAAATTATCTTATTTACTTATTTCTTTACATTTTTATTTTCTCTCTTTTACTAACAGAATTTTTGTTTCATGTGAGTAGGGGACTTGTTTCCATGTTCACTATAATATCAAACAGAATGTTGTCTGAAATATATTAAGTGATCACTATATATGCAATTGAGTAAAAATGAATAAAAAAGCACATAAACTTCCAATCTTATTCTGGATTCACTGACATGCCATATCTATGAGCCTCTAAGAAAACAAAGTGTTTTATGAAACTTTAGACATAAGCAAGATTAAAATAGGGAATTTCCTGTTCCCCGGCCTTCTCTACCTTCCTCCTTTGAGCTTTCTTCCTGCAGTCTGTCTTTATCCTATAACCTTGTGATGAGGTAATTTTGACTTGAGGTAAGCAAATATAAGAGATTCCAGAAGCAACTCTCATAACAAAGAGATACAAGCAAGTACTTTCTAATAATCCAAGTAAAAACCAGAAGTTAAGGAGCTTTTTTCAACTGTCTCATTCAGAGAAGTCTATAGACCTCAGAGTGATTTAAGGCTTTCCAGGGACCAGGTGTACTCTGGATCCTAGAAGCAAATTGCAGAGAAATGGGAAAATGAAGGAAGGGGAAGAATGGTTTTCATGATAAAACAGCACTTAATACAAAGGCCATCCCTTTCTTCGAGACATTCACTATCATTAAATAATAATATAATTTTAGACAATAAGTAGCAACATAACATGTATTTTGTAAGAAATACAAAGAACAGAGAAAAGAAGATCACAAATTTGAAAAATTTAATAAATTAGGACAATGGTTTCATAGTTTGTATCCCAAGATTCAAATGTTGCATAGGGAAATAAATTTGCATTCAAGACACACTATCAGAAAGTCTTACTACTTTGAACAGTGCTTAAAAATCTTTGAAAAATTCAACATTAGTTAGTAACAATATTCTTAGGAAACATTAAAAAAAAAGATAACTTGCTAAAGCTATTAAAAACTCACTAATTCCACAATAGTTCAAAGTGAAACACCTGAGAATTTTTATTATAGCTAAATATATAAGACTATGTGGGCAGGGGTTAAGAAACACAGTAAACTAAGGAAAAGAAGAAAGAAAATAATATAAATATTGATTAAAAATTATCTTTAGTACAAGATTATATTCAGTTACCTAGAAAAAACAGGCAAATAAATAAGGACTTTCAGTGTCCCATTTGGCATGTAATCAGCTTGGAAGTCACTAATTTGTGCTAATAACAAGGAAAAAGTTGTACAAATTGAAAAACCTTCTTAAATCCCAATAAAGAAGTTTTACCTCTTAGTTCCCAGTACCCTAAGTTCTTACAATAAATACCAAAACAAAAACCCCTTCAATTTTCCAAAAGTAGAAGGGGTAAAGGAAACATTTGAAATGCACCAGAATACTATTTTAACATAGTTTGCCCCAAGGAGAAATCATTTAACCAGATTCTAACCTCCAAGAGTTTCATAAGAGGCCTAAATGACCTGCAAGGGAAGGGAAACACTCAACTACAGTGATTCCAGATAACCAGTTTTACCTAAAGGATATTGAAAAGGGAAAGCATGATTGTGTTAATTCCAGAAACACAGGATTACTTAAAAGGGTAAAATCTAAACAAGTTCTGGTAATCTAATGCATGGCAATGTGATTATAATTAACAATACTGTATTTTATACTTGAAATTTGCCAGTAAGGAAAATTTTAAGTATTCCTACCATACACACACACAAAAGAAAATGGTAACTGTGTAACAAGCTAGATAGTTAATTAGATCAATTGTGGTGTTTATTTCACAAATTATGCTTATTCAAACATCAAATACCTAAATAAAAATTTTTATTTACAAATTATGTGTCAATAAGGCAAGGGGCAGAGAAGGTATAGTAAAGATGGTGTAAAGCAGACTATACTATACAGTCAAGTTACAGGAAGCAAGATTATTCTGGGACCACTATGACCATCATATTGAATATGCCATGAGAGTACAGCGCAGCTCACTGAGAATCACCATTCCATTAATTCTACAACATCCATAACAAGCAAGATCATATTCATTGGAACACCTAATACAACGCTATCAGTTATGGAAAAAGACAAAAAAGAATTTTGAGAAGCCCAGAAACTTAAAGATAAAACAAACTACAAAGGAGAACCTCTTACAAAATAGAACTGATTTGGTAATGCATTTAAACAAAATTGGTTCTAAAAATTATAAATAACACTTAGAATTTGAGGCACGTGATGTGTAGCTTTTAAAGGAAATGGGATTCAAAACCTTGCACTGCTTTTTTACTACTGAGGTGACTTTTTAGAAACCACAATTTTTGTTGTGTTTCAAGTAAAAAGTGTTAAAAACTACGTGACTTGGCTCTATTACAGTATTTTCACAAATTTGCCTTAAGAAAAGGTGAAAATGACAGAAAACACTGAAACAGAAATATATGTTTTTAATGGCCTCATTAATAAACTGCACACAGCTAAGAATCCCTGAGCATGAGGATACCACAATAAAAACCTCCCAAACTAAAAGTCAAAGAGAAAAAAAAAGACTGAAAAAACCAAAGCAGAATATCAAGCATCTGTGGAACAAATACAATAGCTGTAAATGTGCAATGGAAAACCAACAGAAAGGAGGGAACACAAGAAATATCTGAAACGATGACAAAATTTACCCAAATTCATGTTAGACACCAACCACAGTGTCAGGCATTACAAAGATTACCAAGCTGGATAAATGGCAAAAAGCACACAAAAATCTACAGCTAGATACATTTTCAAACTACATAAAGTTGTCCTTTGAGAAAAAGAAAATACAGGTCATGAACTTGAATCTATGTTAAAAAGGGAAGAGCTTTAAAGATAGAGTGAGCGATAGTGAAAGAAAAATTTTTTCTCATTAATTAATATAACAAAAAAATAGCTTGTTCAAAATAATAGACCAGGTACACCTCTGTGTGTGTGTCTGAGAGAGAGATATGATAAACCCTTAAATAATGTGGAACTGAAGATACTAGTCATCTACATGTAACTTCTGACACCCTAAAAAACTTAATGGTCTGCTGTTGGCCAGAAGCCTTACCAACACATTTTGGTATGTTTTACATACTATATACTATATTACTATAATACAGCTAGAGAAAAATTAAATGTTATTAAAACCATAAGTGAATCATCATAAATGTCTTCATCACTGTCACCTTCAAGTTGAGTAGACTCTAGAGTAGAATGAGGAAGTAGGAAAATTTGCATATTAAGTGAACCCATGTAATTCAAACCCATTATTCAAGGGTCAACTGCATACAGGCCAAAGAAATCTCAATTAAATAATTAAATGAAAAGAAAATGAAAACACAACTTGTCAAAACTTGTGAGGCAACAAAAGCAATACTTAGAAGAAAATTTATAGCATTAAATGCATATTAGAAAAAAAAATTAAAACTAATCACTTAAGCTAACCTCTAAGCAAAGTAGAAAAAGAGCAAATTAAGAATAACAAAAATTGAAGCAGAATAAATGAAACTGAATACAGAAATATACTAAAGAAAAAAAAAATCAGTGACACCAAAAGATGATTCTTTGAAAAGTTTGATAAAATTAAGTCTCTAAGTCAAGTTAACTAAGGAAAAAGAGGACACAAACTACTAATATCAGAAATGAAAAAGACATCACTACAGAGTTCATATACATTATAGGATAATAAAGAATATTATTAACAACTTTATTCCCACAAATTTGATGACTTAGATGAAAACATAGATTCAGTATGTCAAAACTCACACATACACAAAAACCAAATAGAAAGGTCTACACATTCTTTAAAAATTGAGTCAATAATTAACAAGTTTCCAAAATAAAAAGTACTAGATCCCAGATGAGTTGAGTGGTAAATGTTACTAAACATTTAAGGAAAAATTATGCCACTTCTCCACTCTCTTTCAGATACACTAACAGAGAGAAGTAATTCCTAACTCTTTATGAGACCAGTATTACCTAATACCAAAACCAGACAAAAACATTACAAGAAAACTAAAAAGCAGTATCTCTGATGAATACAGTTTAAATATTGTCAACAAAATATTAGCAAACCAAATTGAGCAATAAACAAGTGGAACTTATCCCAGGCATGCAGAAATAATTTAAATAATTAAAAAAAAAACCAATTCATATAATGCATCAATCAGAAAATGAAAATCATAATCTTATCAACAGAGCATTTAACGAAATCCAAGACCCATTCATGAAAAAGTTATCGGTAAATCAGGAAGACATAGAGTATCCTCACAAAGAATATCTACAATATTCTTACAGCCAACACTGTATCTGATGAAGAAAATCTAGAAGACGCTCTCCCACTAAGATCAGAAACAAGGCAAGGAAGCCCCCTGTCACCATTCTTTTGCAACAACATATCAGAAGTCCTAACCAATGCAGTAAGAGAAGAAAATGGAAATAAGATGTAAAAATACCATCCACATTATACTGGAACTTCTTGCTAGTTCAATAAGAAAAGGAGATAACAGATACACAAACTGGGAAGGAAAAATAAAACTATTCACAGATGACATATTTTATATCAAAACTCTGAAAAAGTAAAAAACTGGAAGTAATTACATAGTGGCTTCAGGACACATGGTTAATGTAGAAAAGGCAAACACTTTCTATATACTATAAATGATTTCATGTAATTTGAAATTAAAAACATAGTATCAATTACATTTTCACCCAAAAAGTGAAATAGTTAGAATCTAACAAATAATGTTCACGATCTATATGAGGAAAACTATAAATCTCTGATGAAAAAAATCAAAGAACTAATAAATGGAACGACATTCCATGTTCATGAATAGGAATTTTCAATATTGTAAAGATGTCAACTATTCCAACTTCAACTATAGACCACACTTTAGATTCAAAACCAATGGCATAAATTACAAAAGAATTGGAAAATTAGATATCAGTAAAATTAATTTCTATATTCTGCAAAAGAAGCTGTCAAGAAAATGAAAGGTCAGAGACTGAATGAACCTGTCATATGGGCAAGTAAGCCAACTTGATGGGGCTTTCAATGGCCAAATATGGACAACAAAGTATGAAGCAATGGATTATAACCCATAAAAATATTAAATGTGTGGAGAAAAGAAAACTTGTATACAAAATTCTTTTTAATAAAAGTGGAAGGGATCATGTAAATAGAAAAATCAACACTTGGCAAACATCCCAATAATTGCTGCAGGCAAAAATCAACAGATGATTAAAAACAGTGGGCAAGTGTATGATAAGAAATACTTAGTTTTATTTATAAAGTCTCAAAGTTTATCTCCCTAGAAGATGCTAACTGCAAAGAATATTGAGCAATTAAGTTTGGCCAACATCATCCTAACAAAATGATCAAAGATCACATTATCAGCATAGAATGTAGCAACATCATGGACACCTCCTGACTTTGAAGCCCAAGGATACCATTATTTCTACAGTTTTGCCAAAAATGTTTGACTTGATTTAATCATGAGCAAGCATCAGACAAACCCAAACTAAGGAACAGTACCAAATACTTGGCCAATACTCTTCAAACATTTCAAAGTTATGAAAGGAAGGAAATCAAAGTAGAAAGCATATTTAGTGTAAAAAGCGTGGGACTGCCCTCCTGAACTAGAAAAAGTACACTGGTGAAACTAATCAAATTTGAATAGATCAGTAGATATTATAATATCAGTTTTAATTTCATTTTGCTAAGTAAAATGTTAACATTTTGGGAAGGTAGCTGAATATATGGATTTTTATTTTTTCTACATTGGAGGTCTTAAAATTATTTCAAAGTGAGGATGAATATGTGTGTATATATACATGCACAAACATTTTTGGAAGGAGCATATAGCAACATGAAGACAAACTTACTTTGCAATCACTGTGAATACCTTTGAATGATAGTATTTTAGTATATAAAAGCAAAAACATCAAGATTATCTAAACTGGTAAAAGGCAATGACAGACCAACATGTTTACAGAATCCCTTCACTGCTTCAACTTTTGTCTTCTCTCCCATGAAATCTCTATTTCTTAGTACAAATAATTTAAAGGAATGGGATATTACAGTTTAATAGGTTTTTTTTGTGTGTGAAGATTTATTTATGCACACAAGAGCAGGGTGTACAGGCCAGAGTCCAGGGAGGTGAGAGGATTCACCAGCATGGGGAGCAGAACAGGCACATCAACAGAAATACACTGCTGAGGGGAGCAGCGGCCGAAGCAGGAGAGGTCTGCCTCGCCATGTGGGTCCCATCCCTGGCCAGCAGCAGTTGCTAGGCCACCAGGGAGGCCCAGTTTAATAAGTTTTTATCAAAGTCATCTGAGGACTCTGGAACCACAAACACTTTCCACACTATTTTAGTCTTCCAGAAATCTAGGCTGTTTGAACCATTTATCTGACTTAGAATGACACACCTAATTAGTTACAAATTATCATTTCAAAGTTCTTGCTAGTGAAAGAAATGATTTTTTAAAGTAAAGATTCATCATACACATCCTATTAGTCATAAAGCATTCATATGCAAAATTTTATTTACAATACATAAAGGCTAATGTTATAAAATGACAAAAATTCATTTGTTTCTTAACTTTAAATTAGGATTTAAATTTCTTACACCATCAATCCTGCCATACAAACTTCAAAGTGAATCAGTTAAAACTAACCACTGTCAAATTACGAAGGTACTGAACTATATACATAAACTTAAATAACATATAAAGACACATCTTCAAAGTGAAGTAATTTTAACTTTCAACAGCTTTTCTTATTCTTCTCAGAAAACTATATTTTCCCCTAGCAGAAAATCAGTATTTCCAAATCCTTCATTACCCAAGAACCAATCATTTGTATCTAAGAGCAGATTCAGGACTTCTTGAGGGCAAAGATTCAGATTTTAATCTACATTCCCAAAGTTCACCATCTAAAGACCTGGAACACAGCAAACCTCAAAAATGTAGTTCTCATCCATCTTTCCTCTGGCACGTAGTAATTCTGGATGAATGTTGTAGCTATTTTGTTTGGTATCAACAATCACTGTGCCAAATATAAGAGCAAGGTAAAACCCAGGAGATAGAACCAATCTGACTAATAAGAAATGCTGCAACATGATCTCCATTTGTCCAACACTTCTATAGCCAACTATTCCAAAACACATGTGTCACTGATCCTTTTGGACCACTGCACTGGAACATCTAACCATCACTAAAATATTCAGCATACATCTGAGTGTGAATTAGAACAACTTTTATTACTCAAACAGGGCTAAACAATCTTTTTACAAGATTTAAACACTTTAACACCAGAGATTTAGATAATCCCCTACTATAGCATGACATATGAGTAATTAATTAGATATTTATTACTGGGTCTAAGACTTTGTCATTCAACAATTACCAGGCAATAAATACTCACCACTTAAAATTATAATTTTTAAAATTTTTATCTCTAAAAACTCATTTCCTAAAATGTGAAACAAGACATGGAGCATATAGCAGATGATGAGCATACAGAGATGAGAAACAAAGTATTACCTAACGGATATTACTTAGAAATGTTAAAAAAATTTCGTAGAGTGGGGTCTCCCTGGTGGCGCAGTGGGTTAAGCAACGCACTATGAAGCAAACAGCAGCCACTGCAGCACAAGTTCGATCCCTGCTGCCGGCCAGGGAGGGGACCCACATGGCGCAGCAGACCTCTCCTGCTGTGCCCGCTGCTGCCCTCAGCAGTGTGCTTCTGTTGATCTGCCTGTTCTGCTCCCCGCTCTCTGTGGTGAATCCTCTCAACCCCCACCTCTGGCCTGTACCCCAGTGCTTGTATGCATAAATAAATAAATCTTTAAAAAAAAAAAATTTCGTAGAGATGTAGGAACAAAAGCTATGCGGCAATCAGCATACAATCCAAGTCTATCCCAATTATTGTACCTATCTAATATAGTAAAAATATTCTACTGAAAAATAATTATTAATGTCAAAAGAATTATGCAATGAAATAAGTCATTCTAATTTTTTTCACATTTTAATACTAAAACAGGCAAGTAAGTGTATTCTGGAATTAGTAATGAATTGTATAGTGATTAAGTCAAATTCCAAAATTTGAGAAGCAGAAGTGCTAGAAATCATCTGAGCTATCTTACTCTAGCAATGAGGAACTGAGGTTTTGTAAGTTTCTCTTTAAGGAAGAGTACACATAAGATAATACTTAAGAATCGACTAACCAACACTCACCATTCACAATCATATAAAGGCCAAAAGATTGGGAATGGAAGGGAAAGAGAATATGAATGCAT
Organism: Galemys pyrenaicus; assembly: GCA_019455555.1. Taxonomy (NCBI): domain Eukaryota; kingdom Metazoa; phylum Chordata; class Mammalia; order Eulipotyphla; family Talpidae; genus Galemys; species Galemys pyrenaicus. The sequence goes on along the minus strand of JAGFMF010011739.1, from coordinate 6,870,549 downwards.
AAAATGCTAATTACCTAAAAAAGATTAAATAGATCACTTAAGAGACTGGAATCTGCAAGACCTATCCAAGTTTGAAACTCAAATTTGCCATTTACAGCTTAGCTTCATCATGCCTCAATGTCCTCCTCTACAAACAGAACTTAATATCAACTACTCTATAATTATAGGATTAAATGAATTTATTAATTCATTTAAAGTATTTAAAATAGAATCCAGTACATAGCAAGAAATCAAAAACATTTTTTAGCAAAAATCTTTTACCTATTTTAGAAAATATTTTAGCAAATCAACACAATAAGATACACTTTTACATCCATTCTCTTACACGGCTAGTAGGTGTGCAAACTGGGATGATTTTGGAACACAATTTGGCATTTTCACAAACTTGAAAATTTACAACCTATCTTAACAATCCAATTATTTTATTTTTAACTATATACTCAAGAAAAACTTTAACACTTTTCAGAAGCATACTATAAAAATGTTCATAGCCGTAATGTGCAAGATAGCAGATAAATGGAAACAACTCAAATACCCCTAGAATGTGTAAACATCATATATGGCAGTGTAAATGAATTTTAAAACTATACCCCAAAATAGATACAACCTAGTAATGTATTACTGAGAGTAAAAAAGAAAAAAAAAAAAAAGATTAAGTTCTGAGTTAACAAAGAAACATATTAGAAAGACATTAGTTATCATTAATGTCCTGACTCTTGGATTGTACCAAATTAGATTCTGTCAATAAAATAAAATTAAATTAGTAGACGATTGAGGTCAATAAATAAATCAATGATGGCTGTATAAACCAGATAATGATCAATTCTGTGATCTAAGTTTTTTAAGAAAACACTGAGGGTTAAAAATAATCTGCTTTTCTATGTGATAATTCATGTTTAATATATAACAAAATGCTTAATATTTTTAAGTCACTATCCAAAATGGTACAACTCATCAGAATTTTTTACCAAATAAAACACATTTAAAAACTTTGAATCTCATCTCACGGTAAACCAACATCTTTCCCACTTCCCCAAAGTAGAAATCACACCTTAAGAAGGAGAGATGGCCTCAGCAAACTAGTGGCACAGCAGGACTCTTGTTTCCCTACCAATTCAATCACCCTTCCACTAGTAAAAATTTATTTTAATATTCACTATTTTCATCAGTTTTCTGCCTTTTTTGTATACCATGTATATTATCTGGAAAATGTTCCTATAAATAAATGTTTTAATCACCATAGTCAGTTAAAATAAAATGATCACAAGCCATTAAGCAGCTGGTTAACATAAAACTGAACACAATAAAAACCAAATAGCATTGACTTCTCTACCAGTGATTGAGGTTGATGACTCTTCCCTTACCCCAAAAAACCACACTTTGACTTAATATTCAATAGCAGTGAGAAAGGAATAAATTGTCAATTTAATTTAATGCCACTAACTGTAAAACAATTAAAATTATCTTAACTGTCAGAAAGAGGCACGATATACTTTTTGGAAGAGGCTACACTACCTCAAGCTACCTGCCTATTCAAAAAATTAGAACTTCTCAACAAGTTGGCTAAGACTGAAAAGAGAGTATGTCATTGTTTTAAAAATAATTCCTGGGACTGAAGGATTAGAATGTCCAAGATTTGTGCTGTCCAATACAGGAGTCACTAATCTGCATTAGGCTACTTAAAATTTAAAAATTAGTTCATTACTTGCTCAAGTCACAGTCTGCATACTCAATCGCAAAACAGTCAAATGGTAGCTACCACACTGGACAACACAAATAGAAAATTTCTATTATTACAGAAAGTCTACTGGACTAAATAAAATGTTTTACATTTTCAAAGAACTCTGATAAGGAAAAAGTGGGAGCAAATGAAAATAAGGAAAATTTTATCAGGACAAAAAAGTACCTTTCAGTAAAGTAGTAACGTTCAGGAAGAACTGAGCCAATGAATTAAAAGCAAGTAGTAAAAAAAATATTTTTTTTCTACACTTCCTTTATAGTTTGATAATCTCAAAGACTGGATGGAGACTATATTAAAGCAGCTGGACATTACCCTCCCCCAAATTAAGACAGTAAGGTGTTATTGCAATTGTGTAATGGACTTTAAAACTCTGAAATAAAATAAGTTTAAAAAACCAACATTGTATCATTGGCAGAAAGGCTTACTGAGTCCCAAACAGTTTAACATTTGAGTTTATGAAAATTCTAATACTTTACCTTTATTAATAGATCAATAACCATGCTCAAATAATGGACAAAATACCAATAAAATCAATTATTTAAAGATAATAGGTCTTGTACAATGAATTCTCATTTACCATTCCTTTATCATTCATGAGATATTCAGAATTTCCCCAAGGTCCCTATCTCAGCATCCTTGTGCAAATGTTTTGTTACATATATTTTAAAGGGTATTTTCCAGTCCACCTGATATATCATTAAGCTTTTCACAGAATGATTCTAACTATGTAGGTATTTTCAAATAACTTCCCAATGTATTGGTTATCTAATCCTTAACTAAGTTCACACTCCTTAAGCAGATCTTAGTTAGCTCTCAAGAGGCCCAGAGACATTTCATTTCTGAGACATTTCATTTTCAGTTCATTTTCCTCAGCTTCTTCCTCTCTCCCTAAGGTTTTGCAAACCTTTTCTGTCTGCCTTCTTTTGTATAGCCTCTTTTCCATTCCATTCCAATCCTCTAGAATTTCTGCCTTTTCCCCCATATGTTAATCAAAAGTCTATATAAATGAATCCATTTACACAAAATTATAACTTCTGAATGGGAAAAAAATTTTGTCTTCATTAGCACAGATGCTCAGACGCTAAAGGATTTGCTCAAAGTCACATATGTAAGTGGTAAAACTGAGACCAAAATCTGACAGTTTCCTTTTCTAGTTTTGTAGATTTCCTGTCAATAACATAATTTTTATGATATAATCACTGTCTCCATATTATATGATGTGCCTGAAATTTCCCAGAAAAAAAAATTTGAAACCACTTCTATCTCTTGTTTCCATAATACTTTTAATATAGAAAACTACACAAAAGAAAATCTTCTCTATGGGTAATTTCCCCTCATGTCCAAGTTTTCCACAGTGTGATTATATTACTTTTGTAATTTAAAAAAATTAATCTTTGCTAGATCTCTATGTACCTACTTTTTGTTTGACAACGGCACCCATTGTAATTACAGCACACTCATGCCCGTGTCTTAGGAACAGTACCCTGGATATACTGAAATACTACTTCTCACCAGAGTGTACTTCCTCTCTCACAAGCACTAGGAACATAATAAGAATATAAATACACTAACATTTGGTGGTTAAAAAGATTTTTTTCTAATATAAACAAAAATATTTCGCGCTGAAAATTAACTATATTAACTAATTAGAAGACAGAATCTTTAAGATAGTTTATTGCATTTTAAAATAAACATGTTTTTTAAAGGCTGATTTGGGATGCATTCCCGTTATCATTGCAGGGCACGTCAGTGAAGAAATCTGAGAAGCAATGATGTAACATTTTTCACCGATTATCTAGCTAATAGCAATTTAAATCTGAATTCTACTCCAATACCTCAAGTGAACCTTGAAATGCACTCTCCTGAGTATCCCTACCTATCTTATTTTCACAAAAATAAGCTGAACATAAAAATAAATATTCAGTACCCAGTTAGGAGGTACATCCTTAAAGAACAGCATACCATATAGTGTACTGTAGTTTAGAACAGGAATTTTTAGCTGCAAGGGTCTTGACCAGCATTAAGTTTTTATACAGAAAAGCACAGAATTCAAGTCAGTTTGTATCATCATAGTATGTGTAAGTTATTTCATGAAGTCTGTGTATGTATAGATATATACAGATATGTATGCACACTGCATAAAAAGGTAAAATACAGTACGTATTATGATCACTATCAAAAAGATTTTAAAGTCATTTTGTAGGGCACAAGTTTTGTCACTTAACTTGCCATGCAAACTTTGCCAAGTTTTTTAATTGTGTTAAGTTCAGTTTCCTTGTTAAGTGGGGATAGTAATTTAAAATGGTTACCATAAAGGCTAAATTCATAAAGTGATTTTAAGATAGTGCTGCTAATCACTTACATACTAGCTATCATTTAAGTATGTACTGGTTGCTATATAAAAACTCAAGGAATATATAAGACATAGGAGAATGACCTTCATTTATAAATAATCCACAATAAAAAAATGGGAAATCTTGGAAGCATTCACATCAAAAATAAAAAATTACATTTAAAAAAAGTTTAATATAATTCTTACTCATGTAAATTCATCCCAAGAAATTAACAGGAAAAAAAGTCACTTTTACTACTACTTAGCTAAATCTGTTTTACACAAAGTACAAAATGGGATAGAACTCAGCCAGTAAACAATGAAAAACTGTTCTATTAACTTGATGTATGCGGGGCCCAGTGTACATTATACAATTTCATACAGCAGCAGGTCTATGTGACATCAGATAAATTAGGGGGTAGTTCTTAGAAAATAAATTTGCTCTTTCCTAAAATACCAAGTCTAGGGAAAACTCCATGGTTAGATAGATTTAATCATTCATCGGCTTTCTTGCTCCCCTTTCTGTTCAAAAGGAAAGGGTTGAAGAGTTACCAAATTTTGACACATTATATTGTTACTCACTATATGTTTTTAACTTCTATTTAATTAAGCTTGGTTCTTTGACTCAAATAACCCTCAGGAGAACAAGTATATATTTTCAAGTTCCTGATTTATGCTCACTAAAGATCTTTATTCACAGATAACTAGGTAACTTCAAATTCTTTCCTAAACCAAATTTTAGCAATTATATATAAGGCAACTACTTTTTAATTAGCAAATTACAGTTTAATTACAATTTTGCTTAGTTGTTGACGGCTAAAATTAATTAAACATAAGCCTACAGATCCTTAACAGTTCAAAGGTCCAAATTAAAGTTAACAGACTAAATCAAGATCAGTGAAGTTCCAATTAGCAGACTAACCTATCTATCCCTATCAATCGGGACCCCAGAAGGAATACAGTTGCAAAATGAAAATGTATATATTTTTATAAGCTAAAAAAAGCAAAAGAAACCTCCCTCTCCCCTATAAAATATACTTTTCCTCTTCACACAACATTTGAAATCACCTGCATTCAACCCTGAAAGATGGCTTTTTCCTATTCAAATGAAGGAGATGTCAAAGCCACTTCTACTTCTAAAATGTGTTCCAATCATAACTGCTTTAATAACAAGTTCTAGAAATATGCTCCTTTTATAACTAGCAAATAGTATTAAATATCAAACAATAAACTAAATAGACTTGAGTCTTTGCCTTACTTAGTGTCTTGCTAGACACTAGACATCTACCTCTTCGCTTAATCTTAGTTCAGAGTATTAAGAAAATATTAACAACATTGATTTACATTATGTTCTGTATAATAAAACTTTTTTTGTGGTCAAAGTATTTAATTTTAAATTGTACTTTAATTTTAGTTTCTTGGGCGCATGCCATATTACATACACAGCACTGGGTTTTTTTTTTTCAATAAGTAAAATTGTCTTTATTTACAAACAACATAATTTTCTACATTTAATGTCCAAAAAATGGATGCTGGATCTTATCAAATCTTTTCTCAGCATCTACTGATATATGTTTTTTATGATTTTTTATATGCATTTTACATTATTTTTCATTTTGTACACTGTATATTTCTCATCCCTGTGAAATTCCCATCACCAATTCACTTTTAAAGTTTTCCTGAGAAGGGCTTCCCTGGTGATGCAAATAAGCACCACACTCTGACAAATCTCAGCCACTGCAGCATGAGTTCGATCCCCAGCCAGGGAGCTGACCCACATGGTGCAGCAGACCTCCTCTCCTGTCTCACCCGCTGCTCCCCTCAGCAGTGTACTTCAGTCAATCTGCCTGTTCTTCTCCCCATTCCGTCTCTGGTGAGTCCTCTTACCCTCTAAACCTCTGGCCTGTACCCCAGCTCTTGTATGCCTAAGTAAGTCTTTTTTTTTTATTTTTTTTAAGATTTATTTATTTATGCACACAAGAGCTGGGGTACAGGCAAGAGTCGCGGGAGGTGAGAGGATTCACCAGAGACAGAGTGGGGAGCAGAACAGGCAGACTGACTGAAACACACTGCTGAGGGGAGCAGCAGGCAAGGCAGGAGAGGTCTGCTATGCCATGTGGGTCCCCTCTCTGGCCAGTGGCAGGGATCGAACTCGTGCTGCAGTGGTTGCAGTTTGCATCATAGTGCGTTGCTTAACCTGCTGCGCCACCAGGGAGGCCCTGTATGCCTAAGTAAATCTTTAAAAAAAAAAGTTTTCCTGAAAAGCTGCTTTTTAACATTTAAATTAAAATATCATTTTTTCAGCAGGTCAATAATCCTTTTTAAAAGGTAATCCTACCTTCAGGCTAAGTGAAAATGAGCATTGATTATTTCATAAACATAATATCTTTGTCCTCAAGAACTAAAAGTTCTTTTTCATTATTCTCTCTAGTCAAAAAATGCTATGGGGGGAAGGGAGGTTACATTTATCCCTCTTATATAGGGACATATTATCATGTGAGAATCAAACACAGATAGGTTCTATGATTTACCAGTCTTTATGCTACAGGCAGCAGTATCCATTGGGCCATGTTAATTGTGAACACCAGGTCAATTGTAGAAAATTAATTAGTGAATTTTGTACTGAAAAAGCCTTTCTATCCTCATTAAGATTGAATTACCCAAAGAATACAAAAACTCCTATCAAAGAAAATATAATTTATTTAGCTTAGCTGTAACATAAACTAATCATAAAAACTTAAAGTTCTTAATAAAATTCAGACCTGGAAAAATTGTTCATGTGCTGATCTTCTCTTCTACTTCCTAACTGCCAACACCCCTTATCTAATAAGATGTTCACTATAGGAGATGCAAGTATTTCCAATACTCATCTCTTACCAGCTAAGACTTGCCTTTTTCTTAACCCTCCTTTCCCTGACATCCTCCTCTTGCACCTCCAATTCCACAATTCTTATTCCTATTCTTTAAAGAAACAGTTGTCAACACTCATATCCCTACTCTAAATCAACAAATTTACTTTAAATACACTGGTGCTGGCTCAGGACTCCATTCCACCTCAACTCCTGTTATCAACCAGCAACTTGAACATTCATACTGGGTGGGAGCAGATCCTGACTCCTGTATTCCAACAATCCGTTTCTACTTTAATATTCTTTCCTATGTAATCACTCTGGAGTCTGTTCTCCAATCAAAAGCTATCTTTAGGTTTTTCCACTTCTACACTACATGCTCTTTAACTGTAACAGATATCCAGTGCCTCAAAACTACTTCTATGTATCTACCTAGCACCTCATTTTTTTTTTCTTAAAATCTAGTCTGTCCATTAAGATATAAGGTACAGTGCAGCATAAGTCCATGTAATATGAATCTCAATTTTACCACTTACAGCCTTATGAGGCTCTGGACAAGTTACTAAATCTCTCAAATCTTCGTTATCTCATCTGTAAACTACGGGCAGTAATTAGATCACACAGTTCTAAGAAGGATTAAGTCTGGCAGCCCCTGACAAGCAGTAAAACAACTTGACAAGCTCCACTTTCCTGAGTCTTGCTCTACTGCTCACCTTTCCTTAAATCTTTTTTTCCCTTCCTCTCCTTAAATGACATCACCTAATGTAAAAAATAATCTCAACTCCTAATTTCCCTTCCCTAATTTACCTTACTCTCTGCTGTCTCTACTTCATCACTACCCATTTTATCTTAAACGCTTTCTCAAGTCTCCTAACTGCTGAAGACTTTTCTGTCTTTTCTTAATGACATAAAACACATTATAGGGTATTTTCTACTTGGACAACTTACTAGGAACTCACAAATTTTAAAAGGTCAAAACTGAGTTATTCCCCTATTAAAAACCTTCTCTGCTTCTTCCCAATTCATTTAAAAGTGACATGTTTAAAATGCTGATGTCATACTTCACTTTTCCTACTCCTTTCATGGCTAGTCAGAGAATCATACTTACTATCTGAACTGTTTCACAAATTCATCTCCAACAGTTCTAAATGTACAAGTTCCAGCTGTATTTGTACCTTAATATATTTCCCTCATGAATTTTAGTTCATTTTCTTCCCTCTCCAATCAACTGTCCAAATAAAATGCAGTTTTCTACACAAATTTGCTATCACCACCTTACTTAAAGTAACTATTCCCCACTAAAATATATGGTAGAAACTTAAGCTGGGACTTGTCATTATTATCCTACTAACTGGAGTCGTGGAGAAAAATGAATGAGAGGGGCCTCCCTGGTGGCACAGTGGGTTGGGCAATGCACTGTGAGGCAAACCGCAGCCACTGTAGCACAAGTTCAATCCCCAGCCAGGGAGCTGACAGACCTCTCCTGCCTCGCCTGCTGCTCCCCTCAGCAGTGTGTTTCAGTCGATCTGCCTGTTCTGCTCCCCACTCTGTCTCTGGTGAATCCTCTCACTGCCCTGGACTCTGGCCTATACCCCTGCTATTGTATGTGTGAATAAATAAATCTTTAAAAAAAAAAAAAAAAAAGGAGAGTAGCTAACTAAGCTCAAAGAGCAAATTTTCTTTGAATGCTTAGTGCTTTAGCTGAAAAACAGGAATTCCGTTCAAAATTAATTTTTATGAATGACATTTCAATGAATTTTCCTCAACTTTTCAAGACAAACTGATTTCTAGAAGTTTTTATTACATGCATCTTGTAGGTCTCATTTCGAGGCCTAACCACCACCACTTGTCCAGGGCTGATAAACATTCTAGCACAAACACAGACCATTTACAGTCTGGCCCTCCACCACTCCTACATACGTGTTTCAAGATACTGCTTTTCTTTAAACTTCCCCCTTTTCTCCTGTGTTTTTTTTTCCCTCCCTTTCTTTTTAAATGCCCTTCTCCTTTTTACTGCCCTCATCTAGGATAACTCCTAAGTGCCACCTCTTTTATCGTGCCTTCCTTTAATATATAACTCCTACTCCCATCATCCATCCAAAGTTCAATCACTTTGTCCTTGAGTCCTGAAGAAGTTCATAAGCAGAGCACTCATCACATTTCAGTGGGATCTACTGATTGTTCCCTTACTGTATAATGAAAGCAGTTCTAAGTTTTACTTATCTTTGGATCTCTATGACTAAGAAAAAGTCAAGCATTTAGTAGGCACTCAAATGTCACTTAACTGGAATTCTTGAAGAAAAAGTTAATAACAATATGTCTTGAAAAACTGTAAGAAATCGATATATAAAATTCAGCAAATATATAAAATTCACCAAAAATGATGTGATATATTAAATGTGTGAATTGTATAATTGTAAAAGTAATTTCTGACTGTATATAGGTAACTTGTATCTAGTCATATGCAACAGTACCATTAAATACTATCAGCCAGGAAAATCATATTCTACATTTCAAGTCATAATACCCTATATCTAAATAACAATCCCTAATATACAAACAAAATTGAAAAAATTAAAAAACTGACTAGAGTTAAATGTAATTCCAACTATTTTAGAATTTACTAAAACTTATTCCCTGCCCTCTAATAGAAAAAAATATCTGGGCCTCCCTAATGGCGCAGCGGGTTGAGTAACACACTATGAAGCAAACCACTGTCACTGCAGCACAAGTTTGACCCCTGCCTCTGGCCAGGGAGGGGAACCACATGGTGCAGCAGACCTCTCCTGCCTCCACCACTGCTCCCCTCAGCAGTGTGTTTCAGTCAATCTGCCTGTTCTGCTCCCCGCTCTGTCTCTGGTGAATCCTCTCACCGCTCTGGACTCTGGCCTGTACCCAGCTCTTGTATGCATAAATAAATCTTTTAAAAAAAAATTAATAATCCCACAACTTCATATACAAAATATCTTCTACCAGTCATTTCTACATTTATAAGAGGAATGATATATTAAATGTGGGTTTCAGAAATAAAAAGAAATCACTCAGAAGTTAGAACTCTTGAACTAAAAGAAATTGTGAAGTTAAATCCAACAGTCACATTTTGGACTAAAAAAAATTAAAGTCTAAAATTCTACGAAGAAAAAAATATACATAAATCTATTTGTGAACATTTACAATATAAACTTGTAATTACAAACTTTAACTTGCACACTAGGGGCAGCAACTGAATAACACTATTGCCATTTGTATCATTTCTCACCCTTCATTTGTTAATGTGATAAACTAAACTTATTTTTTCATGTTGATCAATCTAAAGATAAACCCAATTTGACGGTGAGGCTTTTCTTTTCTAAGTTCACTAAATTGGGTTAGACTTGCTACTTCTTAAAAATCCTCAGCCACTCTCTCTAAATATTTCCTCTCCTTCCTTATCTCTCGTTTTCAAAATGTTACCTTTAATTAAGTTGGATTTGTTCATCTTATACTTCATGTCTCTTAATCTTCCTATTTTATATCTCTATCATTAAGTTCAGTCTTTTGAGCTTCAGTCTACAGCAGATTTTAACTTTTTGTGTCACGGACCTCTTTGGTAGTCCATGAAGCCTAAGGCCTCCTTCTCCAAATAATATTAGGCTTAAAATAAAATTACAAAAATTAATTATACTGAAATAATTAAATATTTTTAATTTTGATACAGTAATACAGACGCTTCTTTATTATCCTGAAAATGTAAGCTCTAAGAATGGTTTAACAAACTAATGTTTTTAAACTAGCAATGACTACAAGCACTCTTTTAAGATATTTATAACAGCAATTTTATAAAAGGAGAAAAACATGAACTTTGTTGGAGTTCTAACCCCCACTACCTCAGAACTATGAACTGATTTGGAAACAAAGTTCTTGCAGAAGTAATCAGTTAAGAAGAGCTCTTACTGGAAGTAGGATGGGCTCCTATTCCAATATGACCAGTGTACTTTCTTAAAAGAACGTGGCCGTGGGCAGACACGATGATGAAGTCAGAGAACAGAATTAGGCAGCTTCAAGTCAAAGGATATCAGAGACACCAACAGAAGCTACAAAAAGGAAAGGAGTCCACACTAGTTTCAGAAAAAGCATGGCCCTACCAACAATTTGATTTTGAACTGCTAACTTTCAGAACTGTGAGACAATAAATTTCTGTTGTTTAAAGCCAGCCAGCTTGGTTACTTTCTTATGGTAGCCCTGGGAAATTAATTCAATGCTGTCACAAGAACTAACTCTAATGCTGCTATGATTTGTTGGCATTCCTTTCATTATAAATATAAACAAATTTCAGTTAGAGGTTAGTAAAAACATTCTGAATTCTAAGAACCCCATGTCCAAGGCAATTTAATACCTTGGTCTAAGATCCACTGCTAACAAGGTAATGTTTTAACAAAAATAATACACTACGTTTAAAGAAAAATAATAGATTTTTTTTTGCCCATTCAACATTTTGAGTGTCACAAAAAAATCTCAGGGATTTGTAATGCATTTGGTTCTGGATTATATATGAGATGCAGTTAGGACACAGGCTTTAATTGTAAATGGTGAAGTACATCTATTAAAAATGAAAAGTTCATTTGTTTTAACTTCTTAAACCAATTAAATGTACAATTGTACCTTAGTGCTAAATCAGTAAGATTTGTATGAAAGGCCAAATGCAAAAAACTTAACTTTTGACATTTCTTGGTCAATTAGTATGACAGTTGATAATGTCAGTATATTCTTCTTAGAACTACACAAGTTGGTGTTTAAACCCAACAACCTTTTGCTCATTTATTCAACAAGGCCGTATTAAAAAAAAAAAAATACAAAATTCTCCATCTGTGGTATGTATGTTATCAATGACGCATGGCTATTAAGCCCAAAATAAGACAAAAAGTCTGAATGTGGTATGTATGTTATCAATGACGCATGGCTATTAAGCCCAAAATAAGACAAAAAGTCTGAAAAGATTTTTGGTCTGAATATACAATTTTTTCTGAATTTTCTAAACTGGTTACTAAAAAACGCATGCTGTTATTTTATCACCCACCAGATCTGTACAATTAACAAATATCCATGTTATGAAAGACTTGCAATGTATCTATTACTATATTACTTTAGAGTATTAGTACAGGCCCATGACATTTAGTTCAAATTCCTTGATTTATAAATGACCAAACTAAGGCCTAGAACAGCTATCATTTATACATAATCTCCACATAAATCAGTGACAGCTAGGACAAAAATGCATCTCCCAATTCTAGTCCAATGTCCTTTACACTATACATGCATAGAAGTTTGTAAAAGTTAAACCATCTGCAAGTAAATGCATTTTGTATGACCATTTTTTCTAATTACAATATAGTATTTAAAAGTCCAGTTGCCCAAAAACAATCTAACAAGTGTTTTTAATCATTTAAAATCAATTTTATTTTACCATCAAACACATTTTGAAAAACAAGAAAGATCTTATTTTCACCTTCAAATTTGGCAAAAAGAATTTCAAAGGAAGCTGGACAGATATTTCAAGCATAAACACTCTTATGCAGAGTTTTTCTTTTCTAAGGGTAATTTAGCAAAAAGAACAAAATTTAAAATCTGCATATCTTTTAACTCTATCCTTACACTACCTCTCAAGGAAAAAGTACTTGATTTGGATGAAAAACTCAAATCAAAAGCCTTGTTGTTCAGAAATGAAAGACATATCCAACAATAGTAGACAGGTTAAAACTAAAGTATATTATAAACTAAATACAATGTAGCCATTAAAATTTATGTTCCAGGAAATATTTAATGACGGGGAAATATTCACAGTATTTTAGGCTATAATATTTACAGTGCAATTGTCATTCTGTTGAGAATGTGTACACATAATAAATTACATACGACATGTGTAAAAGCATTTATCACAGAGCTGGGAACATAGTAAAATCCAAAGAACAAGTAAATTCAGATCCAAAGGAAAGGAAAAGTTTGTTTATATATTAAATGTTAATACTTGTTATCTGAGCTGGAAATTCAAATAATTACTATTCACTTTAAAGGCAAGTTTGTACATTACTTGAAATAAACCATTTTTTTTTCAATTTAACAAAAATAATTATTCTTTTAATGCTTTCCAAATCTTAGTAAAATTTGGAGAAGAAAAGCAAACTTCTACCAACCCTCCCCAAGTTTGGCACTGTGTAAGACAAAGCCTAACACACAAAATATTCATCACTAAATCTTAATTAAATTTATACTCACTGTCAACTTCTGAGAGATATCTAGCTATCTCGCTATATAGAATACAAATTTTAAATAACAGGACATATTACTAGAGGATTTCAAATTGAGGCTTCTAAAGGCCTTACAGCATTTTAACACAACTGCTCTCAACAAGATAAAAATTTCCCAAGATACGGGAATTTTCACTTTTTCTAAGGTTGAAATGACATTAAAAAAAAAAATCAAATGTTAAGAACAGTCTGTACTGTAATTAAACTATGCCTTTAAAAAAGAGAAAAGAAAAAGAAAAATATATATACATAAGTCCCAAATAAAATCTCTATTACAGGGCAGTTTTTTTTTTAAGTGTGTCTACCATAACGTATCTCTTTTTGTTTCTTCAAAACACTTATGGTTTAAATAATAAATTGCCATTTCAAAACATTACATATTAAAGACATAAATTCCTCAAATAAAAGCCACACTCCAAATAAGTTTACTCTTTGTAGTTAATGCTAAGATTTCCGGATGAACAATCACTCTCTAATATAGGCGTCAACATCTCATAGCAAAATATTATAAAAAATATCATTAAGTATTATCCTTGTTCTACCAACAACACAAAGTTCTTACAGAATAATATTAAAGTAAGATAAATTTGTTAAAACAGAATTCTAAAAGTCTGGGTGAGGTAATTTCCACATAGTTCCATACCAATTACAATAAATGTAAACTCAAAACAATTCTCTCAATAAAAACTGGCGTTTCAAGTATCAACATATTTGGGATTAAAACACCGGGAATATTTACTCATTATTGGTGTAATAGCTGTATGTATCACAGACTGACAATACTTTGCAAAAACTTGCACTCTCATTTGTCCCTGAGAAGTATTACAAAATGAACCCATTTAGAAACAATATATTTTGCACGTGAATCAATTCACATTCCCCCTTACTTTCTATTTGCTGCACCCAACAAGGAGATATTCAATATCTTACTTCAAATATGGTAATCAATCCTTCCCACCTCTAAAATAAAACTGGACATTTTGATCCAAGCTACTTTCTAAAACGACACCAGTAAAAATTATAGTCATTAAGTGCAGTATTGTTAACAGTTTTTCTCCTAACTAAGCGTTATCTGAGATACTTCTTGATCTCTCTCAAAGTAGGTCTAATCTGCCGAAAGCAGTGAGACAGTGTATTGCACTGTGAATGGACAGCCAGGTATTTTATGAATGGAGGCGATCACGTGATCCCAGCACCTCCCCGAACTGATATTTCCCACATAACTGTGTCAACATTCTGAGAAGGGGTAGTTGTTTGTGTGTGCCTGTTTTTTAATTTAACCTTTAACTTAGAATTTCCCTTACTTTCTGAACTTAAAAATCGACATTAAGACGGATGGTCAAGTATGGAATTTTTTACTTGGAAAACCCTTTCAAGATGTCCAAGGTGATGGATGTTTAATTATTTTTTTTTATGAATGAAGAGTGTGCTATGCAAATGAGGACGATTCACAAAAAGAGAGAGAACATGGCGGCCACTTCTGCTTCTTGACTGCACTGACACTGCAGCAATCTACCTTCTCCCACACTCGCTCATCAGAGGAGTGTGTGTTGTTGGGGGGTGGGGGGGCGCGCTCTTGATATTTCTCGAGCTATTTTACGTTAAACAGACAGGGTTGGGACTTTTAAGTTCTCTCCAAAAAGGTCTGACTTGAGGAATGCACTTTATTTAAAGGAATGCATCCCAGGACTGGTTTTAATTCACTTAACTCTTTCTAACCCTCCAAATGTAAACAAAACTTTAACTTAATTACATGAAAACGGATGCTAACATTCTGCGTGGAATTAAATCCCGTCTCCACAGAAAAACGGTTACTGCAACATTATTCCTCCAGGCAGCTGTTAGGTTCAGCAATATTTAAAAGGCAAAAGTATTTAGTTTAGAAAACACAGACAGCCCAAATAAACAAAAACTTAAACCGAGAAGCTCTAGAAGTTAATGAATGAAGACGTCAACTTGTTCAGCAATATAAATACCATAAAGTTCATGTAAATAGTGCTTCGATACAGCTTAGGGGTAAAAATTAGCACTCAACTTTCTTTCATGTTCCTGGTAAAAAATATGCCCAACATTCGCCAAGGTAAAATACAGCAGTTCAACATCTCGCCCACTCAAGGTGTCCTTAATATTCAATTCTAAAAATGTTTTCCCGACCGCATTTTTTACAAAAATCTCACAGGTCATAAGTTTAAGGGGGGGAGGGGAAGATTTAATCGGTATTTAAGAGTCACTGACTCATCGAATTAAGATTCAAGAGCAGTTTGCTGCAAGAGGTGCTCCCACACATTAGTTTCCAAGTGAAAACGCTATAAAGCAGCAAACTGGATAGTCAAGGTATGTTGATTTGTATGCAAAAGTGAAAAAGGACATCAGAGGGGTTGTCCAGCAAAAGGGTCATGTCCATCCCGCCTGCGTGCGTCCACTTCAGCACATCTCAAGGATGTACCACTGCCATCCCACCCCAACACTCAATACCCCCACCCCAGAGGAAAGCAACTGAAAGTGAGGAGAGAGGATTCTGCCATTAAATAAAATGGCCAAAGAAATCAAATGTTCTGTCCAGAACTAGATGCACCGAACTCTCCGGGGCTGCAAGCTTTCCGGCACCCAGTCTCGGAGGGGTCTAGGGGAATGCGAGGAAGGGTGGGGGCGGGAGGGGGAAGTAATGAAGATCAGTGAGGCGCTTACTCGTTGTCAGAAGTCGCCGTCTCCTCGCTCATCTTTCCCTCACCGTGATCCGATCTGGAGATGGAGGAGCAACAGCAGGCGGAGGAGCAGCAGCAGCAGCAGCACCGAGGGGCAGGAGGCAGCGGCGGCCGGGGGGGCGCGGGGGCAGCGGCTCAGGGGCCTCACCATGGTGGATGCCTCACTCGGAACGGTGCCCCCCCAGCCGGGAACTCCGACCACCCCCACAAGGGGGTGGCGGCAACAGCCTCCACCGTGGCGACCCCAGCCTCTTCCCCGCCTCAGCGCCCAGCCCGGGGATCCGAGGAGGCCAGGGAGGGTAGGCGCGCAGGGAAAGCAGCCGGGTCTGCGAAGGCTGACTGGAGAGCTGCTCCTGTGGCCACCGGGGTGGAGCGCGGCGGGGTCCGGCCAGGAAGGAGCGTGCGGGCGGGCGGGCGGGCGGAGAAGCCGGGAACAGAGGCGGCGCTTCCCTCAGGGATGCGACGAGGAGGAAGCAGAGCTCCGCTCGGTGGGGGCCGCAGGGGGGGTGCCGAGCCCAGGCTCCGGGCAGCGGCGGTGCGGTCGTGCCCGAGCCCACCCCACCATCTCCCGCCTCGCCGCCGGTGCCCGCTCAGCCCCCGGCGGCGCCCGGGCGGTCCTGAGGAACGAGGAGAACCCGGCGAGCGGCCTGGCGGCGGCGGATTCCTCCAGACACGCTCCAGCCGGGACGACTTCGGAGCGGGGAGGAGGGGGCGGAGGGGAGCGTGCGGGGCGGGGGCAGGCGAGAGCCCCCACCCGAGCCGGAGCAGAGCGGGTGCGCCCGGGGGGCACGGGCCCGAGGCGCGGCGGGAGAGCGACGAGAGCGGCCGCAGGTCCCCCGCCAGCCGGTGCCCGCCAGTAGCTCGGCGGGGCAGCGCCTCACGCCCGTCCGAGGGGAGCCGCGAGGGGGGCGGCGGATGCGCTCACGCCGCCCGCTCCTTCCGCCGCCGCCGCTGCCCGAACCGGGGGCGCCCGCGGGAGAAGGAGGCGAAGTAGTCCCTGGCGACTTCTCCCGGGCGCCCGCTTCCACCCGGGCCAGAGCGGGCACGGGGTGAGGTCGCCGAGCGGGGTGACTGGGTTGTGAGGGCGTGTGGGTAAGAAGACTAAAAGCTGCGGCCTCCGGGCGAATCACTGCAACTCGAAGTCGTGTGCAGCATAGCAAGTTTCAGGAAAGTAGTTCCCCCCTCCCTTCATTTCCCAAATCGTTGTCGAGCCACTGAGCGGGGAAAGGAGGAGGGAGGCGGAGGGATACGCCGGGCACTGTGCTCGGTGTGCGTGCGCGCGCTCCAAACTCTTGGCACGCCGCGAAAGGGGGCGGGGGTGTGAGCTGCACGGGGAGCTGCCTGGGAGGTTGCATTGTTGCGGCGCTTGACTCCCGTTACTCGCTTTGGTATATCCGGGTTGTTTGAACCAAGAGGCCAGAATGACAGTGTGCACAGGGATGAGATTTGGAAGCCACTCAGTTGGGCCGTGTGTGTGTGTGTATGTGTGCGCGCGCTCATGTGTGTGTTCCTTTGCACAGCAAAGAATGGAACTAACATGAGTTCATCTTTACTTGGTGGGGGTTAGAGGGAGGGACTGTACAAAGAGAGCTCCGCCTGCTGTCCCTCTGGTTGCATTGCTGCAGTCCCCAAGCTGCATGCATAGCGGGAGTGAGTATGTGTGTGTGTGTGTGTGTGTGTGTTTTAGAGAAATAGTTATAATACCTTGGATTCTTACTGCGCAAGGGGTATTCTGTGCTGGGCATTCATCTCCGAAAGCTACAGTTGTTAATGGAGAACGACTTCCATTGAAGCCCAGGGTAGGCGTGTTACAGGAATCTGGCGCAGCCAGAAGCACAGGAAATAACTCCCGCTGCGAAGTGAGGTTGCATAACTATAGCGCAGAAGATGCCTCTGTGGCACGAACTGCTCTGAACGGAGGCGGAACGGTTATTGAATAGGCAGCTGTCACGTTTGCATTGTTAGAGGACAATGTCTGCTTTCTTCTCAAAAGGTTTTTGCACAGAAACCTGCTAGGGTTGAGGGTTTGCAGACTGGGATCTGCGGGACCAGAGCACTGAGCTCCTGGCTCTGTAAATTTTATTATCTCTTCTCTACCTAGAAAAACAAACTATGCATGATCTGGTTGGGACGTAGTCTTAAGTGCTCCCAAGTTTCTGACGCATCTCCCTTATGTATCAGTCTAGCTCTATGAAAAAAGCTTCTCATTCTCAGATTTTTGCGACCTGAGAATGAAGATTGCAGGTCCTGCCAACCTTGAAGGGGTAAAACAATTCCCGAGGAAGGAAAAAAGTGGAAGAACCTCCCAAACATGCCAACACTCTTCTTTTGTCATCCTCCAGAAAATGTCAGGAGCACGTACTTTGAAGCAAATGAGCTGTTTTGCACATAGTAGGGGCTTAATAAATGTTTGCACCTTTATTAAAAGGTGCAAAACCAGTCTGCCCAGAAAACCATCCTGCTAATTTCTGAGGTTTCCCTTTGTAACTTCTGCTTCCTGTCTGGGCAGCAGCTGCTGCTGCCCAGAGTGAGGAAGAAGCAATGTTGGACAGGAAGAGGTGAGATCTGCCCTAGTCACACCTTACCTATCTGTTTCCTCTGAACCTGCGTTTTTTATCTTGCTCCTGTGAAGAACCTGGGAATATTTGTAGTGGCCTTCTCTCCTTCCAATACTTACTACCACTAAGCTCTTCATTGGTGAGAGTTTTTCCATGACTTTGTAAAATAGAATAGTGATCAACACTGACACAGTGGTGGCTGCTCTGAAGAGTTAATGTAAAGCATTCCATATCCTTGTCCATTCATTCATCAAATACCAGTTTCCTTCTATGTACCACTCTAGCTTAGCCATCATTAAAGGATAGTTCCCAGAGAGCTATTAAATAAGTACAAGGAAAGTTGGATCACTTGCAAAGGCCTCATTCTTTTGAAGAAGATTTGACTCTGAGGTTCAAGTGCCTCAGGGAAGTAAGCTCTGGGGAATGAATATATGATGACTGACCGGCTTTGTCATGAACAAGGCACCGTGCTGGCCACTTTTTACACAGATTGCTAAAGCAGCAAGTTATGCTCAGTAGCCTTAGAAATGCTTTTTAGACTGTTCTCAATCCTACAACAAGGTCTAGACACCAAATCAATCATTTTGAGTGGTCTTCCCCATGCCATTCTCTGGACACTTTTGTGCTCTTTTTAACAGTGTATTTGTAGTTCTCTCTCATGCACTTGTTGAAGTTATTACCAACTTAAAAAAAAGTTATCTTTGCCTGTCCAGAACTCTAGTGAGTCTCCTCTTCTGAGATCATCAGAAGTGGCCCTGACATGAGGCTTAGTGTTCAGAGATCTTCTAGTCTGGCTTTCTTTTAGCAACTGCCTTAGACTCAAGAAGCCTTTATCCCAGTGTTTGGACCTTGAGGGGTACAAGAGCTATCACAACCAAATGCAAAGTATGTGCTCCTAGACTGTGGTTTGAAATATTTGTTGAACAAATACTTTAAAATTTGAGATAACTGGGGAAATAACACTAACTGAAGATAAGTAACATTAAGATATTGTTTTAAGTATTGGTGTTGTGTTTGTGTGTTTTAATTCCTTATGTTTCAGAAATACATATTGAAATGTTTAAGGATAAAACGATATCTGAGGGCCTCCCTGGTGGCGCAGTGGGTTAAGCAACGCACTATGAAGCAAACCACAGCCACTGCAGCACAAGTTCAATCCCTGCTGCTGGTCAGGGCGGGGACCCACATGGTGTGGCAGACCTCTCCTGCTGTGCCCGCTGCTCCCCTCAGCAGTGTACTTCTGTTGATCTGCCTGTTCTGCTCCCCACTCTCTGTGGTGAATCCTCTCACCTCCCACACCTCTGGCCTGTACCCCAGTGCTTGTATGCATAAATAAATAAATCTTTAAAAATAAATAAATAAAACGATATCTGAGATTTGCTTCAAGATAATTCAGTAGGTAAAGAGTAGGGAGACAGGTAAGGATATAGAGAAAACAAGGTTGGTTATAGATTGATCATGAGTACATTCTCTTTACCATTTTATAAACAGTTGACCCATCAACATGAGTTTGAACCTCGATGGTCCACTTATATTTGCATAGGATCCTGTATTCACAGATTAAACCAACCTTGATGTGGACTAAATGGATATGAGTTGGTTGGTTAATAGCTTGTGTATATGGGGAGACATGTAATATTGGATTTTTGACTGCTTGGGGTCAGCCTCCTTACCCCCCACATTGCTCAAGGTTCAACAATATTTGAAATTTTCCAAAATAAAAAGTTTTCTTGAGTATACTGCAAAGTACTGCTTTATGTAGATCTCTAGGAGCCCACGCAGAGATTGTGATTAGCAGATCTATGATGGGACTGACAATTCTGCTTTTACCACTGGTATGCCCTGTACTTGGTCTTTCATGGTTCACATCTTCTTCTCCTTTCCTTGCAACTATTGGGTTGTTGGAAAAGTCATGACGTATTTTTCTTATATTTTCTGTGCAACAATCCATCATGACTTTTCTGACAACCCAATATTTATGTTATCCTATTTCTAAACACAACTTAATTGAAAACTCTAGTTCAACAGGATACCAAAAATGGGGACCCAAACTATATCATAGGCTCAGGTAGATTACTGGACAAGGCCAAAGGGCTGATTCACCTTGGGAAGATGGATCAGTCCCACCTTAAATTCCAACTCCCGGGGCTTCCCTGGTGGTACAAGGGTTTGAGCACCACACTGTGAGGCATCGGTGACCACTGCAGTAGGAGTTCAATTCCCTGCCAGGGAGGTGACCCACATGGCTCAGCAGACCTCTCCTGCCTCACCTCCTGCTCCCCTCAACGGTGCATTTCAGCAGGGTATTTCAGTCAATCTGCCTTTTCTGTTTCCTACTCTGTCTCTGATGAATCCTCCCACCCCCCACACCTCTGGCCTGTACCCCAGTTCTTATATGCATAAATAAATAAATCTTTTTTTTTTTTTTTAAGAAATCCAACTCCATTCAGTTTGTATAACTCCCAATGAGTATTAGTCTAGAAGGATTCTGTGACCATATCAGGGGCAGCAGGGCAAGGAACACTTGTATTTGCTCAGTTGTCTTTTCTCAGGTGAATCTGTAGGAAGGAGATTGTCACAATAGTTGATACTCACAGGTATTATATCTAAATACTATTGTACTAAGCTTTGGGAATTAGCCACAGTCATTTAACAACTTGTCACAGATGATTAGTTATCAAAAGCACCCATGGTCCAACAGCACAATTGCCAAGTAAATACCAGTACAGATCTTCCTCAACTTACAATGGAGTTAACTCCTGAAAAACCTATTGTAAGTTTAAAATATTGCTAAGTCAGAATCCTCTCACCACCCTCCCACCCCCACACCTTTGGCCTATATTCCAGTTCTTGTGTACATGAATAAATAAAAATAAATCTTAAAAAATATATTGCTAAGTCAAAAGTGCATTTAATACACCTAAGCAGCATAGCTTAGCCTAGACTACCTTAAAGGTCCTCAGAACACGTATGTGAGCCTATAGTTGAGCTAAAGCACCTAAACCAAAGCCTATTTTATAAGGTGTTGATTTTCCCAAGTAATTTATTGAATACTGCTGAAAGTGAAAAGCATTTTGTAGACTACAGACTGTTTGCCTGGTGATTTGGAGGTGATTTGGGACCTAAGGCTTGCTGTTAACACCCACTATCACAAGAGAACATCATACTGCATATCATTAACCTAGGAAAAGATGAAAATTCAAAATTTAGAATATCATTTCTACTGAATGTGTATCACTTTCAAAAACCCAATGAGTGAAAAACTATCATAAGTCAGGGATCTTATCTATAGGATATCATGTAAGATAAGAAATCACGGGCTCGGGTCTCCCTGGTGGCACAGTGGGTTAAGCAACAACACACTATGAAGCCACTGCAGCACGTGTTTGATCCCTGCTCCCAGCCAGGGAGGTGACCCACATGGCGCAGCAGACCTCTCCTGCCTCACCCCACCCCCACTGTTCCCCTCAGCAGTGTGTTTCAGTCAATCTCCCCACTCTGTCTCTGGTGGATCCTCTCACTGCCCACACCTCTGGCCTGTACCCCAGCTCTTGTATGCATAAATAGGTGACTCTTTAAAAAAAAAAAAAAAAGAAGTCACAGGCTCACACAGCAAAAGTATCTGACAGATACTGCACATGACATGAAGCTCTTCAGTTCAAGGCTTATTCTCTTTCCAGACCACTCGGTTCATAATGATCACCTTTCTCATAATTTCAGAATTTGTCTTCTTTTTTTGCCTTTACTATTTTACACTTGCATTGATAAAGTTTCTCTTTTTTTGACTAGTCAACTTTTTGTGGGTATATATTTGTTTTCCCAGTTAAATTTTAAACAGCATGAAGTTAGTGACTGCATTTTCTACTTTTCAGCATTCTCTTCAGTGGTTGCAATTTATTGTGCTTTGCAAACTGCATTTTTTACAAGACTTCACCAGCAAAAAGGTTAGAACTTTCTTTTAGCAATAAGTTTTTAATTAAGAAATGCGCTTTTTTAACATAATACTGTTGCATGCTTAATAACTTACAATATAGTTTAAATATAGCTAGTATGTTCACTGGGCAATTTTTAAAAATGTGTCATTCCATTTATTGGGATATATACTTTATTGTGATGTTCTGGAACCAAATCCATAATATCTCTGAGATATGCCTGTAATGGAAGCTTTCCATGTGAAATATGTCTAAAGCCTGTGTGTATGTCAAAATGAAGCCTTACTGGAAACCAGGAGTCCCCTCTGGCTTCCTGTTAGTACTTGAGCACTATTGCAAGGCAGCATCTCATATACACTGTTGCACTCATATGCTCCCAGCATGTATTTGTACATTTGAGAAACCAAAAGAGAAGACAACCATATCAACAGTTGATATCCTCATAGTATATAAAAACATGTACACATTTCCATTTCTAAAATTATTCTTAATGTTACCCCTTTGTAGAGGTTATAAAAATTTTAAAACTGTGGTTAATATGTGTCTGAATCAAAGGGTACCCTATTTTCATGCTGTACTTCGTTTAATAATTTTTCTTTTTTTTTTTTTTTTTTTTTTTTTTTTTTTTTTAANTTTTTTTTTTTTTTTTTTTTTTTTTTTTAGTATAACCAGTCTCTTGGCTAATGAGCTCTGCCTCTCAGTGGAATTACTAAATGGTAACCATGTTTCTAAATAGTTTCCTAGCCTCTGGCATGATTCTGTTTCTCCAGCACTAGGGTTTCCATGTTCTCCAAACTAATACAAAGTATAAAGGATAAGCATACTGTTTTATTTCTCCCCCAAAGGACTGCAATTGTTGGTCTGGTAGTATCCTGTGAGTGTGAAATCAGTTTACTTTTAATGCTCTAACTGCCTTTTACAGGAAGTTTCCACAAGATTACAGCGAGTACAAGGGAAATGAGCAGTTTGCGATTTCCTTTATTTTCAGTATAATCTTAGAAGGGAGGATGCTTACTGGGTCCAAAACTACTAAATAAAGCATTCCTCCCTTACCGTCATTCTCCCAAATGACTTTGGCTTTCTTGTTCTTTGAAGCTATGTCCCACTACAGCACATATGAAGAACTGAAATATCCATTACAAAAGAATTCCAAAACCACGTGCATATAAGCAAAATTTCAGTACAAGAGAGTACAAGAGAGTCTAAACATTTTCTTGGATTTTGTTTTAACCCTTTTAAAGTGACTAATAATTACCTAATTGCATAGGGCTGTGAAATGAAGTCCTTCAAAAACTTGCCTTCCTAACATCCTTGCCCACTATAAACTACAAACTCCAATTTACAAAGAGAATTAGGAATTAAAAGTCAAATGTGACTTGCCAGAAGTCATACATCAAAGTTCAAACTCTAATTTTCTACTTAAAAAAATCTGAGTGTGAATGTGTATATATCAGATATAACTTCTCAAAGATGGGTTCGTTGGTGGGATATTCAATTTCAAGTCATTATTCTGTGGATTATGACTCAGTATAAGAACTGTGCTTTAGAGAAAGAAGTACATTCCTTAGTGGGTCCTACATACAAATTTCCTTTATTATTAGTTCTCAGAGTATAGTCTGGAAACTTCTGGGGTCTCCTTTGGAAGTAGGTAGCCAGTTCTAAAGAGACTTCTTCCATCATCAGCAAAAATAAATAAAGAGGGCCTCCCTGGTGGCGCAGTGGGTTAAGCAACACACTATGAAGCAAACTGCAGCCACTGCAGCACGTGTTCAATCCCTGCTGCCAGCCAGGGAGGGGACCCACATGGCGCAGCAGACCTCTCCTGCTGTGCCCGCTGCTCCCCTCAGCAGTGCACTTCTGTTGATCTGCCTGTTCTGCTCCCCGCTCTCTGTGGTGAATCCTCTCACACCCCCCCCCCACACACACACACACCTCTGGCCTGTACCCCAGTGCTTGTATGCATAAATAAATAAATCTTTAAAAAAATAGTAAAAAAAGAAAGATCTTGTTCTCTTTTGGCCATGCTAGGAAGTTTATTGATCATGGTACCCACCACTCATTATGGCTATTTAAGTTAAAATTAATTTCATTTTATAAGATAAAATTATCCCTCAGTTGTACTAGTCAAATTCCAAGTGCTCAGCAACCTCAGATGGTCAGTGGGCACCATGTTGGATCATCTAGGTATAGAACATTTCTGTCATCACAGAAAGTTCTGTTGGGCACATAAATGTGCCGATGTGTTGCTGTAGAGAACACTGGTAGTTGTCTTGTTATTGATAAAGACATCTAACAATAATGTGCTCTCAAATTGTCATTGGTTTATTTTTTTCCCAAACATTTTATTTATCTATGCATACAAGAGCTGTGGGTACAGGCCAGAGTCCAGGGAGGTGAGAGTATTCACCAGAGACAGAGTGGGGAGGAGAACAGGCAGACTGACTGAAACACACTGCTGAGGGGAGCAGCAGGCCTCCATGTGAGTCCCCTCCCTGGCCGGCAGCAGGGATCGAACTCATGTTGCAGTGACTGCGGTTTGTTTCATAGTGCGTTGCTTAAACCACTGTGCCACCAGGGAGGACCAAATTGTCATTGGTTTAAACAGGAGTCCTGTATTTCTCCCTTCTTTCTTTTTTTTTTTTTTTTAGATTTATTTGTGCATACAAGAGCCGGGTACAATCCGGAGACATGGGGTTTGAGAGGATTCACCAGAGACAGAGTTGGGAGCAGAACAGGAGATCGACTGAAATACACTGCTGAGGGGAGCAGCGGGCGGAGCAGAAAAGGTCTGCTGCGCCAGGTCCCCTCCCTGGCGGTGGATCGAACTTGCGTTGTTATATCGTGGATGCTTCACAGTGCGGTGCTCAACCCGCTGTGCCACCAGGATGTTTCTCCCTTCTTTTGGTCTCAGACGTGTTTCATTGTCATCAGCCAAGACTAAAAAGAAGAATAATTTCATAATTAAAATCTTTGATAAACCCACAAAATATACCTATAATGGGAAACACTAATTTATTGTTTTTATTTTATAAAAATGTTTTAAATGTTCATGTTTAATACTATAAATCCTTGCAACTCAAAGCAGCATAGCTTCAACTGGAAGTTCATTAGAAATGCAGGTTCTTAGGCTTTACCTCAGTCCTACTGAATTTTAATCTTCATTTTAACATCTCCAGATGATTCATAGGCACATTAAAGTTTAAGAAGTCCCACTATAAATGATACTTATAGTTCTTTCTAATACTTCCTGGTCCTTCCTAACCTTAACTTGGTAAATAGTTCTTGAGACCCAACCAGCCTCTAAGTGTACAAAAATGAGATATTCCCAACATCATTTTCAGCCTTTTTCCTGCACCCCAAAGATATTTGTGCCTATTTCCTTTTAGCCATTTCTTTCTGATACAATTCGGACCGCTCAGCACCTTGTCTCTGCCCCTCTTTGGACTAAGTCTGCTCCTCAGTTCACTCCTTGCAGTTCTGGGACTCCTTTGGGAAACTGTGCCCTAGAGCGCTGCCGTTTTCTTCCCCAGCCCCGCGTTTGCATAAAACACAGACTCTACCAGCCCGTCACCTGAAAGTAAATCTAAATCATATGTGATGCATAGTTTAATGGCTATAATTCAAGGCCAGAATATAGACATTTAAATGAAAGAGTTTAGAAGAGAGTTACAAAGGAAATGTCAGTACTAGAAGTAAAAGATAGTTAACTTTTGTAACCTGTTTTGTATGACATTTATATTATGTAAATTTTTTTTTTTTTTTTTTGGTTTTCTGAGCCTTGCTAGATATAGTGTAAGATTTTGGAAACTAGAAAACAGACTGTTGAAATAGTGTGCTGAAGAGAAAAAAAGGGTCTCGAGAGAAGAGGATAATACAAATATATCAAAGGTGACAGACTCCCTAGGACTGCTTGTAGGAGATTTGCTTTCCAGAAACTTACATCTAGCAAGGGAGACTTGGGAAATCAAAAGGAAACACAGTTAATGCTTACTGTAACATGAATAAATGCTATGGTGAGTGAAAAATAATTGCTGATGTCTTCCTCTAATAACCCCTATCCTCACCCTACTCCCCCCCTCCCACGTGTCCATTTTGGAATACTGTATCTTTGTCTCTCTAAAATATCATCATAGTGAAAGATTAAATGATTATTAGAGGTCAAAAATTTTGTTCCAATGACTTCTGGCTAGTCCTCACCACACCAGAATGAGGTGTTTTCGTTCTCTATGGTTCCTCCCCTAGGAGGAATATAAGGGAACCAAATAAGGATCAAGGAAAGGAATAAGAACAACAATAATAATAACAATAAAGACACAAAAACCAAACATGAAAAGGCAAGGACAAATTGGGGACACTTGGTGGAGAGGGGGGAGGGGAAGGGTTGAGGGCAGGTGGGAGCACGGGGGACTGAGGTGATGGTGCACTGGTGATATGGTGATGGGGAATACATGGGGATTACAATTGATGTCAAATATATATAAATTAAAGGGGAAAAATAGAATAAAAAAATAATAATAAAACAAACAAAAAAGAGATTTTAAATCCTCAAAAGACACTGACTTTCCTTCAAACTGGAAAATGCTACCTCACTCTAAAACTTTATCAAGATCCCTAGAGCACTTCACACCCTCCTTGTCTTCTGGGTCTTAGCCAATCTTTGTTTATTTGAAGTTTCCTTCCTTTGTTGGATCACCCTAATCCCTCCTCCTTCTGAGTGGTGACAAGCTGTGCCAAGTACTTTGAACAGCCTTGACCTGAGTATAGTCCTTGTTTATTTTAAGTACATCTCTTGATATTGTCTATAAAAGTTTTTTGGATTGATTTGGGAAATGAAACTGCTTTCTACCACCCCAGTCTATATCTTACAAATGAAGTTATTCTCAGTATGTCTATGGTACTATTGTTAACTGTGTAGTTGATTAATGTCTCTATTTAGTTATCCATCATTTCCAAGTTTTTATAAAATCCAAATATTCATATGTACCATTTTATTTTGTATAATTTGTACAGTGAAATGTCTGATCAAATGCAAATAATAATAGCAATTTTACTATTCCAAAAGGACAAGTTTTCAATTTTTATTTTGAATTATATCTCTGGACCTTTTCTCTATGTAAATGTATAAATGATATTATTTTGCCAAACATTCATTCAAATTCATAAATTCTATTTCTATATTTCCCTGGTTTCTTTTTTTTACTTTGTCTATCTACAATAGGAAATTTCCTTAGAAATCACTCAAAAATCTAACTCAATGCTAAATTATCATTTCTTGTTTTTTTTTTAATTCTTTGTTATCACCTTCAATTTTGATTTTGATCTTTATAAAAACCAAAAAATACTTAGTAAAGGATGAAGAAAACCTTCAAAACACCATCATTCCAATTTATTCGGGTGTGGAGTTTAGGTCCAACTCAAAAAAGATCTCCCTTTGATCACAGAAGAGAGTTTTATCAGAAATATTAATTAGTTAACTAATTTTATGTGTCAGGTTCAGTACTAGATAGCACTGACTTCGATTTCAAGGAACTGACAATCTAGTGAATATGTAAAGTTACCATTACGGTGCTAAGTGCTGTAAGTGTTGTTTCAGGGAGAAACTGATTTTGCTTCACTTTAAATAGAAAAATAATAGTAGGTGAATCACCATAAAACATGATTTTGAACATAACCAGGAACAATGAAAATGACTTTACCCTTGTGTTCAGGGAGAGTGTGGCTAAAAAATAAAGATGATGGTTTTATTTTTTTGTATAAGTTTAAGCTCCAAGGGGACAACTAGAGATAAGAGACAGACATTTGAAAAGTGATTCCTTTTTGTTTACTTTTATGTAAGACTAGAATGCTGAACATGAAATCCCATGACAATGACGCTCTCATAACTGTTCCCCACCCTGTAACCTATCTAGGTCAATTCACTCCTTACACTGATACCTGCTTCATTTTCCCTGGCAGAAATGTCTTTTTGATACATTGTAGTGGCCTAGTGGATGTTCCTGTAGATGACTTATTTGTTTTCTGGCAGTTATTTATTGTACAGGCCCTCTTAATATGTGTCAGCTAGTACATAAATACACTTTTAAAATAATCTTTTGCATAATGCACTTTGATTTGATTCCTAGCTCAAGACCGGTCCTGCTTCTCATCTCATCCATGCCAGGTAATTTCCATAAAGTCTTCCGTATCATTTGTTCTGAGTGCATGTAGAAATTCTAAACTGGATATGAATTTTTGCTCTGTTTTATTCCAGAAAGTGTATTTAGACCTCTGGTATATATTTTGAATATCAAAATAAGGAGACCATGGGTGTTTCTTTCTTAGATTTCTATTATCTCCCCAAAATATCTAGTATTGGACCTTCAGCACTGTTGACAGACAGATGTTGACTGTTGGCCTCCTCCAAATTTGAAGGAAACACATGTAAAATTTAAAACAATAATTTAAAAATTCAAAATTAATAGCAAGATGTAAAATCCCCAAGATTTAGTCAGATAAATCAGATATATCTGAGTTGAAGGTTTGCATGAACTCTCCATATATCACTACAGTATAAAGACTAACAAGTGCAAAGACAAAACTACTAAACTACCCTGTTTGTTCATTTTTAAATTAGAATAAGTTCTCCTTTAAAAAACTTTGATCTCTACAGAAAGGTAGTACAGAGCAAAAGTGAGGACTCCAAATCCATTTGCCTCAAAAGTGGCCACTATCAACTGTTTGGAATATATAATTTCAGATTCTTTTCTATATACTACATTCACATAGTAAACACAGTTTCTACATATTACTCTACTTCCTTGTTAACTTGCCTTGTACATTTTCAATATTAGTGTCTATTATTTCAAATAGTATCTTATAATGTGGGTATGGCTATAATTTATTTGTTTCCTCTCTGTGAATGGACATCAATTATTGCTCACTTCCTGTTTTGTTTTGTTTTTTTAGGATTTATTTATTTATGCATACAAGAGCTGGGGTACAGGCCAGAATATTAGGAGGTGAGAGGATTCACCAGAGACAGAGCGGGGAGCAGGACAGGCAGACTGACTGAAACACACTGCTGAGGGGAGCAGCGGGCTAGACAGGAGAGGTCTGCTGCACCATGTGGGTCACCTCTCTGGTCGGCAGCAGGGATTGAACTCATGCTGCAGTGGCTGCAGTTTGCTTCATAGTGTGTTGTTTAACCCACTGCGCCACCAGTGAGGTCCTGTTTTGTTTTTAATTAGAAAAAAAAATGCTTCTGCGAACATCTCTGTGTACTTATCTTTGTCCTTATAAGTGAAGATTTCTATCAGAAATATTTATATAAGTAAAATGAACATTTTAAATAATGGAAGAGAATGCAAAATTATCTAAGAAAAACAGTTCCACTTTTTAATCAAGTATTTTCTTATCTCTAGAGTATAAGCATACACTCTTCTTTCTATCCTCCCCCAAAGTGGATATTCAGTTTTCAATTTTAGCCAGTGTAATGCTCCCCAGATAAGTGTCTTATTATTGTTTTGTTTTGATTTTTCCTAAATCAGTAGGTTTAATTTCATTCATGCTGCTTCTTTAGTGAATTTTCTGATCCATCCAGTTCTCACTAATATCTCTTTGCCTTAATTTCTTTAGCTGTTCCCTTAGCTGAATATAGTTGTGAAGTAACTGTGATGAAAATATTCATTTATAAGTCACTATTACCAGTGAGTCATTATCTATTCTAAGAAAAATAGATAAAAACATGAGAGTTGTTTCGATAGACTTTAAGATCATCTTTCCTATGTTTGATATTCCATTTTTATTTATGTCATTTTAAATATAGCTTTTGCTCCTGTCACATAATATACATTGTATTCAGACTAGCAATAACAATACATACACATGAGGAAGAAATTCAACAGAACTACTTATGTTGTGTTACTATAAAACATACATTTATCCATATTATTCCCCCAGCACAGCCTCCCCAGCACCAAGGTGTTAAATACAACAAGCATTATTGCTAAAACTGTTATGAGACAGATACTTATCTGCTGCTTCTCCCAGACCAGTAATAGAGAATAAACCTCTTGATAAATACAAATGGGTAAATATTGCTGAGCTCCATTCTGCAACAATGTGGTGCATGTTCTTCTCTGGTAGAAGACAGGAAAATAATTAGAATAGCTAACATTTATTGAGTGCATACTGCCTGCCAGACTCTGCTCCATGTACTTTTTCATATACTAACACTGGTCCCACCAAGAGACAGATACTAATACTATCAGCGCCACAGACAGAAAGCATATTAACTTAAATAATTTGCTTGGGTAAGTCTCACAGCAAAAAAGTGGCAGGACTCAGCTCTGAGTCCTGGGTCTCCTCACAGCAAGGATGCTACACTTCCAACATGAATGTTTGACTGAATGGCAACAGAGGGGAAAGGAACTATAATAATGATAGGAACAAGAAGAGAAAAGAAAGGCGTGAGGAATAAGAAAAGAAAAAATAATGAAAATGAAGTTCAAGGAAGCAGTATGGAATGGCGGCAATTATTCACCAATCTCATGCCACAAACCCAGTGGCCTGTGCATTTCAGGAACAATGATTTGCCCTGCATTGTGGGTTCAGTGTCCCTCAGGGTACACCTTGGCCAAGTCACCCCTTCACACTCACATCCATATACACTTTTTCCACACTTGAGAACTCTGTCTTGGTATCTTCTCTTTCTGTACTTCTAAGATTCATAATTGTGGAGATGTGAACGCTTACAAAGCAAGATGGGATTGAATCCACACTCATGGTCTGATTTGTGCCTTTAGACGTTATTGAGCCAGTAGCCACAGGTTTATAAAATATGTTCTTAAGAAAATTGTAGAAAAAATATTGTAAAATTTGGATATCAATTTCAAGTTCGCCATAGTCCATTAGACTCAATTTTAAGCACAGTTAAAAAAAAAAAAAAAAGGAAATTCTGGGACAATGGTCGTCAATATCAGTCAGTGTTTTTTCTGCCCCACCTCCTCACCACCCCCATCTCCTGACATTTATAGTTGTCACAACTGGGCAGCGGGAGGGGAAAACCACTGGTGTCTAGTGAGCAAACGCCAGGCATGCTCTAAAGACAGTTTCTCATAGCAAAGAGCTGTCTGACCCAGGCTGAGAGCCCCTATTCTGAAAGGCAGTGCTACCCAGGTTAGATTAAAACTCCTCTCTGGTGGCATGGGAATTTGCCCCCTAAGAAAATACAAGGACAATTGTAACTTTTCTTTCCAGCCAAATTCTGCTTTTTCCTTCCAACTCCTTCCTGTCTGTCCTAAGGCCAAGCCATTCATGAAAAAAAAAAAAAAAAAGTGCCAAACAGAAGTAGTGTTATGATCCAAGCCAAAATATTTGGGTGTAATTTCTTGCCAGGATTTTCAACCTCTGGTCAGGGAATATTTTGGAAAAGAATTTTCTGAATGATATTATTTGGGTGTTCTTCTTTTATAAAAAAGGCATGGGTTGAAATGAAACTGAGCCAGTGTTGGGATGATAATAGGAGAAAAGAAACAAAAAGCTTTATTCTGCTGAAATTGCTTAAAGAATATTTATAACCCAGTAATTAGATGAAGGTATTTAGATGAAGCATCCTTATCTTAAGGAAATCTCTTAAATAATTGAATATTGACTTTTTTAATGAGTCTAGGCAAGATAACTTGTGATAAATTTAGAGTGTAAGAAAATCACAGTGTTAATAATACACTTGAAATTTATATACTATTTAAAATTTTATGTCCCATGTACTCTTTTCAGTACTATGTATGTTATCTCATGTAAAATTGATATACTAAGTGAAGCGTAAAAAAAGGTAAAGTTATTGTCCAAGCTTATATACGCTAATAAGAAGCATATCAGGATTTGAATGCATGCTCACTAACTTCAACCAAGTCTAACATTGTTTACACAATTTCTTCTTTTTGTCTCATTATTCCTATTCCCACATCACTCAAAGAATACAATATACCCTTGTGGACAATTAAAAAGATATAAGGCCCAAATAAAAACAATGATAAATCATATACATGTACTAATATATTCATAAATTATGTTCACTATAATAAGCTAAATATGTATAATATATCAAAATAAATATTTTTAAATGATGAGATTAAAAAACAAGTAAAAGTAAAAGCACTAATGCTTTATTCCTATACCTCAATGAGTCACCATCTTGTGTATTTCTGAGATTCTCCCATCCTTTTAGAGACCATCAGAGTAACTGGGTAAGTTCATCTTTGTTGTTTGTGTCAAACTAGGAGATTTTAGCCATCTCTAACAAAATTTTTTGTCAGATTAGTATTAGCCAATCCCAGCTTGGACCTACACTTAAAACCAAATGACATAACAGAAATAGAAGAGGACAACCCTCATCCATGAAAATTATGCATGAAGAACATGTTGGAAACGGATTTCTACCCCTTTCTCACCATCAAGATCAAAATATAATGTGACAAGGCAGATCAACTGCATAAGAT
The DNA here is from genome assembly GCA_019455555.1 of Galemys pyrenaicus. Lineage (NCBI taxonomy): Eukaryota > Metazoa > Chordata > Mammalia > Eulipotyphla > Talpidae > Galemys > Galemys pyrenaicus. The sequence goes on along the minus strand of JAGFMF010011739.1, from coordinate 6,837,670 downwards.
TGAAAACTTGCCAGTACTTCATTAAAAAAAAAAACAACTTTATTTCAAAGCCCTAAGGAATTCCCTTCAGTACATCTTCCACAGAAGTCATTCAGTAAAACAGATACTGGAGTTATTAGTGAAAATGTAAAACTATTATAATACGAATAAGAAAGGCAGATTCTAAACCTACCATTCAGTTACTTTGTGTAATAAGTTTTTACTAAATTTTGTGTAATTTTCTCCTATTTCATTTTTTAAAAGATTTATTTATTTATGCATACAAGAACTAGGGTACATGCCAGAGGTGCAGGGGATGAGGATTCACCAGAGACAGAGTGAGGAACAGAACAGGTGGATTGACTGAAACACACTGCTGAGGGGAGCAGCGGGTGAGACAGGAGAGGTCTGCTGAGTCATATGGGTCACCTCCCTGGCTGGGGATAGAATTCATGCTACAGTGGCTGTGACTAGCTTCTTATAAGGTTCTACAACTTAACTCCTTGCGCCCCTCTTCTTTCATTTTTTACCAGGGCCCTTGATTTGACCCATTGAGCAGATGGAACTCTGTCTCAGGCCTATGATTAAGGTGATAGGAACAAAATACCAAAATTTTAAATGATGAAAGCAGATTCTCCCTTTTAACTTTCCTGGGGTTATAGAAATAATATTCATTCTGTCTTGTTTCTCAATGATTTACCATCACATTTAAGTAAAATGATATTTCATTTAACTCCCTGACATCCTGAGAGAAAATATCTCTTTGATCCCCACTTTAGGAACTAATCTCCCATTGACAGAATATATCTTCTGTCTTCAAATCTGCTCCAGTTAAATTACTTCCTGTCAAAGTATGTTTCTATCTGGCTTCCCTGTAGCCTTTATAATCCCTAAAATTTTTAATTTTTAGAAATTAAACAGAGACTAGAATATATTGTACACAACTATTTCCATCTCTGTTAGTAGATAATTTAATGATTAATTGGCTAATTTGATATTTTTAATGGGGAATTTAATGTGATGATTCTAAGGCATCTAATTCCCTAAGGGCAATAATGGGTCTCAGGTTCAACCACTATCATGGTTTAATAGTTATTTTGGCCTTTTTGCTCTACTTCTGTGTTTGCTGTTGCTTTGTTTTGGCTATTTCTACTTATCCGGATCAAATTGGGAAAGTTGATCACCAACCTTAATTGAATCACACAAAATGTCAGGACGGTGTCATTTAAAACAATTGCAGGTTTGTGTATTTCCATTTTCAGCCTCTAAAAGAAGGCTGATTTTTTTAAAAATTGAAATTCCTTGGGAAAAGCTCATATTGGCTCAGTTTGGGTGTGCCTATGCCTGAACCAATCACCATTAGCTAAGGGCAGTGTTAGATTTTACAAATTTGATGATTAGTAGTGTGTCCCATTATAATCACATTGATGAAAGAATTGAAGGGCCGAAGGCCCCTCATGGAGTGAGAGCTTGGAGGAAAGATTATCTGTATCTATTACAGAAATTACTTAATCCAGGCCTTTCATGTATTAGATGATGAAAATGAGGCTCAGAGAAGTGGGTTGACCAAGGCTAGTGAGAAAGCCAAATAAGATCCCGGGTGTCTTGAGTGTCAGATTTGTGTTCTTTTACTCAATAGACATTTACTGAGGATTCGTTATGTATCAGACCTCATTTCAGGTGTTCAGATTGGTTGTAACATAAATAAAAGTCACAGAAATCCTTGTCCTCACTATATTACTTCTTAGATCAAAAAGGTTGTCTTATGATCTGCCTTCTAAATAGCATCCTTTTCTTCACTGTCCCTCATCTTCCTTATTGAAAACTTCAAGAAATACACTATTCTCTCTTCCTTTATGTTCTTTCCCACATGACAATTGATTTTGAAATTAGCTTTTAGTTCTAAACCACAAATAGAATGATTGCTCTGTTAGCAATTACAGCCAAAAACAAACAAACAAGCAAACAGACAAACAAACCAAAAACACAAGAACAAAAAGGTCAAAGATAAACCAAAGGGAACATGGGGCAGGGGATGAGGGCATAAAGAGCACAAGGGACTGAGGTGATGGTACACGGGTGAAATGGTGGTGGGAACCCCCTGGGGACTACAAATAATGTCAAATATAATTAAATAAATCTAATAATTAAAAAAAAGCACCAATAAACAGGTTTTCCATCTCAAAAAAAAAAAAGATTGCTCTGTTAGACACCAGGTCATAAGATACATATTTAGCATACACAAGGTTTTTGAAAGGATAGGGAATGTTTTCACCATAGAGAAGGCACTCTGTTAGTGGAGAGGAATAAACACCTTTATTTAGTGTTTATTATGCCCTATTTACTGCTTTGCCTCAATGGAGGAACATGTATATGTAAAGATTGCAGATTCTTTGGGAAATTTTTGGAAATCAAAACGATTTATAGTCAGGTACTATATTTTCCATTTGCTAGTTATGCGACTTCAGAACTTCTCTTCACCTTAGTTTCATGATTTATAAAATAAGAGTGGGAATCATATCATTTCTATTGGAATTATTTATAATTTATAGTTCCAATTTTTTAAAGATTTATTTATTTATGCATACAAGCACTGGGGTACAGGCCAGAGGTTTGGGGGGTGAGAGGATTCACCACAGAGAGCGGGGAGCAGAACAGGCAGATCAATGGAAGTACACTGCTGAGGGGAGCAGCGGGCACGACAGGAGAGGTCTGCCGCGCCATGTGGGTCCCCACCCTGGCCGGCAGCAGGGATAGAACTCGTGCTGCAGTGGCTGCGGTTTGCTTCATAGTGCGTTTCTTAACCCACTGCGCCACCAGGGAGGCCCTATAGTTCCAATTTTTTAAAACGACTGGACAAACCAATGAAATATAAAATCCATGCAAGTATCAAATTCTATACTTTATGACTGAAGGTGCTTTCATTTCTGCTTCTTGTGAAGGTGAAGCACCCTGCATTTTACTATTTGTACACAGGTCCTAACTGACCTAAATATATTCAGTAAAGCACCAAATTAGTTTTCTTCTTTAATTATCAAATATATGTATGGAAATATAGAGGTGGATATATACCAAACTATCAACAATGTGTTGATACAATGGGATTTGTGATTATAAGAGGATTGTTCATTTTTACTGTTTTTGGTTTTTGTTTGCTTAAGAAATAATCTCTACCTTATTTTTATCACAATAATTTAAAATAGTGTTCTTCAAAATACAAAGTTAACTGGAAAAACTCTAGAAAGAGGGGTTGGAAACCACCTTTAGGATCCAAAGGCTTAGAAGCTCAGCTTTATAATTGTGATGTGTTTTGATCAGTACTACAGTCCCAGAACTTTCAGAGAATGGATGCTAGGTTCTGGGGTGTGTGTGTGTGTGTATCAGTACTACAGTCCCAGAACTTTCAGAGAATGGATGCTAGGTTCTGGGGTGTGTGTGTGTGTGTGTGTGTGTGTGTGTGTGTAGCAGAGCATCCCAAAGAGGGTAAGGGTTTTAGAAACCAGAAAATCTAGTAAATATTTTGAATAACAGTCTCAGAGAAGGAAAGTGGAGAAGTCAGTAGCACTATGTAATCAGAGGCAGTTCTGGGATTAGAATCTTAACCCTCCTGACTTCCAAGTAAACCCCATGAGTTAGTTTCCTTCAGCTGTCCTAGAAGTCTGAAATGATGGTGTCTCAGGGCAATGCTGTCTCTGAGGGTTCTGGGGGATGACCCTTCCATGCCTCTTGCTGGTGTCTGGAGGTAGTCACCAGTTCTTGATGTTCTTGGTTTAAAGATGCATCCCTCTCATTTCTGCATCATGGTCAAATGACATTTTTGCTGTGTGTTTCTCTGTCTTTGTATTTTTTTAAAAACTCAGATTTTGAGTTTACCCTAGTCCAGTATACCTCATCTTACATTTTATTACATCTAAGTCCCAATTTCCAAATAAGATTAAATTTATGTTACCAGGGGTCAGGACTTGAACATAACTTTTAGAGAGGTACAATTTAATCCATCACACCCTGTTTCAATATTCAATGATAATCATTACTATCAACTTCTAATTTTCACTGACCACTTGCCATGTCACAGGCACTGGCTATGTTCTTTATGTGCATTATTTTACAAGAGTCTCTTTTTACATCGTGGACATCTTTATTGTCTCCATTTTACTAATGAGGAAAATGAAGTCCAGAGAGGTTAAGCAACTTGCCTAGCATCTCATACAGTGGTGTGGCAGATTGTGATTTCCAAGAACAGCCAGCACAATATTTCAGTCCCCTGTGCACTTCCAAACCCCTGTGTATCCCCATAAGAAACAGAAGCTTTTCCTTTTCTATCTGAACATGGATAAGATCTTGTGGTGGTCTCTGTGAATAGGGTGCAGGAAAAGTCACACTAGGTAACTTCCAAAACTATTGTCATGAAATGTGCTACAACTTCTAGCTGTCTCTCTCTTTTAGGATGCTTGATTTGAAACCCAGCCTCCATGCTGTGAGGATGTCCAACCAACCACATGGAGAAGCCATGTGGAAAGAAATGAGGCCAGCCTCCAGTTGGCATCAATTGCCACAGATGTGAGTGAGCCTCCAGAGGTCCTGGCCTTTGAACTTTCCACCTGTGGCCCAAAAGAGGAAGAGCAGAGATAAGCAATCCATCATGGTTGGTGTGCTCTGTCTGAATTCCTGATGCACTGCAAACAACTGGGAAATTTAGGCAGATTTGACCTTGGACAAGGCTGGTTCTAGGAGCTCAGATAATAATATCAAACTCAGACTCTCTGAATTCTTCAACATTGCCTTCTCTGTAGTGTCTTCATCTTCTGGCTGGGATTTCCCTAGTAACTTCAGGTTCTCCATATCACAGGAAGTAAGCTTCTGTGTCTAATGGAGAGAGATTATTTGCATGGAAAAGAGGACTAGATGGAGGTTTGGGAAAAAGGTATGGAGCTTCCATGCCCTCTTGAAGCATGCCATTACCCCCAAATCTTTACACCTTGCAAGTCTCAATCAAATTTCTTTGAAAACAGGATGATCTTGTCTCCTAGGATTGGCATTATAACAGGTTGCTGCCGTGCTTAAAAGAAAAAAAATAGAAATTCATAAAATAGCCTAAAACGTCTCATGGTGATTTTGCATGAATAAATGCCAAATAGAAGGAAAAAGGAATGGGAAGGAAAGACATTTTATTTTTGCCCACTGGATGACTTTAGCATATCTACTAGATTCATTTTTTAAAGACCTATTTTAATTTATTTATAGCCTGGGCACATAGAACAACACTTTTTTTTTTTTGTCTGATAGCTGAATTCTATAAAAAACAAAATGAAACAAAACACAATCTTGGATCCAGCATCCCCACATTATCCTGTGTTCCCTTGACTACCAGAAGACTATGACTTGGTTGGCCCTAAAAGGGACAGCATGTGCAATGTGCCAGTTCCCCAAAACAGCATCCACTTCTGGATTCTGGATAGGCATTCCTGGAAGCAACCACTCAGGAGTGCTACTTTTAGCAACAGTAGCAGTTAAGATATAATGCTCTGGTCTGGACACTGTGCTGTATCTTTTCTGAGTTTCTTGAATGAAACTACTGTTTGTGGGTGCTTGCTGAGCTAATAGCTGAGTGATAGTCTTCATGTTACATAGCTGTCAGTGTTAGCTCACTCAAAATTGGCCACAGAGTAAATGTTCTGGAGTGGCATCTTGGCAATGGATATCAAAAACCTTAAATCAGCACAAAATTTATCTCAGTAGTTATACCTCTTAAGAATTTATCCTAAGGAAATGAACATGTAGTGTAGTAGCTGGCACATAGGAAATATGCAATAAATATTAGCTGTTATTTTAAAGATAGTAAATAAATGGTACATGTCTGTGTAATATAGTACTAGGCAGTCACTAAGAAGCATGCCAATGGTTTTCAAATTTCTATGTACACCAGAATTGCCCGAGGATCTTATTAAAAATGAAATTTCCCAGACCCCATCCATCATAGTCCAAGAATAACTTGCAAAGGGTATAGAAAAGTTGGGCTTCATAAGAACTCAGTGTATATTATAGCAAGGATATTACATTTGCTTAAAGAATTATTATTTATATTAAAGTCTTGGTGACTATTCTTAACCAGTCTATTCACAAACAATCCATCTGTTTTCAAATGGCCCAATTAATTCCTTCATGTCATTGCAAACAGGCCTTAGTTGAAGCTATACCTCCTTCAATGATGTTTCCTTTAAATCATTATCAAATGTCTTCTCCTCAACTCCCCCAAATTACAAAACCCTCCCTCTATATTGAAAGATTGATAGATAGCTCTTTAATTAAAAAAAAAATTAACATTGTCCTTCAAGACAAGGTGTTCATTTAGGGTTATATTCACATTGTCAAAGAAGTTCTTTTAGTTGGTCTTCTCTGTGTGTATTTTCAAAAACGTCTGTACTGGGATGAAATGTAGTTGGAAGACTATGGTTGAAGAAAAAGAAAACACTTAGCTGTCAATTCCAAAGGTTTTGCAGCACCAAGATAAGTAACTGTTTATCTGTAGTTCCCTTTTTTTCTCAAAAAAAAAAAAAAAAACACACTAAGAAAATGACCAACACAGTGTTAAATTAAACAAAGAGACTATTACACTGAGATGGCTCTAATGGTTATTTGCCGATACCTGAGCCTAAAATGTCTCAATAGTAAGAAATGGAAACCTAGGGCATACCAATCACAACCAACCAACTTGACTTTTCCCAATAAGGCAAAAGCTTCAGCTATAATCAATCAAGTGACTTCCCTGCTTTACCTATGCCTTCTCTCTGTGCATGCCTTTCCCCTACCTCCTGGGGATGGGGTTCTCCTAAACACTCCTGATTTGAATAGAATTTTCCTTGAATGAACTCTTAAAAATTTAATATGCCTCAGTTTGTTACAGAATGCATCTCCATAAAAGGGGGAAGGACCATCACAGCCCAATGACATCCCAGTGACATACAACATTTTCCCTGCCTCCACTTAAATGCAGCTGCCTTGGATTACAAGTCCCTATAATTTCTTGAATAGGGGGCAGCTAGGAAGGAGAGAGGTGGTTTTATAAATAGAGGGCCACAAACGTGAAGAAGGGCTTGGAGGCGGTATATAAAGGAGAGACATGTAGAGATGGTTAGAAGAGACAGGTGGGTAAAAAACATGTGAGTGGGCTGCTCCTGACCCCTGACAGAAAACATGGCAAGCTTTATCCTGATGTGGTATATTTAAAATTTTGAGTGTCTCCTGTCCCAACTCTTTGGAACTTACCTAACCCCTTTCTTGTGATCTTAGGTGTCTTAGGTTCATAGCAAGCTTTCAAGATTCAGAGTCCCCACTTCAGGTCAACTTTGTTTGGCTGGGCATTTGCCCACAATTGAAATGGGTAATTTTTGGAGTTTTATTGGGGAAGTATTATTTGAAATCCCTTTTCTTGCTCTCAGTGCACACCAATTCTATTAAAATTCTATCATACAGAGAGTATATTTACTTGCTTTTGTGCACAGATGTTCAAATCGCTTTTATTTTTTTAAAATCTGCATAAAGTGCTTTATATTTTTATTTAGCTTTTTAAATTTATATATATTTGACATCAGTTGTAATCCCCATATATTTCCCATCACCATATCACCAGTGCACCATCACCTCAGTCCCCCGTGCTCCCATCTGCCCTCAACTGTCCCCCTCCCCCCTCTCCACCAAGTGTCCCCAATTTGTCCTTGTCTTTTCATTTTTGGTTCTTGTGTCTTTATTGTTATTAATATTATTGTTCTTATTCCTTTCTTTGATCCTTATTTGGTTCCCTTATGTTCCTTCTAGGGGAGGAACCATCTGGTATTTTTCTTTTGCCTTCTGACTTATTTTGCTGAGCATAATCCCTTCAGGTTCCATCCATGTTCCTATTAATGTGTCTAGTTTTTTATTTTTGATTGCAGAGTAGTATTCCATCGTGTATATATGCAAATGACCAATAGGCATATGAAAAAATGCTCAACTTCTCTTGTCATCAGAGAAATGCAAATCAAAACCACTATGAGATACCACCTCACACCAGTGAGAATGGCACATATCAGAAAAAGTAGCAACAAAAAATGTTGGCGAAGATGTGGAGAAAAAGGAACTCTCTTACACTGCTGGTGGGAATGCAAGCTGGTCCAACCATTATGGAGAGCAGTATGGTGGTTCCTCAATCTACTAAGAATGGAATTTCCATATGATCCAGCAACCCCACTCCTAGGAATATACCCAAAAGACACAAAAACTCTGATTCAAAAGAATACTTGCACCCCTATGTTTATAGCAGCACTCTTTACAATAGGTAAGACCTGGAAACAACCTAAATGCACAAAAACAGATGAGTGGATCAAATCGCTTTTAGAGGGTACATCCCTTAACAGTTTGGGATCCCTGGTAACCCTCAGTTATTTTATAGCAAATCTGTCTTTCAACAACTGCATTTGTTTTGTTCCAGGTGAACCATTATTTCAAATTAGTACAACAGATTGTGTTCACATTGGAAATTCCAGAATATTCTTTTTTCCTGGGTATTCTTTACTGTTTATCTTTACTATTCCAAAATATAGAACTGAGCCATGAACAGCAGAGTGATTCAATAAGTACTGATATGTCATATTTTAGAGGGAGTGTTAAAGTACTATTTTTTTAGTCATTTCCAATGACAAGTTATCTAATAATGGTAGTTTATATTTATGTAATGCTTATATGTGCCAGGAACTGCTTTACCCATATATATAAGTTTTTAGATCTCACCTTGTAAGCTGGTAACACCATTATTCATCCCATATTCATCCCATTTTACAGCTGAGGAAATCTCATCCCATACAGGTTAAAGCAGTTGCCCATGGTCATACACACACACACACACACACACACACACACAATCTCTAAGAACCCATGAATTCTTTGAGTCTTCATGTGTAACCACTTACCCCAGTCTTAGTTATACCACGCTAGGATGGACTTTTCTCCAACTACTGGAGAAGCTGGAGGAGAGATGGCAAAGGATGTAGAGAGGGATGAACAAAACTGGGAGGGTTCTGAAGGTAGCAATGTGGAAATATGAGAGCAGGAGCTGGTCAGAAAGCCTGTTCATCTCTGCCTCTGATTGGGTAAGGATTTGGGGGAAAAGGTATATCATATTCTTGAACCTCAGAACCTTTTTCCTGTTTGTAAAAAGGTGATGCTAGTACCCTCTCATCTTGTTCTCATAATGAAATAAGATAATATATATGCAATAGGCTCAGAGAAACCTTAGCTGTCCCCTTCCCCCACCTGCACTCATAAACGAAGAAAGCAACTTGAGATCTTTGAATTAAATAAATTGAAGTTAAACTTTACTTAGAACTAGAACTAGCAAACAAAACAAAAATAAAGACCTAAAAGAAGTTTGCATGTAAATACTAATTTCCATAATTTCAAATGTTTTTTTTTTACTCTCTTCATTTAAAAAGAGTTTCTTTTTATCTTTCATCTTCCTTTCTTATTTCCTCCTCTGTTTCTTAGCAGAATACTTTTTAAAAACCTCCAGATCTGACTCACTTAATTAAGAGGAAAGTAGGATAAATTTCTCCGAGGGTCAGAATCTATGGAAAGCAGAGTGCCTTGGGAGACACTAAGCTACAGAACAGAAACTCACACACACAAAATGCTAGCTGAGCTGGGAGATGAATATTCTAGAGGGAGGAAGCATGTGAATGACTAAAATTGATAGATTATTTCTGGCTGGAATGTACTTTCCCAAGTTTTATGATGTTTTTATATATCTATATATATTTTAAAATATTTATGCATAAAAGAACTGGGGTACAGGCTAGAGGTGTGGGGATGAGAAGATTCACCAGAGACAGAGTGGGGAACAGAACAGGAGAATCTACTGAAATACACTGCTGAGGGAAGTAGTGGGTGAGACAGGAGAGGTCTGCTGCGCCATGTGGGTCATCTCCCTGGCCAGGGATCGAACTCATGCTGCAATGGCTGTGGATGCTTCATAGGGCGGTGCTTAACCCTTTGTGCCACCAGAGAGGCCCTTGATGTTTATATATATTGTTGATTTACTTTAACTAGAATGCTGTCCCCTGTCTGGGCCTAAGTCTTCTATTTCTTTTGGTATCCCCTTAGAAAACTTTAAGTTGTTTCATTTATGTTTATCTAATTGGTCATCCAAATGCTGATTGGAGTAAGAAAATACATCTTCTGCATTGATTTTATCTTTGTGCACACAGGGAAGAAATGGACATTATGGTTAAAGAGCCCTGGGTTGAACTTCATTTCACTAAGGTATTAGACAGGTGACCTCGGGCAAATTACTAAATCTTTCTAAATGCCTTTATTAAGTAGGCATAAGAATAGTAACAGCTGAATAGATTTGTTTGCTTGAGCTAATATATGGAAAACACTAGCATAGGAATGGAACCTAAGAATTTTTCATTACATGGTAGCTTTAAAATAATTTTTTAGCCTATTTTTCTCTCTCCCATAAGTGCCTAACTATGTGCTCAATTTAATGAGTTTATGAGGTAAAGTATGTGAATGAAATAAAGGTAAACTATCAGTTAGGCGGTGGAGAAGTTATGTCATTAAAAAAATAGCTTCCTTTTAGAGGTTGGAAGAATTTTTAATGTTCTAGGTTATGTTTTATATTTTAGATGCAAATCAGAAAGGGGTGACAAAGACATTAAGATAAATACAGAGGGATATCCTGCATAGTGGTTAGTGCATCTTATTTGCAGGAATAATTTTTACCTTAACTATATGAGTGGAATACCATATCATTTGGGGAAGCTTTTTAAAAACAGGGCTTATTTTCCATGAAACTAAAATAGCTGATTTAAAACTGAATGATTCAGTTCAATTATCAAGACTGAAAGAGTGCTTAGATCTGCTGCTCCCCCACCCTCTTTAAATTAGAAGCTGTGGGGGTGGATGAGGCTACCTAGCAAATACCTTCTACCTCTAAGTGACTTGTTATTTTCATTTCACTTCAGACAAATAAGTATATTTTTATGCATATGACATGTACTATGTACCTGAGATTCAAAAACGAGAAAGCCGTAATTGTATCTCTGGAAAATAAAAATGTATTGAATACATGGAAATTGTGCTTTTGAGGAATGTGATCATGTTCATGTCTACTTATTATAAGGCTGATATTCCTACTGGTTTATAGATCTCTGTGTCTATATATGTTTTCCAGGTTGTTGGTTTACTAGGTTAGGTGGATATTTATTTTCCATCTTGTGAATGACAGTCAAAATTTATGCCCCAGAGTCAGAAGGTTGGGTGAGCCATTTGCTAAAGCCTTGAAAACCACCTTTCTCTGTCACACAAGCAGTTGTTGTAATCAAATTGGCTCCATGCCTAGGGCAGGCTGTGTGACTCAGTGACAGTTGCAATCAGAGCATAGATTTGGAGACAAAGAAGTCTTAGATGAGGAAATCACAATGATGATGGCCAAATGGGATTGGATGGTTTAATATGAGTAGAGTTTTTTTATAAACAATTTTTTTCCTTTAAATATCATTCATCAAAATCACATATAATCCTATTACTTTTACATGAGATTTAAGCAACTTTTTGTCCTGGTAACACTGTTCAACACTGCAGTGATTCTGTATTAAGGTTGAGGTTCCAAATATTATAGCAATCATTCATCACTTTCAGTGATTTGAGATTTATGGTTTGTAAGGGCATATATTTCTACTCTCATTTGAAATAGATCCACTTCTTAAAGTCACTTTGATGTTTATGTCCACTGCAGGCTAGATACAATTCATTCTAGTGAAGACAGAATTAATTTCCAAGAGAAATTTATTTATTTATTTTTTTTAAAGATTTATTTATTTATGCATACAAGCACTGGGGGTATGGCAGGGTGAGAGGATTCACCACAGACAGAGTGGGGAGCAGAACAGGCAGATCAACGGAAGTACACTGCTGAGGGGAGCAGCGGGCGAGGCAGGAGAGGTCTGCTATGCCATGTGGGTCCCCTCCCTGGCCGGCGGCAGGGATCGAACTTGTGCTGCAGTGGCTGCGGTTTGCTTCATAGTGCGTTGCTTAACCCACTGCGCCACCAGGGAGGCCCCCAAGAGAAATTTAAAGCGGAAATTCTCAAATGTTTTGAGGACCACATGTATTTTGTTAAAAATTGATCAAGCACTAAAGTTCCTTGTTTATCAATCTATCAATATTTATTAATAGTTACAAGTGTACAGTATATGACAAATGATAATAGGTTGATTTGTAACTACAACTATTCAACTTTAAGAGGAAGTTAAATGTGTGAAAAAATGGATGACTACTTAAAGGTAGGAAGTTGTATTTATGCTGTAACTTATTTCTTCTCATTTACTATGTCAGTTATATGATCAAACAAGGTAGAAAACTCTGATAACATCAGAAGCATCATCTTTAATTGTGATGAGGTAAGGATGAGTGCAATCTGGAGAATATAACAGAAAAAGGTGCTAAATTCTTAAAATGTTGGGGTGTGGGAGCAACTATTTATCACTGTACTTGGGCTCTTTGTAATGTTTTATAACACCTTCCAGTGAAATGGTAGGGTTCTCTGTACGAGGCAGATTGAAAATGCCATTGAAGCAAATCTGGAGAGTTGCAATGTAATTTGAGACAGATGTAATGGTGTGAAGATTAGACAACCTCACCCCAAAGTGAAAATATATTACTTGGGGGAAAGAATTGGAGTAACTCTTGAATGTGATTTAGTTTGACATTTACTTGAAATGAACAAACCTTTTGACTGGATCACCGCAATAAGCATATATATACTAATAGATTTTATTTTTCATTCTTCTTCCCTCCCAAAGGAATTTTGTGTTTGTAATGGGTCATCCTTTGAAGATGAAAAGTTGTATTTTATTAGGAACATACCTGTCTACATTGAGCAATAGCTCTTCTCTGTGAAAAAAAATGTGATCAATTTGATCTGCAGAAACATCATTCAACAAATATTTATTGAATACTTATTATGTCTTAAGGTCTTGGGATACATAATGAACAAAATAAACACGCCTGCACTTGTGGAATTTACATTTTAGCGTGTGTTGACTGACAAATATTAAACCTATAAATAAGTAAATTAAAGTGTCGCAATTTTAAAAAGACTGATCAGTGCAGGCCTCATTGAGAAGATAACATATAAACAGAGACTTAAGAGAGACTGTTAGCTGTGTAGCTATCTATAGGAAGAGCATTTCTGGGGAGAGGGAACCATCAAGGTCTTAAGGTCATTGTTTTCACATGCCTTATTGTCTCAACTGAGCGGATGCTACTCAGAGGAAAGTTATTGTATTCTGCTTTATAAGAATCCCAACTTTCTCTCCAGGGTTCATAACCACTAATGCCTCAAATATCTGTGATTTGTATGGTTTAAAAGTGACTGTGACCAGTCTTGGCTATATTTTATGGATTTACCTGCATCCTTAAATGTGAATAGCATTAGGAACCGACTAGTTTATAAGTTATTATATTTTTCTGTTAGGCTAAAGAGTTTTGGGAAGGAATAATTTGTTGCTCACCATGTATATTAATTATAACGTGGATATACTGTAAAAATAATTGTTTTCTCCCCAAAAATTTAGTTGATGAACACAGTAACAAATGCATAGCAAACAAGTGGTCTCTCTCTCTTTCTCTTTCTCTCTCTCTCTCACACACACACACACATTTTCTCTGTGTGACATTTTGCTCCCAAATCTAATCTTGGTAATCTTCAAATCCATGATTTGGCAATCTTCAAAGTACAAAGTACTTATGGATACTAAATACTTAATAATCAATTTCAGGGGCCTCCCTGGTGGCGCAGTGGGTTAAGCAACACACTATGAAGCAAGCCGCAGCCACTGCAACATGAGTTCGATCCCTGCTGCCGGCCAGGGAGGGGCCCCACATGGTGCAGCAGACCTCTCCTGCTGTGCCCGCTGCTCCCCTCAGCAGTGTACTTCTGTTGA